>CM026281.1:3362832-3746436 GCA_014851415.1 Cnaphalocrocis medinalis
ATAGTTACAATTACAAATATCTGACAGAAGAGATTTTAAATAATTGCTTCTTTACATGCCTCTGCAATGGCCATGTATTCTGCTTCGGTACTTGACAATGCAACAGTTTGTTGTTTTCTACATTCATAAGATAACACAAGTAGTATGGACTTGGGCATTCTATATCATCTGTCGTTCGTATCAGCTAAAGCTGAAACTCACTCCAAATGATCTAGAATGTCCCAATTCCATATTCCGCGCTATACGTTTCATAACAAACATTTGCAATGGGTTTCCGTAGTACAAAGCTAAACCTTACCATCTGCCGTCGTTTTGTTCAAATTAAAGCTGAAACGCAACTCCAAAATAATTACAACACAACCAAACAATAATAGCTGTTTATTTAAATTACGGTATTTTTAAAATTTTTGACCATTCAATTGTGACTAATGCAACAGTCCAGTCACGTTAACGAAATAATGAAGTTTGTAAAACAAAAAGAATCGCTCAAATTAGAGTGCATCTGTCCTCCATCATCCGACGTGCCAAAACGACATGGAAATTTATTGCCAAGCACAATACGTTGTATTGTTTGCGGGCCTTCTAATAGTGGAAAGACCAATTTAGTAATAAGTTTATTATTACATAAAAATGGACCGAGATTTCGTAACCTTTATGTTTATTCAAAGTCTTTGTATCAACCTAAATATTTATATCTTGAAAAGGTTTTGGATATGGTACCTGGGACATCATTTAGTAAATACAATCATAATGGAGAAATTTTGAGTCCACATGATGCTTTACCCGATTCAATAATAATTTTTGACGATGTTGCTTGTGAAAATCAAAACACATTAGGGATTATTTCGCCATGGGACGACATAAAAACATAGATTGTTTTTATATCAATCTTTCTTTACGAAAATTTAAAGCCTCTAACCTTATTGTTCTTTGATTCTATAATCATTACGAAACTGAATTATGTAATTATGATAATATGTATTTTATTTTATTATTAATTTAAAGTCCTACAAAGTACGTCTACTTTTATACAAGTTTCAGCATCGTTTTGGCAGCTTGCAACGCTGCAAGTGTAACATAGGGACGGAAATCAGTGCGCCATCTAAACTGTTATTAGGTACATACACTCCCCTGATTGTCTCCCCAATTTAAAGACAAAGTACCTACGTCTATATGTTTCTGCGTCGCATTGGCAGCGCTAAGTGACGCTGCAGCGCGGTAGACGCATAAATCAGCGCGCGTCGAACGCTAAATCGCCGCTCGCGCTGCCAAGTGCAAGCGAGCGACTACAAGCTTCTGATTCAGTGTGCCCACCCTATGATCAATTACCCCGAAAGTCTCTTTGGACAGTGGCGTAGTAGAACCAGTGCCGGTTTCAGACTACTTAAGTATATAGCGTTTTATTTACGCGTGTAGATGTCGCACGTTTTGTCAGTCGTACCAGTAAATAGAAAAGCTCGTATCCTAAATCAGGGCCGTCTCTAGCTCATGTGGCGCCCGTGTGCAAACATTGCCCTAGCGCCCCCTAGCAAGCGCGCGGTCAAAACTTCGAAAACGATTTCCAGACGAAATACACCCAGTTCGTTAACATCATCACTGAAACCGCAGCCAAAGGATTCTCAAAAGTCCCAAAAATAAAGTCTGATCTACCAGATCGTATAAAATCTTTAATGGTCCAACGCCGAAATATTAAGGACGAGGAGTTTCATACTACAAAACACCCGCGAACTCAACAAAAAGATCGGTAAAGAGCTAAAGCGGGACCAGCGCAAGAAGACATTAAAGGAAATCCAAATATTATAGAAAACAACAAAGGATTTAAGGTTTTTTCAAAGAACATCCGCGACTAACCTGCCTAATAAGCTGAGACGAACCACTCAACGACCTGCAACCTCGAATATCAATGATATGAGAGAGATTACGAAGAATATTATGGTAATCTATACCGATCTAAACTCCCCAAGCCATTGACTGGTGATCCTCGAGAGCAATGGGCCCCCACTAAGAACATACCGGAATTCAGCAGTTATGAGATACGTCAGGCTCTGAAAAGGCTCAAAAAGAACAAAGCCCCAGGAGAAGATGGTATAGCAGTAGAGTTGCTGAAGGCCGGTGGCTCGGTGGTCATTAAAGAACTGAGATTGTTGTTCAATGAGGTTTTATTTACTGGAGTAGTTCCCACGGAATGGACACGAAGCTTAGTAGTACTTTTTCATAAAAGGGGTGACAATACCTTGTTGAAAAACTATCGCCCTATATCACTGCTAAGCCAAGTATACAAAGTCTTCTCTAGAGTGATCACAACAAGACTAAGCGGTAGGCTCGACCAATATCAACCCAGAGAACAAGCCGATTTCCGCAAGGGGTTCCCATGAATACAACAAACCATTATATCTGGCATATGTTGATTACGAGAAAGCGTTCGACGCGGTAGAACATTGGGCGGTTACTGCCTCGCTGAAAAGATGTCGAATAGACGAAACATCCACATCCTGAAAAATCTTTATAAGTCAGCCACGATGACCATCCAGCTGAGGGAAAACACGAATCCAATCCCGATCCAGAAAGGTGTCCGGCAAGGGGATGTCATTTCGCCTAAACTCTTTAACAGTGCGCTGGAAGATGTCTTTAAGACACCGGACTGGGACGGGAATCAACATCAACGGCATGTACCATAATCACCTCCGATACGCGGACGATATAGTGATTCTGTCCGAATCGCCGTCAGAACTGCAGACAATGATGGAGCAGCTATATCACGCGTCTCTCAAAGTAGGCCTAAAAATGAATATGGACAAGACCAAGGTTAATTATACCAACTTCCATAGCATTCAATCATGCCAAGGCCAATCATGCCACGAACTTGAGATAGTGAATGAATATGTGTACCTGGGACAACGGATAACGCTGGGAAAGAACCCATTCAAAACAGAGATCACCCGTCGGGTTTAAATGTCATGGGCGGCTTTCTGGGCAGTGTATTCAAATCAAAGACACTACCACAAAACCAATGTGTGACAATGACATATACTTGCGAAACCTGGCCGCTCGACGCTACGCTGATACGTAGACTCAAAGTAGCACAGAGAGCCATGGAACGTATCATGCTCGGTATATCCTTACGAGACAAAGTGCGCAACACCATCATCCGGGAATGCACAAAAGTGGTAGATGTAGGGTACCGAGCCGCTAAACTAAAGTGGGCATGGGCAGGCCATGTATGCAGAAGGGGAGTTGGGAGGTGGAGCAAGGATGTTCTTGAATGAAGACCAAGAGACGGAAAGAGGAGTGTTGGCCGACAAACTGCCAGATGGTCCGACGACATCAAGGCTCAAGCTGGGGCAGCGTGGTCCAGGAAGACCCACAACAGAAGGAAGTGGAGGGAAATTGGAGAGGCATATGCTCTGCAGTGGGCAAATACATGCTGCTGAAGAAGCAGAAGAAGTCAGTCAGCTTCGAAAGTAGCTTAACACTTTAGTACTATGTCAAAGTAACTGGCTAAAGCCTAGTTTTACCAAGGGATACGGACACAATATTACTTTGACATAGTACTAACGTGTTAAGCGACTTTCGATGCTGCAGCTCTAACAGCACATCAACTTACCATATAAGTACTGTCAAATTTTTCTATTGTTTGTAGTTTAAATTTGAAGTTTAGTTCGGTTTTGAATACCTGCCCTGCTCTTGATTGTTCTCTTGACTTGAAGTGCTCTTTTTTTTTGGTCACGAAGAGGAAATGCCGCCTGCCCGATGTCCTGGGAGGCTGACGAGTAGTGTGGGGCTCTCCTTTGGGTTGGGTCTCTGCTAATCAGAGACCGTCCAGAGGCATACCCACTAAACCTTCTCCGACTTTTTCCGGCAGATCCAGGCACGGTGGCGGAATACGTGAAAGGGCAAACCACCTCCCCAACTACGGGGCGTATACGCCCCCAGGGCCGCTCCCACGGCCTACCGAAAATCCCGCCGGATGGACGCCCACGCCGCTGGGTTGCGACGCAGGCGCTACCAGCAGATCCCTGCAGGGCTCCCTCGCAGACCCGTACCCTGCTGTTTGCAGGACAGGGAAGGGAAAGAGAGCCCGCAGGCTTATCTTAAGCTCCTGAAATCCCAGCCACACGAGCTCCTCCAGGGGCAAGTCCAGGCTCGGGGTGGGAAGCGGGAAATAGGACGAACCTCATCGCCGCAGACCCACCCATGGACTGCGGGGCGCGCCAGAACGGCCCCAATCCAGTCCTCCGGGGCTGCAAAGCGCGCAGCCCGAGATCCCAACTCCACTGGATGCGGAGCCTGGAAAACGGGCAACACCGACCTGCCGCCGTAATCCGCTGGCTGCGACCTTGCGGCGCAGGTCTCCTAAACGGGCCTTTCGGCCACTGTGCCCGGAGGCACTCCACTCTAGGGAGGTCCAAGGACAAAGGAAGGCTCCTGCCTCTCCGCTGAGTGCGATGGTGGGACATACGACCTTAGGGTACCCTAAGCACACAGGGAGCGACCCACTTTCGTGGGAAGTCCCGTGGTAATATAAGAACATGCTACAGAAAATGTATGCAAACTGGAGTTCTTTTTACGTTGGTTATCAAAGCGCGGCGGCCGGCCAGCGCGGGCGCGCGCCTAATGGGGCTCCGTTGCGAGCGGCGCCCGGCGCCCCTAGGACCGGGGCGCGCGGCTCCCCTAGGACCGGGGCGCTCGGCGCTCCTAGACCCCGGGGCGCCCGGCGCCCCTAGGACCGCGGCGCCCGTGTGCAACGCACACCCTGCACCTAAGGGAAAGACGCCCCTGTCCTAAATAGAAAAACGTAAAGTGCTTGTCATAGAACCGTCATGGCAATCAAATATTTCTTGAGACACGTGAAAACGCCGAAATACGATCGTAGTGGTACAGTCGAGTTCAAAAATATAAATACACTTTAGGACCTTGTCACAGTACGTAAGTATAAGAAAACGACTTCCACTTTCTTATAAATATGTATTGTGACAAGGTTTTAAAGTGTATACATATTTTGGAACTCGACTGTACGCCGCGCTCGTCTGGTTTTTGTAGATGGTTTTTAAGCTCCGCCAATCTGAAATCACTCCCTAAGGCATATTGGGGACAGAAAATAGATAGATAGATATTCTTTATTGCACAGAAATATAATACATGAGTGAAACAACAGCTATAAATAGTACAATAAGGCGGTCTTGTCGTTTGTAGCGATTTCTTCCAGACAGCCTTTAGATAGAGGTGAGAAAACAGGGTGTTGGCAAAATATTTATGATCAGCCTGAAATAGACGGAAAAATACCGTCCAGAGAAAGGAGATTACTAAGAAATTATCGTAATTAGATAGATTCTAAAGTTTAGGGAAAATTGTAACAAAAGAGCGGGAACACTTATGGCTTCTCTTGCAGAGCGGCTCTTGATGGTGAAAAAAGTTAAATCCAAGCAAAAGAATTTAAGTCCATTATTCACAGATATTTTGAAGTACTTGGTAAGTAAGTATTGAATTCAAACATCTTCCTTCCAAGATCAGACCTTTTCTTTTCATTCCAATTTTTACTAACATCTGAAGTCAAAATAGAGACGCTTACAAAGTAATACTTTCAGCAAATACTTTGACGTGTATGAGACAAACCTCACACAAACTCGAGGGGTGGATTATAAGGGTGACTTGTTGCGGTCCCCTACTGTTACAGTCTGCCGCAAAATTAATTAAACTGCCCACAGTCTTAGGTTAGGCCTTATTATGAAAGGTTAAGGTCTAAAATGGTGCGTAGGAAGTGAAAGTAAAGTTGGACAGCGTTCGTGAAATATGATAATCGTCCGCGCTGATGATGGTATTCATAGTTGCAGGGTAAGGAAAGAAGGAAACCTCCAAAGTGCAAGGGAGAAAATGAGTGTGCATTTCATAATATCCTATAGCGTAAGTTATACTCGGGAGGAGGAGCTAGACGTTTTCAAAGGAAATCAGTAAGCTCTTATTAAAAAAGGTATTTGGTATCGACTTACCGGCTACGGAATACGTCTGATCCGATTCTGAAGGTGAGGGCAGTGATCTTTGTAATATCGTCTATCTTCTATCTATATCTATATACTATTTATAAAGAGATAACCTCTATAGACAACGACAAGGCTTATAGGTAAACCGAAAACACGAAACGCTTGCGCGATGTAATTTAGCACAGCGCCATCTATTAGTTTATTTCTGAATTACGGTCCCGAAGCGAAGTGAGGCCACAAGTTTAGTTATATAGTAGTCATATTATGTACAGTGCGATTTCTAGTCCTCCGGTAACCTCACTTAGAGGACGAAACACAGAGCAGGTGCTGCTTCACGACGGTCTTTTGTGGTGCCGTGGTATCACTCCGATCGAGCTTGCCCGTTCATGCCGAAGCGTGGCTCTCCCACGGTTTTCAGTTAGTATATAAATATTTATTAAAAACGTCGTATCCGCTTACCCTTAAGTTGTGTGACATATTTGTAATCAAATGACGTAATCGGTCAATGTACGATTACGTCATGTCGGATTAAAAATATTTTAACAATACCCTTTTCAGCTAGTAAGTAGGGACAAAAGGTAAGATGTAAGTAGGATTTTGTTTGAATTAATTTCATTTTGGTGCGGGAACTGATCCTGCGACTCATGCGTTTTACAAGAATATGTCTAAATTGACTTAGAGACCTTATATTCCCTAACCTAAAGTCTAATATTTCTGTGTTATAGTAGATTAGAGGAACAAAACCGATTACAAAAGTTGCCATTACAAACACATACGAGTAGTAATTTGTGAAGTTTTATCGCTAGTGGCAATCTCTTCCACACCACATCAGGTATAAGGAAAGTTTTGCCTTGTAGTGTTGTGAATGGTAAAGCAATTATTTGCAACCTAGTTAGGCCACGTAAAACTTTCAGCCCTATGACTTGGGTCATTAAGAATACTGCCAAGGTTTTCCAGGCCTGTCGTAAGAGGCGACTAAACAGGATTTCGGAGTACGTGAGCATTCCCACTGTCTTGGGAGTGGTTTGCTTAGTATACGACTCCGCGGAGGAAGCACCTACCAGCCTGCGACCTACCAGGACCCAGTAGGGTGTCCTGGTACCTAGGCCGCGCAATCAGGAGAGCTGCTTGAGAAAGGGTAAAGCAGCGAGCTGGATTTGCGGTACGGTCTAGTCCCGGCTGTGGGGTATCCGATTGTGCTGAGATGGACATAAGCCTTCCCTAGCCTTCCCTTCCCTACATGCCGAATTGAGCGGTGAGATCGTATTTTAGAAAGTATCTAGCAAAATTTGATAAATGGGCTATCAATCGATTCCTTATGGTAAGTGATCGTCGCCACCGCACTACAGTTGCTTACACTGTTAAATCCGACCTAATCGTATTAGATTTGACCATTTAGTCTGGTTCCTGATCAGAATGCAATCATTTCCTATACATTTACCAGACTATCAACATCGCGGATAGTCCAAGTGCATCTCGCAAAATGATTCTTAGAGGTATTAAGTCCTAGCTCTACCAATCCACATATTAAGGCTTCTTCCTAAAAGTTGTATAAGCCCAGTGGATTGGAATCGTGCCCCTATAAAGGCAGGCGTAAAATATCTCAGGTCTCAGAAGTTAGGCTGTGAAGTAATTACCGCCGCGCCTCCGGGAACCCATACGAATATTCTTTCGCGAGCCGTGTTACTGAGATGGCTTTCTTTCCAGGACAAGAAGGTGTGGAGTAGGTTAGGTTGGGATATTTTTTCGCCTATATGAGGTTGAGGAAGCCAAGATAATCTAAACCCGAGATAACAGTACTGCATACTAATGAAAGCATACCTACCTTCTCGACTTTCACCCTCAGAGAAGCTTAAGGCTTATAACGAAGACGGCCCGTAACGAATGAGAATATACCTGTCACATTCAAACAAAAGCGCGTACAGCGCGTGTGAAAGAGAGGGGAACTCCGATTCGGTCGTAACGTCGACTTCAAATTAGGCCCTCTGGATTGGCTGAAAACTAGCCGTGACTATATCTTTCTGTGGCAGCACAAACTGAGCCACCTCCATTTGTTTATTGTATAATATGAAACTTACTACCTAACTGGCATGCCTCTAATATGTATGTTTAATAAGCAATAAACGTTACTTGTATTTGTGAAGGTATTGCGCTCAGCCGTATACTGAGTGGATACCATTTCGGTACCAATCGAGTATTTAGTTAGTTAAACACTATCTGGATCCTTAATTTATGTAAGTTTTTTTTTTTACTTAATAGGTAGCAGACGAGCAGGCGGATCACCTGATGGTAAGCAATTGCCGCCGCCCATAGATCTGCCACACCAGTGGGGTCACAAGTGCGCTGCCAACCTTTTATCCCCTTCCCCCCGGTGGGCCTCCGGTACCCTCACTCACTCGGCGAAACACAGCACAGGAGCTGCTTCACGCCGGTTTTCTGTGAGGCAGTGGTTAATGTTGTTGTTGTTTTATGGTTTTGTTTCTGTCATGTTATATTTGTTCCAAGTAAATATTTCCCCTTTCTTTCTACCGCTGTTACTATGCCGGTAATGGGGTATTTGACTAAATTTTTTTATGTGTTTAATCAAAAGACGCCTCAATTTAAGAAACATCGTTGAAAGAATCACTTGATTCTCATTTGAATTACCTGAGATATCACAACTTTATGAGCACATATTTTGGGCAAGCCCAAAAACGCTCTATACAAATGGCTATTGTATTGTGACGTCACAACGCAAACTCTTGTATGCGCGTCTAGTAAATTTTGTATGGTAGCTATATCAAATGTTTCGTTTAAGTAAATGGTTTTATAATAAAAGTTGGTGGAAAATGAACGGGTAGTTCAATGATATAATTATTATTTTTTAATTTTATACTTAAAAAATGGACTTGCCTATGAAACTTTGAATGCTCACAAAACCAGCTAGACGATACATTTTTAACTGAAAATGTTGGCCATTGGTTGTTATTTACCAATATTTTAATAGAGTATCAATATTTTTTACTAAATCGAGATTAGTCAAATACCCAATTCTGTGAGCTGGTAGAGCCGGCCCATTCAAATACCAATACAAAAATCTCTATTTGTGAAACATAGGTTATATACATAGTTGTTAATTTAATTCTATAGATAAGTCCGCTATGCTCTGCTTATCAGCATACAAACAAAATAATTCTTGAAGACTTCTCGATTATTGCCCTACTAAAAAACTTCTTCCGTAATTCCGACTCCATACCTCCACAGTTCCGTCTTATAAGCCGGGTAATTCAATTACAACTCATTCCTCGGGCCAGAAATAATACAAACGCCGAACTAAAAGGCTTCCCGGTTATTGAATCGCCAAGTCGCCGCTATACAGCTTTACGACTATAGGCTGTATGCCATGTCGTTTATGTCAATAAGCTTTCGACAAGATGTTTCTCGGTGGGCGATTTTTGCTTGAACGCGACTTGGCTAAGTTTTTTGGAGGCAGCAAACAATGAAGAATATAATAACTGGAATATGTATGGATGTATGGGCGGCGGCCATCGCTTACCATCAGGTTATCCGCCGGTTCGTCTGCCACTTATACAATATAACAAATAAATAACTTAAACCTCCAGCATTGCTGAACCTTGTACATAATTCTATGGTGTAAAAAGTTTTAACACATTTTGAATTCAATTTAATTCAATATTTTATTGCAATCATATTGTTATTCCCGGTCAAGTCAATTTAGGAAACTACATTTTCTAAGTTTTTTTGAGTCTGGGTGTTCTAGGTTGACGCCCCCAGTTAATTATCGTCACCTGGTACTCATAGTACAGAGGTTGCCCTGGTTTGAGACCAGGTTGATTGGAGTGATTGTATAGTAATAATAATTATTACTTATTTAATAAATAGTTTGGGTATGCATAGTATCAACACTTATCAAAAGTTATTGACTAAAAATAAGTATATTCATTTCCTAATAGTCAGAGATTTAGGTAATAGGGTAGTTGACTAATATCGATGTAGTAAAAAATATTGATAGGTACTTTACCAAAATATTGGTAAATAAGAACCAATAGCCTAAATTTTCAGTTAAAAATATAACGTCTAGCTGGTTTTGTGAGCATTCAAAGTTTCATGGGCAAGTCCATTTTTAAAGTTTATAATATTATAAAATAATTATATCATTGAACTACCCACACATTAAACACAAACTTTTATTATAAAACTATGTACATAAACGAAACATTTGATATAGCTACCAAACAAAATTTGCTAGACGCGCATACAAGATACCAGCGTGTGACGTCATATGTTGGTAGCCATTTGTATAGAGCGTTTTTGGGCCCGCGTAAAATATGTGCTCTTAAAGTTGTGATATCTCAGGTAATTCAAATCAGAATCAAATAATTCTTTCAACAATGTTTCTTTAATAGAGGGGTCTTTTGATTAAACACACAAAAAAAAATAGTCAAGTACCCTATTAAAAATTATAAAATAAAAAATCATTTTTTTTTCAACCTTTTACGATGCAAAGTGCAAGTTTGTTTAACAGCACATAGCTGTACTTGTTCCTTTAAATTGAGTCGAATTCGCATCGTAAATAAAGGGGACAAATAAAACAGGGCTACCTGTTGTTGCGATCGCGTGCCATCACAATTAGAAACGAAACGCTTGACACCGGGTGGTTTGCTACTTTTTAATGTAGGAAGATAAATAAATGCGCAGGCATTAGGCATTTTACGTAATTTTTTTTTTTATGTGATAGGTAAGTAGCAGATGAGCAGGCGGATCACCTGATGGTTAGCAATTGCCGCCGCCTATGGACACCTGCAACACCAGTGGAGTCACAAGTGCGCTGCTAACCTTTTACCCCCTTCCCCCGATGGGCCTCCGGTACCCTCACTCACTCGGCGAAACAAGTTCATAAGTCTTATTTACCTACTACTGTAGCATACAGTTCGGGTCCCAAAAAGAACTTTCCTTCACTCTTCGCCATAAAATTCCTCATTGCAATTTATAATTTTATAGTTTTATTGGGTTGTTTGCCCTATTCTGGGGCAATGAGCTTTACAACGCAGACATGTGGTTGGAATCATAGACCGCTATAAATGGGCAACAACTTCATTTCGTAGAGAGTACAAACAGTCCAATTGGAAATTATCCCTAATGCCATTGGATTTAAGAACGGTTATCCGTGTAAGGGACCTTAGTTTCATGTATGCACACTGTATGGGCCTACACAATTTGTTTGAAGAAGTTTGATTGGATTACTTTGTAGGGACTCGGGTAAAGTATATGAGCGATAATGACTGTATCTTGTTATGCTTTTCTTTTCCTATTTGTTTTTCAATTTCAAGGTAATTTGTACTTAACAAATGATTTTTGCATAAATAGGTAGCGACGGTTTATTTGTTGTTTAGAACTCTTCTTGTTTTGTTCTGTTTGGTAGGTTAGCACCCAATAAAAATACCTCAAAAAGTACAGTATAAAAAACTGATTTAAATGTAATTGTGCTAGGTAGGTACCTACTGTTCTAAAAACTTTTATTTTCATTAAGCTGCTATTTTCATTAAGATCGACAATCACAGATTTTCATTAGGTGTCGCTAAATAAAAGTTCAAATAATTGTCAACTATCATTAAAATCCATCCATTAAGTCGGTCCGTGCCTGATTCGTTGTCACGCATTTCTTGAAGAATTATACTTACATCAAAATGCTTGTTAATAATTTACCAAGTATTTTTCAAAGCGCCATCTACATCGTCAGCTTTACGTTGTATAAGGTATCATCTGCAACGGTTTCCCATACGTTCCGACATTGGATTAGATAAGTACCCTCTCGTTACTACGTGCCACAAAAGCTTTTATCTAAACTGCCCGCATTCACCGGCTTTCTAATGAAAACGAAAATGAGAAACAAATAATTTTACAATACAAAATACAATCTAATTTAAAAGGTGCACTGGCGACATTTCTATTATCAACCCCGAATTCTCGGGACGAAAGTAGAAAATAAGGATGCGAACTCAATGCGATTATATCACTCGAGTCGTATTTCGTGACTGGCCGGATGGCGCATTTGGTAGTGACCCTGCCTCATACGCCTATTATATTTGTGTTTCCTCTGTTGTCTGATATCTGTAACACAAGTACTTAAGCTACTTAGTACGGAGTCAAGTCAATGTATGAAATATTGTGTGAATTTATTTATTTAACTTATTTTAGCCGCTTGAAAGCACGATGCCCAAAAATGGCCATAGCACGCCCATAAAAAAGATTTTGGTTAAAAATTCTGTTTTTAATTATTTTTAATGGTCAACATATTCATTTTACCCCTAAAGTCCAAAATAATTTATCACACTAAATAAGTTTTGAATTGACCCCACTAACACAGGAATCTTTCTTTTCCTGGAAGTGCAGAGCCGAGTTGCCATTTTAGAGCCAAACGTCAATTAAATCGATTCTTATCGATTAGAGTACGCACCACCACTCAAGGGGGCGGATTTTTAAGGATCTAAATAAAAGTACCTAAGGACGCGTATATTAGGCGTTATTTTCTTTATTTATTCAAAATAGAACAATTAATAGCAGCTCATAATTTCCCAAAATGTCAACATGCCAAACGTCAATAGCAGCCTAACTGCTGTGTTTTTTTTCAGTGAGTGAGGGTACCGGAGACTCAGCGGGGGTTTACCATACTTGAGAAAGAGAGGGAGGTTACCGGCTTTCGCGCTTTTTTATCCAGTGTCGTGACAGATTCCTTGCTTCACGCTTGCGGGCCAGTATGGCGATGCCAACGGATAGGATACCCTGAGGATACTTCATCCGTTGTCTACCGTTGGCTACCATTTTGTTTACCACCAGGCCGAATGGAGTCAATAAAAATAAAAAAAATAATAAATACATATCCCAGGACACCAATTAGGTACACAAAAACAATATGAATGTATTTTTTTAGTACTTTGAAACAATCGATATTGATTACTGTTTCATTTATTCAATAGGTATCGATTGTTATATTTGCAGTGGCAACTCCACTTACAATACGTCAAACGTCATTTTACGTAAATTCACGTTAGCTCTCGAGTTTTGAACTTTTGAAATTGATTATAATATTTTTATTAAGTAAAACAATGAATTTCCATAAAAATGGACTCCGGTGATCGATCTAATCCTGAAGACCTTGGCTTGAACATGGATTCCGCTCCCGCTTCCTCCGCAACCACTCGCCCGCCATTATCGCTGAGGTGCAAAATCTCATTCAAAGATTGATTAATCAGTGGTAAATAATTATCGTAATATCTTTTGATTGTTTAACAATTTACAGTGGACAATATGATTGTATTATATGGGCTTTTTCATTGCAACAGGTATTAACAAGCGACGACATTAAAGTATTAAGGTATTAACAAGAATTATTCTTGCTGGACAGCAGCTTGGAGTGAAATAAGACAGCTTGCTTCTGCAGATCAACAAAGTGCACCAATTGTTGGTCATACACATGTATGCATCTCCTGTGGACGGTAGCTTTTACGAAGAAGATCACACACATTGACAAATAATACCACACCTCGTGTGGATGGTATTAGACAAGATATTACTCGTCAAATTGCACCTCGTGAGGTAAGTTTTTGACTTTATTAAGGTTGCATTTATTTGTGTTGATAAATCTGATCGGTGTTGATCTTGATCAACAGTAATAAGACAGGTTGTGCAGCAATACAACAATACTGTTGCAATTGTATTGTAGGCCGTCGAACTGTGGGATGCTGTGCCCACGTCTTGTCGGTGATCTGGTATTTGGGATGGGCTCGCCATGAAAGTAATATAGCTGTACCTGCGCAATTTCTGGATGACGTCTTAATTGTTTATGACGATGAATAAAGATCGTTTTTTAGAAATGAATTTCCGACTTTTACTTATCTGATGATTACCTCACAACAATAATTACATTATATACTATATTTTACGCATAAAATTATTGGTGTGCGCTTTTCAGCCAAAACTATTCTGAACTTTGGGCATTCCCCTTTGGGCCATAGCAATTGTTTCAACGACTCCTTTCCAATTGATAAAATTGAGTAGGTACGGTCATCGATATCATATAAGCAGCAACATGTAAGTGTCCGGGAATCAGATTTTTAGGCTGCTTTCAGGAGCGCGCTGACTTCACATAGCGCCTGAGCGCGAAACCGATGAAACGCTCATTTTTCTTCAAGAACCTTCATGTTAGAACTGCGTGTGACGCCCCTCTTGTCTTGGCACTTGTACGCACTACATATTTCACTCACAGAGGTACCGCTAACCTGACTACGTTTCCACTGAAGCGGAGTGGAGTGAAATCCACCAATAGCAGAAGCTTTTTCGTTGAGAATCGGAGTTTTTATGCAATTTTGTTCGTGGATTTGGCTTCGGTCCGCTTCAGTAGAAACGCAGCATTAACTGTATTTTATAATTTTGATGTTCGAGTAGGCACTTTCGTGCAACTGAACTTACTATTGCAGAATAGTAGAATCGGATTCGAGATCTAAGTAATTGAAGCTGAATACCTATAAGTAGTTTCCCGTCGTCATTCAAGTAAAAGTCTTATTACTTATGGCGCATCACTAGTAGAAACAAATTACAAAGAACCAATGAGGTCGCAGATGCTAAAAATTTACAAAATGAGTTTTTCTTTTGATTCGATTCCAATAGAGATTGTTGAGGGGCCCATCAAAGGCAGCTCACGCTTGGCTGGGAGGGGCCCTAATCTCATAATCTGAGGTGTAATTTTACGCTTTTTAAAGTTTCAGTGTAGTTAATGACTTTTTATTAGTTGTTTTCAATTTGCCAGAGGCTGGTTAAAATAAAGGCCTAATTTGGGAGCCAATTCAAATTTATATGAATAAAAGAACTGTGATCATTGGCGACCACAATAAATACAAAATACATTTTATTTTACTTTATATTAAAAACCGCTTAATGGACACTAAAGGACTGAGCTCAGGTCCTTTTGTTTATTATGCCTTGAACTGTACGTTTAGACACGATTATTTCTGCCAATGTAAAGTAAATTAAACACACTAGGTAATTGTGTTGAATCGAAATTGATTAAGATCCATCTGTAAGATGATTGATTATTATTGAACCTGAATATAAAAATTACAATTTGACGAACAAAACAACAAATTCTGGTTTGGGTTGGTCTTAATCCATCCATCGCCATCTAGCGGATTTTTATACGCACTAACTCACATTCAGTAAAAATAACTGTACGGAAAATGCGTCCTATTTTAACAAACACCCTCACATCTTAAACTAGACCATCCCAGTTAAGATAACGACTGCGTTGGCTCCGGAATAATTCAGAAAATAATCTACCCTACAGCAAATCTAGATACCTAACTATTGTAAGACCCCCATTGTTAGGGGATGCTTTGTGGCGCGCTCTGAATGAGACCAAGATTTGTACGGAGTCCTTTGTCTTCTTAGACGCTAATAAAGGAAAAATTTAAACAAACTCTTAATAATGCTTAAAGCCTATCTCGAGCCCTGCTAAGGTATTCAAGAAGATGTCTCTTAATTTAGAAGCGTCAAGTCTAATTATTTTGCCGTAATTGCGTTTGGTAGGTTTCTAAAATTATTTATAAATAAACTTATATGTCGAGGACTGAACTTCGATGTATGAAACCTCATTTGCCTACTTTTATGGCGCGAAGAATAATTTTGTTCTGTTTTCAAATATCGCTGCTCTTTTGTTTTTATACGTCAATAATTTTCTGCACCTTATAGGACATTGAGCGAACATGTAATGTTTACGCCTTCTAAGGTTTACGCATTGAAAAAATGAAAATGAAAATGAAAAATGCTTTATTGCTTTCCGAGTTACATACTTAGACTAGCAAAGAATTAGGTACATACATTTATGAAATAAATTAAATTAACTTTTTATACAGTTTTTACTTTGTCCATTATTACTAAATACCACCCCCACGTCTACCGAATCCCGCCGGCATAGGCTGCCGGTACATTATATCTCTTTGGTCCATTGCCTCGATGGCACAGTGTGTATTGTGGTATTGGGTCGTACTTTATAGCGACGGCTGCTTTAGGGGTTGGGCCAAAATGTATAGGTACCTGAGTTTTTTTTTTTATGTGATAGGTAGCAGACGAGCAGGCGGATCACCTGAAGGTAAGCAATTGCCGCCGCCCATGAACACATGCAACAAGTGCGCTGCTAACCTTTTATCCCCTTCCCCCCCGATGGGCCTCCGGTACCTTCACTCACTCGGCGAAACACAGCACAGGAGCTGCTCAGCCGGTTTTCTGTGAGGCAGTGGTATCACTCCAGTCGAGTTTGTCTTAGAAGTTCTCAGTGTCAGCCCAAAGTTGACGGTCTTGTTTGGTTCCCGTGCCTAGGAAACCACGTTGAGCCGTTGGTCCTTTTTATAGCGAGGACAATCAAGATAACTTCACTCCGCCTGATCCTGCGCTCGATCTCTCTTCGGCCGTGTCACACTAGTGCCTATCGAAATATGAAGCTTTTTTTTATTAAATAGGTGCAGACAGATAACCTGATGGTAAGCGATTGCCGTCGCCCATAGACACCTGCACCCCTTTTCCTCCCAATGGGCCCCGGGTACATTCACTCTCTCGACGAAAATCAGCGGAGGCGCTGCTTCACGCCGGTCTCTTGTGAGGCGTGGTATCACTCGTGCGAAGCGTGACTCTCCCACGGTTTTACTCACATCCATCCAGTGCGCCATCTACTAACACTATATCAATAGTAGTTACATCTCATTATGGCATTTCAAACGATACAAACGGGCAGTTTGCCGAAAATGCAAAATTTATACGGGCGCAAATTGCAGGATCGCTGCGCGAGTATGATCAGCGTCTCGCGGGGGCCAAATTAAATCCGCAACTCTGAAACTCGATTCAGCACGATAATCACTTCTAATTGTACTCGACTGAAGGGCGGTATTTGCATAATTTTTGCCCGCGCGGTCCCTAGGGCGCGTTTGGTACGTTTAGCTAGGGTTGTCAGTTGCGGACGGCGACCACTTGTCTACTGTCGCCCGGTCCAGTTTAGGACAGTTATTAATTTAGTGCCTATACATAGGCTTGTGTAACAGTTTGTAGTAGTATTCAGGATTTTATAGTGATTTTTCAAAAAGGTTTCCCGTCTATCGTGTTCTCACAGATTAACGTTTATACTCGTATCTTTTATAGTTCGGTATATTAAATAAAAAAACCACACAATGTTTTTTATTTATTATCACATCTAATTCATTGATCTAACCTGACCTATTATATATCACAGTTAACATAAAGATTACAAATATAATACTTTAATACAATTATGGCTTTAATTAGTGTAGGGATTTGGGGGAGCCCTTTGCCCAGCAGTAAGACGGTATAGGCTAAATAAAAAAACGAAGCCATTTTTTTTTACATCCTACTAGATATTCCCATCATAGTAGTGATAACTTGATATCTATGGTGGAGGCCTTTGTCCTGCAGTGGGACACTATATAGGTTGATTCTCATACTTTTATTTTTTTACTATTAAAAAAAATACAACAAATGCTTTTTTGTCATTGCCGTATTAAAAATAATCCTATCTACCTTTGCAACTTGGGCAGCCCTACAAAGAGTGTATAAATAGATGCAAATGAAGTGAATGCCTTTTGATACCACTATCGAGTTTAGAAGTCGGCCTGCGCTCGGGAGCGCTCACTGGCGGCAACTTCGGACAAGTTATTTTGACACATTTTGTCGGCTGTTGTGGATTCCGCTGGAGACTGCTATTCAGTTTCCTTGTAAAGTTTCTTGTTGATACGTTTTGGGGAGAAATATACTTTGTAGGGGTAGCCCTGCAAAGTGTGAGGTTGACTTTGATTGTTTTGTATTGTATTTGTGATTCCTCTGTTGTCTGATATCTGTAACATAAGAGCATACCTACGCTGGGTATTTAGTATGGAGTTATGTCAATGTATGGGTTGTTGTGTCAGTATGTGTGTGAGTTTAAGATTGGTTTTTATAGTGATAGTGTAGTGTAGAGTCAGCTTTCTGAGTACTGAACTGAAGTAACTCGTACCGCGTCTTGGTAAACGTAGTGTAGGACGGCCGCAGGCGAGATGGAGTGACGATCTGCCCTAAAGGGCTGGCTGGAGCTAGAGGCGAGTAGCCGAAGCCCGATCAAAGTGGCGAGCATTTGGAGAGGTCTATGTCCAGCAGTGATCTACAACAGGCTGATGATGATGATCATGATGAGTAACTCGTCTGTTTAGCGAGTAACTCGCACGTGCGAGCTAGAAAGTAACTCGCATTGTAAGCCGAGTAATAATATTGGCTAGTAGTTTGTGCCTGAGTTTTGTTGTGACCAAATAGGTACTCACTGTCTCAGACTGGATGCTTGGTGGTCTCGAACACTTGTGATACGGAAAGCATAATAAAGATAATGATCTTGGGCTCCAGAGTGCACTTGTCTCTGCGCACACACCTGTACATTATGTTTGTATTTTTTTCTAAGAGATAGTAATAATAGTCCTTCATTTCATAGTAAAATTGTAGAAAAGTAAAACACTATGACGTTCAAACAAACAATACTGATTTTACTTCACAGGTAATTAAACATATTCTTGTAAAGGTCTACAAAGGGATTTCCGTATGTAAAAATAAACGTGTTGTCTTGTTCCGTTTACGTTTGTAACGGGTCCTCCCGGGGTGATTAGGGACAATGTACGAGTTTACGTGAAATATTTAAACGGGACCAGCGAAGTGTGAAGTAAGCTCGAATAAAAGTAAATAGGTAAGGGTTCACGTATAGAATAAGGTAATAGTAGCCCCGTTTATGTGTGAATTTGGCTCGCACTTGGAAGAAATTCTGTTTTTTTTTCCATAGGAAAATACGTCGTTACGTTTTTGGGAGCTAGAGACAGAAAACGACCAAGCGGTTCACTTAATGAATATCGTATTAGATGCTACTTAATGTTTATTTCAAATACTTAAAGATACATTTCAAACTCAAACTCAATATAATCATTCTTCTTTTTCACAGCGCTGACATTTTTTAAATTAATTTACACATTTATAAATACGTATGTTAATACTTTAAAATATAGTAAAATATGTGGTGACATGGCAGGCCCCTAAAGTTTGGCTACAACCTGGAAATACATAGCCAGTATAATTAGGATTTGCAATAATAACTGTGCTGATAACTGGGCCGATAGTTAGGAGTAAATACGAATTATTTATTTTCCGGCTATTTCTAGCCCGATATACGAGTAGTACTTCCTCCATAAAGTGACTCGCTTATCGCAAAATGATAATGTTTGTTAACATAAAGAGCGCAGTATCTGGCAAATGGATCTAAGTAATATAGTCCAAATTTACCTGGCTTTGTGACATAGTGGTAGTTACTACGTTAGTGGACTATCTTCATACTTACATTGATTCATTTTAAAAACCTTTTACGGTCACTAAGTTTACTAATTTTTTTTTATGTGAGTGCGCTGCCAACGTTTAACCATTTTTCTTTCCCATTGGGCCCTCCGATACCCTCAATCACTCGACGAAACACAGCGAAGGAGCTGCTTTACAACGGTTTTCTGTCAGGCCGCCGGGGTATCACTCTGGTCGAGTTGGCCCATACATGCCGAAGCGTGGCTGACCCACGGAAAAGAATTCCATAATTTATTATTCAGCGTTTAATGCAAGAAAGTTAACAACAATGTTGCGTCAACAAACCAATATTGTCTATCGCACCAATTGCGTCCATTCATCGCATGTTAAGCAACCACTCTCATTGGTGTGTTACAATGAAGCTACTGCCAGTATGTAACATAGGCACATTACGTTTTACCTATATGTGCGCTTTCCTTAGAATATCAGTTGAGAATACGGAGATGGTCTGCGGTGAATGTCCCCGAACCGGCGGCGATGTGTGGGACGTCGTAAATAATTTATGAGAATATTATTCCCGCTTCAGTGGATTATGGAGCCCGATCAGACTGCTGGGGTGGAATAACTATGGTGTTAACATTCCAATGTAGTCACGGTTTGTAAGTAATGCGCTATTATGATATAGGTATGACGTCAGTAGGCTACTTGCTACTTACAAGCACACTACAAGCGCCGCAAAAATTTTGTTTAAGAAAGCGATAGGTATCTACCTATATCACAAGTTTAAGTACACATTCAAATTCATTTGTTTTGCGTGAAGTTACGTGAATCTGCGAAAATACCAAGATTTGTTTTCTGAACGCCACGTTGGTCTAGTGTTTTAAGTACTGGATTGTGTTCTCGGGTCCTGGGTTCGTTTCCCGAGATTCTACCAAAGTATGTTTTCGAAAATGGCTCGGGTTTGTGAACTTTGTGATCACTAATCCGCATTAGGCAAGCGTGGTGATTAAGCTTAATCCCATCATAGTAGCGATGACTTGATTTCTATCAAGTGGAGTCACCAGTGTACTGTCAATCTTTTCCCTTTCCCTCTATCTAAAACAAGCCGCTTTCGTCACGATGATTCCATCATCAGGTGCGTCCTTGAATTCAAACCTATAACATCCAATTACAATAGAAACCACTGAGCTACCATCGTTCAAATAGCTAAATACCCATAATATAGAAATTCTACCCTTCAAATACCCTGCCTTTACATTTTGAATAAGTATTTGTCCCTTTCACAGATTTTAATCTCGCCTTCAGACAAATCTTAAAAAGATACAAAAAATATATCTCTCAAAAACGTGTGACGTCAGGGGATGAAAAATGGCGGCGGCATAAGCGCTAAGACGTGATAGGTGCGGGCGGACAAAAAGCCTGTGTTGCATTGACGGTGGCGCCCTCTGTTTGCGGCTCGCTATCGTTTCAAAGTATCGCGGCATTCGTGTGAATGTCTTGGTATTAGACTAGTGGACTCTTCGTATCAGAACATTATAGAAGAAGAAAAAAAATCATTTAACAAAGACCGCCGATAATTTGTAAATTACTATATTAGCATTAGGTAAGTTCTGTAATATTTTGTGTAATAAAGAGTATCAATCTATCTATCTATATGCTATAGGTAATACTAAACTTAAACATTGTGTCGTTTCCGGCGGAGACACTTCAATTTTATGATCACTTATTAGCTGGAGAGGCGTTTTAAATTTTAATTATATTGATCTGTTAAAGACTTTAAATGTATGATCAGTATGGAATTGACCTGTATGTGTACCAATATAAAGCAATAAAGTTTTTTTTAATGGACTTAATTCCGCGCACGGATACAGCCGTTCTATTAGAAATAGAAATAGAAAATAGAAATTGAGACAACATCACATACATTGTCCTGGTCCCAAACTAAGGTTTTCCCTTGCACTATGGAAACTAGAAACAACGAAGGAACTACAAACACCCAGACCCAACACAAATATCTGTTTCATCAACAAACATTTGTGATATTAAATTATAATTTTAGTATCTAATGTGACGTCAAGAGCGGGAGTGCACGGCAAATTGTCGATTGTTTGACGTCGGCATTAAAACAGCGAAATGTCAATATTTGCCGGGAGTGCTCGAGGGGCTGAGGGAGTAATCCCTCCGCTTAGCAAATACTAGGAGATTTGCCGATGTCTCCTCTTTGTAGGGCTCTCAACGCCCTGCTCATTAATAAATATTATGTAGATTGCGGCGCGAAATTATTCTGTCGCCTCCATTTGTTCGCGATTGAATCTATTGTATGCCTCGGTTATTACAAAGGTAAACGTTTACGCACTCCATAAGTCGAGTGGAGATTGAAAAAGGTAAAAAGATATAATTACGTCTTTTGTGTTGTATAGAAACATAAGTTATAGACACCATCGCCTAGCCGACATTTTTCCTATTTGTTTGAACTCATGTAAAATAAAAACTTATGCAACCTATTTGGTGACATGCTATGGATGCTTTTGAAAAAAGAATACGATCACAGCTGTCTATTGGTAAAACAAAAATGTTTTGAATACTTCATAATAAATTGTTTAGATTTTCTTTATGTTGTAGAAATTAACCAAATATACTATTGTTAATACCTACGTTGTAGACATTTTAATTTATCACCGAAGAATAAATAAGTGCACTATTGGACACTATTGATGAAAAAAAAATACTATCTTTATTTTTTCTTAGCCTTAATGAAGTCTAAGTTTATGTGATAGTAAACAGACGAGCTGATCCGTCTCAGCTGATGATAAGCGAATGCCGCCGCCCATAGACACTTGCAACACCAGTGGGCCTATTCTCAATTTTCGCCTTTTATCTCGAGTTAAAATTGAAAGTCTATCAATAGATATCAATTGAGTTACAAGTAAGCTGATAAGCTACTAAACCTTTTCCCCCCATTGGGCCTTCGGTACCCTCACTCACTCGTCAAAAAACAGCGCAGGCGCAGCTTCACGCCGCTTTTCTGTTAAGCCACCGTTATTCTTTCGTGTAAAGCTGTGTAACAACACTTTGATCGGTTAAACTGACATATCTCCTATAAGCAGAATTTTATATAATACAGGGTGCCGGTGAAAATTTGCGAAGGAAAATATCATGAAAATATTTAAATCGAGTGTCAGTCACGACAATAGGACTGGAATGAAAAACTTTAACCTGCGCCGTGCGGCGATTGGACCCGCGAGGCCGTGGCATACTTGAACGAGCAACAGTATGACAGCACAAAATAATTACACACAGAAGTTAGACTTTGACCTGATTTTGAATTTAGAAGAGTTCGTTGACATATGCTAGGGTTGTTGCCCGGCATGAGTACATAAGCGCGCGGCCTCTACCATAGACCTCGACAGTTTGACAATCTTATGTCATAAGTTAGGATTAATAAATAAATAAATAAATTCGAAAAGGCGTTTTTGCCCGTTAGTGCGCATGCGTGAGTACATGACATATTTTTAGCTCTTAGTGGGCAGTCAGCCTTCTGTGTCAATATGTATTTTGTGATGACAGGCTGGTTTTAGACCACAGCTGTGCGAGGTAGCTAAGCGGTATGCGAGGAAAAAGTCCACCAATAGAATCACTTCATTTTCCTAGCCTCGCTCAGCTCAGCTCTGATGGAAAAGGGCTTAGCGATATGCGAAGAATGTGTTCATCGTACGACACATTTTACTCGCATAGCTCTGGTGGAAACTCCTACACATTTCCACAGCACGCTACAGATACACATTTTAGGCTACGATTCCAGAAGAAGAGCGGGGATGTGTTAAGTACTCGTAGTTAAGAATCAAAAGTAGCGCATAGTTTACTTAGATCCGCTCATAATAGAAGTCACACTATTGCCTCTTAACAAATGTATCTTTCGCAACGCTCCTAGCACATCACTGGTGGAAACGCACCCTAGCCTGCTTCACGCCGGTCTTATGTGCGGGAGGTATTACCACAAAATAATTACACACAGAAGGTAGACTCAGCCTGATTTTGAATTTAGATGAGTTCGTTGACATATGCTAGGGTTGTTGCCTGGCATGAGTACATAAGCGCGCGGCCTCTACCACAGACCTCGACAGTTCGACAATCTAATGTCATAGGCTAGGATTAATGTGGTCGAAAAGGCTTATTTCCCCGTTAGTGCGCATGCGTGAGTACATGACACGTTTTAGCTCTTAGTGGGCAGCCTACTTTCTGTGTGTAATTATTTTGTGGTATTACTCTAGTCTAGCCGGCCCATCATGAAGTAGCGTGGCTCTCCCACGGTTAGCTTCACTGCGCCTCTCTTCGCTGTGGGCATCGCGTCCCACGGCATTATTTATGCCCACCGGTGGAGCATTAGTCACACTTCAGCGGCAGGCCCTTTTGTTCAGCCGCGAGATATATGGGAGGCGTGGAGGTGCGCGACCTAAATCATGTTAGTTTGAGGGCCGAGGGACGCGGATTTTGTTTGCCGATGTTATTTATAGGGCGCAATTGATTCTCGATCGTGTGGCCATTTTGGTAAGGATTTTATTGGACCAATTAATTTTGGTAAGGTGTTTTATTGGGTTGTGTTCATACGTTATTAACGTTAACTTCCACTAAAGGTCCTGTCAATTATAGGTTTCACTATGGTAAATTCTTGTAAATACGAGGTGTACTTACCTACCTTACAGACTCAATAGACAACTTGTCTGTACTTTTGTGCCTGTCAATCTCATATTTGGATCTCACTGACGTTTACCATCAGGCGGCAGTGAGGTCATCTGATTGTCCCTCAATAAAAAAGTTTGTAATGTCATTAATTGTTTCATATACTTACAGGTAGTACTTATTTTACATCCTTTTAACCAAGTCTTCCACCAACCATTCTGAACAACATTCTTTCTACGAATTTTGGAAATGCGTCGAAAACGTAATCAACTTCTGATGAAAAGTTGATGTTTTTAAATATGAATATTCAAAAGTCCCAAAACAAATATCCTTTAGAAAGATTGGCAGAACACGAGGTTACAGGGATGTAAATATTTTCCGACACACCCTGTTGTATTTTTATGTGATAAGAGCCAAACGGGCAGATAGGTCACCTGATGGTAAGCTATTACAAGTGGATAGTCCACCTTTAAACTCGCCGTAATGGGCAAGTGCTGCTTCACGCCAGTTTTTTGTGAAGCCGTAACATCACAGTAAAACGGGAAGCCAGCCGATTAATGCCGAAGCGTCAATATTCCTTTTCCCATTAACAGTCGGTATCAATTGAAGTAATAAACGCCCCCCACGTACCCTCCCTTAATTTAAATACTATTTCCTTGTTGTCACCGTATATCAACTAATGCCGAGTCGCATGTTTACAACTGCTCGGTATATTAGCGCAGAGCTGTCGCTTAACCTTTACACCGATTACAGAATAAGTAATTAGGTTTTAATTCATAGTGTCAATCAGCTGATACACTTATTTAATCATTCATTTTTAACCTCTTAAGGCTTAGTCAGCAGACACAATACGTTTTTTGGTAGTGTTGCTTGAAGCAAAATGAAATGAAAATCCACAAATTATATACGATTCAAAAAACTAAATCAGAGCATCTATTTGTTAATGCACGCCCCTACAGTGATAACGATAAGTTTGTACTTCCCATGAGACTTCGTACTCTCAAGTAACTCCTACAGCTTTAGTTAATCTGCCATGGTTAGTATGTTCTACTAGTGATGTGTCGGAACATCAAAACTGTAGATCCGCGGATACGGATCTGAATACGGGTATCAAGATCCGAGAACAGGGATACGGATCTTAGGTAACTTTCTTACACATTCAATGTCGGTGTGCACGACCTTGAGAGTGACATTTTTGACGTGCATTGCGCGGTGGGTTTTTGTTTGTTTTAGTTTTTTATTTATCTTAGGACAACGAATAAGATAAAAACTAAGCAAAGGATTAACAAACTTAAAACTAAGTGCTATCTTATTTACTTACAGGTAGTTAGCTACAAAACTAGATTTATTTAAAATAATTGGGAACCGTCAGATTCTCGGCGTCGTTAGTTCACTATAATATAAGAAATTATAAATTAATCAGGTAAAGAGATCCGTAAAAGACTCCACTCCTTTTAGTGTAGCTGATGTCCATGGGCGGCGGTTTTCACTTACCGTCAAGTGAACCGCTTACTCGTGTGCCTTCCTATATTATAAATAAAAGATCTGCCAAAAAGTACAAGACATAGACACAGATACAGATCTTTCTTCTGCTCGGCTATCGCGGATACAGATCGGCACATCACTAGTTCTTACAAGTAACCGCGCAGTGGTATGCACCCCGTAATATTTCACATCACCACAGAATACTTAATAGTACAAGTGACAGAAGACCCACTTCTAAAAACCGTTTATGGAAATAAAGACTCAGACTACTATAATCTAACGTTGAAATTCCGACCGCTCAGCGTTCCCTGCCTACCATTATTCATACCTAGAAGTGCGTTCTCTTTCTATCGCAAGCAACTGTCGCGCGTGCGTCGCCGCTCGCTCGTGATTTCTCTACTAATTTTCCCCTCCGGAGGTGAAGCCGCATGTACTTGCAAATTCGTAGGTACACGCGGGTGGGACAGGCCTGACATCACTTCCAGCCCGCTGCGCGCGGGCGCCGGTCTGTCTGTCCACACTACACTTAGGGGTTATCTCATAGAACACGCGTCGCTTCACTTCTTGGAGAGTACTTCGAGTGCAAACTTGTAAGTGCACTTGTTCATTTAGATTATTCACACACAACATCTCATACATTGATCTGACTCCGTACTAAGCTCAAGCACTTGTGTTACAGATATCGAACAACAGAGGATCACAAACATAATACTTAAATACATATCACCCAGACACTGAAAAAACACAAGTATTCATCACACGAATGTTTGTCCAGGGTGGGGATCGAACCCACGACCCTTGGCGTATGAGGCAGGGACTTGCAGGGATTGGCTCAGTATATTGGCTCACCTCAGCCTGATGATAAGCAATACATTTTATTACATTTAGATTTTATGAGATGTCGTTAATTATGATATACTTACTAGACACCAGGGTATCATTGGATCCATCAAAGTGTTACTTGACACTAGAGTGTCATGGTCTAGCCATTTCGTGTGAAAAAGTAAATTACTAGTATCTTTGCAATAAAACACGTCATCCAAGATACGTTAGCGCAAACTTGTCCTTACACGCACTGCCCCGTCATATTTCAAATCTCTTCCAGTCGACTGCCCCCGGGTAACGATGATCTATCGGTCCGAACTTCTCTCATGGATTATCTCTATGTCGTTACTTCGGTTTCAAATCGTATTAGGAAGTAGGTTGGTATCTACTGAATGTGTATGTAAGTATCTATATATCTTTATGCTATGGAAAGGGCTATGATCGGAGTATCTCTGAAGGACCGTATCAGAAATGATGTAATCCGACAGAGAACCAGAGTCACCGAAATAGCCCACCAAATTAGCAAACTGAAGTGGCAGTCACATTATCCGCAGAACTGACAACCGTTGGAGCCGTAAAGTCCTTGAGTGGAGACCGCGACTCGGTAAGCGTAGTGTTGGACGCTGCGACAAGATGGGATCATGACATTCGAAGGCTGAGGCTGATGAGAGTGGCCGAAAATCGGGAGCAGTGGCGTGCATTAGGGGAGACCTATGTCCAGCAGTGGACGAGTGCGGGTTGCTGATAATGATGATGATGTATGTAATCTATAATGTGACATGTTTGTTTTGGCCGATAGCAAAAATCTTGTTTCTATAACTACTCGACTCCCTACCTGGTTGAAGTTCCAACCACTGTGAGCAGCCAAGGAATTATTATTATTATTAGAAGGGAATTAACGAGACGTTAAACAGAAAGTACATAATTATGTACTTAAAAATTATATCGCGTTGATTCCCGTCTATAATAATAATAGGTAGTTAAAATGCAACGCGAAAATTCAAGGAATAGAACTCGTTGAACACTAAGCCTCTAGGCTTTTCTTGAATATAGTTCACCTTACTGTTTTTTACGTAACGTCAAGTGTGACCGGTTTGATGCAAAGAAAGTTTCGAGATTGTGGCAAGCTTTGTTTACTTGCCTAAAAGTGGCCAATTTGCCGCGAATTTAGTCACTATTTAGTTATACCAGCGTCAATGTTGCCCTCATCTGTAATACTTTTTTTTCTTAAGCAAACAATGTATTCAGAAACGCCTCCGATTCGCGCGTAGCACAGTAGCACTACCATGAGTTTGAAATACTATCCTCGCTATCGAAAACTATCGCTTTGTCTTTTTCACTGTGGTGCATTTGAAAGAGACAGAGCAATAGTTTACGTTATGTCAGTTTTAGATGTCAACTCATGGTAGCGCTACTGAATAAAGCAAGCGCAACAACTTACTGTGCTACGATGCGTGATCCGTACTACGATTGTGCTACGACTGTGCTACGACACTGCTACAGTTTTTCGTAGTAAGCCGTTCCATATTTGAATGCCACTATATTTTATCTTTTTAAACCGAATTTAAAAAAGAAGGTGAAGTTTGGTTGAAGTATGTACTCAATTCGTTTATACCTATGTATTTTTGTGGTAAAGATTTCTCCAGATTATTTTCATTGTTGTGGTTAACTTAACCGCAAACATGCTAAAACGTAAGTACATGAAAATATGGGTACTTATATTCACTTTACTACGAGTTCTTTGTCCATCGGTTCTACGATGAAAAATAATTAAAATGTACAAATAGCCGGCGGCATTTCCCGTCCATTGGCACGGTATAATAACAGGCCGTTTTATCCATCAAAGAAAGACACGTTGCATCGTAATTATGTGCCGCCATCGCGAAGTGACAGCAAAGAGGACGGGCAGACGATAGCACTGGCGCCTTCCTTCAATCACGTCTGTAATGTCTTATAAGGCCAGTTACACTTACACGTTTAATAGGCTATTTGACAGGTTTTAAAATCCATTTATGTAAGTAGTAGAGTCTAATGACCCAGTAAAGTTTATTTTAATTCTAGGTATGGATCGCTGAAACATATCGAATTAAATATTCAATATTTACATAGTGGCCAAAACGCAACTGTGACAATATGGCGGTCGATGACGTCATTGTTGATCTTTCGTATTATCTGTGACAGTGGCCTATTTGTTTGTTGTTAACAAAAAACAAAACTACGAAGTTTACAAGCAGGTGACGTCATGATAAACTCAGGAGCGTTTTGTGTCACGTAATAAACGTTTAAAAATTGCTGTTTTTATTTACAGATTTTTAAATAAATTAATGATTATTTTCAACTTACGTTAATAAGTAATCATTTTTTAACTCTTAATATATACTGTTAACAGTAATTGACACTTTGTTTTTCGCATCGTCAAAGAGCCTATTCTGGAAGAGCCACGCTTCGGCATGTATGAACCGGCTCGACCGGAGTGATACCACTGCCTCACAGAAAACCGGCGTGAAGCAGCCCCTGTGCTGTGTTTCGCCGAGTGAGTGAGGGTATCAAAGGCCCCCCCTGGGGGGGAAGGGATAAAAGGCTGGCAGCGCACTTGTAACTCCACTGGTGTTGCAAGTGTCCATGGGCGGCGGCAATTGCTTACCATCAGGTGATTCGCCGCTCGTCTGCTACCTATAACATAAAAAAAATGTTTTAAACAGTTTTTTAAATGCAAATTCTATCTTGAAAGGTCCGATGGAGTATTGAAAGCATGGACTTGGATGTCGCTTTGATAAAAGACCGACAAAGTGTCTCATCTGCCCCCACATAAAAATATATATATTTGCATTACTGTGTATCGAGCCTTAGCGGTTATTTACTTAACATCTAGTCTTTCAAACACAAGGATTCCCCCACAGCAGTTAATATAGTAATTGTGGGGAGCTGCTAATAATATGACACAGGAGCGTCCGTAAAACAGGACGGTCCAGAAAACGACTCAAGTGTTTATGAAATAGTCTGTTATTTATTCATGCGTACCGTTATATTTAACTGATGTTTGATTTGTAGATTGTTACCTTGAAAAATCCATTTTTTACTCGGAATAAATATTTGAAAATGGTAACGCTGCATTGGAATGAGAAGTTAAAAAGGAAATAAGTGTTATATTGCACAACCAAGCCCGAGCTCGGTTTTTGTCTTAAAAACAGTTAAATGCAAAACAGTGGAACAGAAACAATTACACACAGAACAGCGAAACAAATACAATTAGAAGTCACTTAACACTCATAGTACCTACACAAAGCGAACTATAGCGGCGTAATTTATTTTAGGTTTTTATTGAACAAAGAAGAAAAACGAATAAAAAGTAAGTTGAAAAATTAAAACGGAGTACGCCCCTGTAGCAATGTTATATTTAATAATAATAAAAATAAATTGAGACAGCATCACATACATTGTCCTGGTCCCTAACTAAGGTTTTCTCTTTTGCTTTGGAAACCAGAAACAACGAAGGTTCATCATCACCCTGTTGCAGTCCACTGCTGGACGAAGGCCTCTCCAACTCCAACGAAGGTTTTATTATTTGTAAGTCCGGAAGCGTTCTTACCGAGTGGACACTGCGACCAATAAGATCTATTGTGTCCTCCGCTCCCTTTTAGAGATCGTCTCCTAGGCCCACGGTCATCATGAACCGTGTGATAGCCTTGGGAGCGATACGAACGAAGGTTACTTAATTTCATTCATTAAATCTCCAAAACCCATAAACAAATACTTTATTACCACTCTAACAAGTACCCCCAAAACACCTCAAAGCTAAACACTTATCACCAGCTAAACGCCTCACATCTGCGCCGCGTTATTAAAAAAGTTAAAGCGAAGCGTGCGCCGGTTGGTGCCGTTCCCTCATTATTTATTTAAAACCCGATCCGATTGTCGTATGTACGTTCCGGGCGGGCGGTGCAAGGGATAAGACGTAAGACAAGACGGAACGGAAGGTAAAGTAAAAATGTCCTATAATATTGGCCCACTGTAAGGCAAAGGCCAATGAAAACAAGTCATCGCTACTATGACATCATAGTCAATCCCATCACCACGCTTGCCTAAAGCGAATTGGTGGTTAGTTCTGAGTAGATATGGGGAGCTCCCAATTGTTTTTAAATTTTTGTATAAAACTTTTAATGCGATTCACAAAAACATCAACATAGTTCTTATAGTTTCGGAAAAAGTTAGACAAAATGACGAATCTACATAGGTATAAGGATTCTGCTTTTTATCATTTAGCTGCGGCCCTTATTACCTACTTCGATGACTGTTTAATGTTATTTCTCTGTGTTTCAGGGTGATGTCTGTTAAATTATAATACTTAAGTCTTTGTCATTTTTATTTCAATTTAATTTTTCTGCAGTTTTGGCCTGTATTGTATATGTTGTTGGTAGGTACCTAATGTTGCGTTGCGTGTGAACATATAATTATACAATATTTTTATCTTTTTGTTGCAAGATTACAATAATTTATGCAAAGAACCTCTCCGCTCATTCCTCCAGCCCAGTCCACCCTCCTTTCCAGACAGAGAGCTTTTAAAACTTAACCCTTATTTTCTCACTTTGAGCACTTTAAGGGATTACAGCGAGGCGCGGAAGTGCGTCTAATTCCAGCAGCTCGCTCGGCTGCCCCTAACTTCTGTTTTAGCATTAAGAGATGTCTTGGAAGGTGCCTCTGATATAGTCGGTATTTGGTAGTCAAATAAGCGGAAAATTCAAGTAAACTGAATAAGTATGGAGTAATGGAAATGTTCGTGAAAGAAAAGTGACAGAATTCTTTTATAAGCTTTATGAATGTCGCTTAATAAAGGCTATGTTTGTTTTCTTATACTTTCTTGGGAAGAGCGTAACTACAAGTCTACATAATTATAAACAAGAATGTATGAACGTGATTTGGTAGAAATACGCCATATCAAATATGCCACTATCAAATACGCCATCAAGCCTTCTATGCTTTCTATCTCTATTCCATAAAAAGTAATCTTTGAGGGTTAAAAAGTTTCAAAAAAATATTTCACTCTTGAAATATCAAAAGCGCTTTTGAAGAATTTTTAGCATAAGTATGAAACTTTACAAACGTTTATTTAGTACTTAACCAAATAGGCTAACATTCACATTTTAGTGCAACTAAAATTTATTCACCTCCCACGTACTTTATGTGAATAATTAATTATACGAACGAGCCATTAAAGCCGAATGAATAATATTTCACTGCTCCGGAGAGCTGCAAAAAAGGAAAAAAGCAGCCGCCTGGAGGAGCACAAAGCGAGGAATTTATAGTCCACCTCACGTGCCTAAAACACACCGACGCGGATCCAGGACCCGTGGAGGTGGCAATTACGAGATCGTAGGGTGAAATTTGTAGCGCGATCGAATCATCAAGCAGTAAGTGCTATAATGTCCTACTTATATTTAAACTAGCCTTTGCCCGCGACTTCGTTCGCGTGGACTTCAGGTTCGTAGAAACCTCAAAAATTGTAGCCTATGTGTTATTCTGATGTATAAGCTATATTGTGGTAAAGTTTCATTCAAATCCATTCAATAGTTTTTACGTGAAAGAGTAACAAACATCCATACATCCATACTTACAAACTTTCGCTTTTATAATAGTAATAGGATATCCTCGCGTTTATTCCCGTATTTATAAAGTAGATACTAGCTGTTACCCGCGACTTCGTCCTCGTGGAATAGTATCTTTGGGTAGCATTTTTAATTATTTAATCATTTTCACCGCCCTCTTTAACCCCTAACAACCCCCTTTTCGCTATGTAGCCTATGTTCTTTCTCAGGATTTAGACCACCTGTTTACCAAATTTCATTCAAATCCGTTTAGTAGTTTTGGCGTATAAGAGCAACAGACAGACATACAGAGTTACTTTCGCATTTATAATATGTTATGTTATAATATGTGTTAGGATTTGTAAAATGTATTAAGTTCAAAAGATACAACCTCGTTCATGCTTCTAGGATTGCTTTTTTTTTAATTGGCATGTATTGTATTTAGGGTACAGGTAATTTTGCCAATGTTAGATTAAAGACACGTTCCTTTGGAAATTTGTCGGTGACAACTGATTCTCTTTGATTCCTTACCATGACAGGTCATAAAAAAAAGTTAAGGTGATAATCACACCATTATAATACAATGTACTCTGTGAATCACTCTAAATATGTGTTACAATTTTTTATGATAAATTATCACAAAATAATTTCACATATTATCCCTGCTAATCATGCCTATTCCAGATGCTCTGTACATCTGTGCCGGGTGACCACGTAAACAACACTGCGCGGGACAAGTTCCCTTTGTGGGCGCGCGGAATGTCTCTGTCTGTCCCGCAGCTGCGCCGCTAACTACCAACTACTTGTAATCTTCGCTCTAAGTAATGTAAATAATTCCCTGGAGAAACTTGGCTGTAAGATTTTGGTACACTGGGAAACGTAGTTCTCTATGAGTATTGTACTTGTACTACTTCGTGAAAGCGTTAGGGAATAATAAAGAGATTAGGATTTGAGAGCTTAGCCCAAATGTAACATATGTAGTAGTATAGGATTATGTTGTAAGAAAATAGCGTGTTACCACAGAATATAAAGGACACAGAACGCTGACTGCCCACTAAGAGCTAAAATATGTCATGTACTCACGCATGCGCACTAACGGGCAAAAACGCCTTTTCGACCACATTAATCCTAACTTATGACATAAGATTGTCAAACTGTCGAGGTCTATGGTAGAGGCCGCGCGCTTATGTACTCATGCCGGGCAACAACCCTAGCATATGTTAACGAACTCTTCTAAATTCAAAATCAGGTCAAAGTCTAACTTCTGTGTCCTTTATATTTTGTGGTGTTACTCTGAGGCGCAATTTCAATTTTTAAGAATATCTACTAACTATTAAATTTTGAAAATATTTTATATAACGACCCGTTTAGCACTGTAGTTAGAGTGCTGCGGTTGACACGTAAGGGTCGCGGGTTAGATTCCCCACCAGAACACAAAATGGACCGAAGAACCGTAGGCCCAATAAGAGCCCTAGTAGGTTTATAAAAGCTTTATATAAGAAGCAGCACTGGTATTGCTTCACGGCGCCAGTCTTCTGTGAGCCTGTGATTTAACTCTGCTCGAGCCGGCCTATTCATGCCGAAACGTGGCTTTCCCACGGTCAATAAATCAATCAAAGTACCTATAAGAGGAATAGAATACAGATAGTGCTCAACTGTGTGCGCAAACACGTGCAAGCACGTCTTATTTATTCCCTTACCCCCTAAATCAATATGACACCAGTGCGACACCATCGTTGGGCGCAGGACCAACAGTTTAACGTGCTTTATTATCTTTGAACTTCAACATTAATTTTTAAACAGGTTCATTGGCTTAACACACAAACCAGATGAAACCCAAACAACATTCAAAACTCGTATCAAATAATATTGCTCCGACGCTGTCAGCATTTTTCTGCGAATTTAATTATTTAATCTGAAATATACAAATGGAAGTCCCAATGAGATGCAGCGTCACGCGGGGAAATCCTATTTGCTCACTGCACTCATGCTGATGCAGGCCCTTTAATTCAATGGATATAAAAGGTTGTTGCCCAAATATGTAAAATAACAGGTATGTAGATATAATCCTCATTGCACAAAGAGTACTTACCAATCTTTAATCTTTCTTTAATTAAGTGAGGTTATATAGGCTAGATGTAAGCGGTCTTATCACTATTTTTTTAATGTGATATGTGGCAGACGAGCAGACGGATCACCTGATGGTAAGCGTAAATACCTGCAACACCAGTAGACTACAAGTGCGCTGCAGAAATTTAACCCATTTCCCCCAAATGAGTTTTTTCATTTCTATCGATAAAAGTCTAGCACTTTTATAAGTTAAATAGTGGCCCGCCCTCACTTCGCTTCGGGGACCAGTATTCCAGATATGAACCATAGATGGCGCTGTGCACAATTACATCGCCGCCAAGCGCTTCGTGTTTTCGGTTTACCTATTAAGCCTTGTCGTTGGTCCTATTGAACGTTATTCTCTTTAATAAATAGTATAGAAGAAGATTAGTAGGGACGTCAACCAACATGATCCAGGGTACGCCCATGAGTAGATACTTTACTTTTAACCACACAGCATATCTGCATGCAATTTAAGAGATTTGTTACATTTGTACCATTTTATAAAAGTTCCGCCAGCATTCAACCAGCCAGCCTTTGTGCAACCGATATGATTGATGGATTGATAGAACTCCAGCATTTTACATTTTACAAGATCAAAAAGTACGTTGAAGTACGTCACAAATAAAACTGAAAGATTTATTCCCGGGAATTTTCCGACGGGATGCGATGTCACGCGGACGAATATCGAAGCATTCATCCATACTGATATGTGGGCGGAATGCTGACTTCGCTCGCCAGATATGAAAATTGTGATATAGATTTTGAGTGCCTTCAATTTTAGGATTTCAAATACAGGATCTGTGAACATTAAAATCCCAGAACAAATAGCACTTTTAGAATGAAATGGGTCACTTTCATTCACTCAAAATTCTACAGGAATTATGATGATCAGGGAACTCGATTTTATCATTAATTCAAAATTTTCATCTTCCACACAACAGGAAGGTATAGATAGCATCTCTGTGTTATTCCTAGAGACAGGTCACTATGTATTTACTTACAGGGTTATAAATTATGCTTTATAGGGTCTAAAAAAAAATTATGAGAAGTAAGTGATTTAGCTTCAAAATACTAAAACTTTTATTTACCAACAAAAAAAAACATCAAACGTCTCTTGGCAGTTAAAGCAACACAGTTGTTTAACATAAAGGAGCTTACAGACGAGCGACTATATGACAACGGCAGGCCCGTATCTATGTCCCGATTTAATCATCCAGACCCCTAGTAGGAAGGTTACCTATGTGTAAAGAGGCATTCCTCAGAGTAAAAAAGGTGATTGTCAGTGATAGTCCCCACAGTAGATAGTTGCTGCCGCCCACAGATAGCCACCTCACTTCATTTTGGGACATTAGTTCCACTGAGACATTAGATGGCACTGGGCGTCGATTGCATCATGCATGTTTCGTTAGCAAGAATTTGATTGTCTGCCAAACATCAGCGACTCTCGCCTGCTTTTGTCATATCGTGGACGGTCGCCTAAGCTACTGTCGCTCGTCTGCAACCTTTCGTATATTGCAGTCGCACAAAGGGTGCATTGGAATAGATTGACATCAATCTTTTACGTCACGGCGCCCGCGCCCCCGGGGTGCAAGGCTGCAATAAGATGGAGAGGATGCGCTCACGTGTCTGCTAACAAGGTAACGAATAGGAGCGAGCTGTCTGCGCTACAATAGATACAAACAGATTATTCTCACATAGTCATATATCACAAAACTTTACGTGTAGGTACGTAAAGAAAGACTTCTCTTTTCGAACTCACGACTGTTGGCGCATTTGGTAGTAATGACCCTCTAATATGAGAAAATTATTTCTATTAACAGTGGAAGTTCTTAATCACAAATATATCGCTCTCCACTTATATACACATAAGTACAGAGTGAATCTGTGAACATTTACATCCCTTTATGACTTTTGAAAATTCGTCGACTATTGAAAATTTTCCCCATACAAAATGAACAAGTCACGTGATCGACTTTGTATGAAATAATTTTTTTATGCGTATTTCCAAAAGTCATAGGACAAATGTTGCTCAGAATGATTGGTAGAAGGTGTGTTTAAAGAGATGTACCGTACATATTCCGTAAATAATATTTATGCTAAAACCAATGTTATGTTCTACAGCTGATACGTTAAGAATACATTAAGCTGCAAAACTCGTCTTTCTTTTACATCCACATTTCGCGTCACATAAAGATCCGCGCCACATCAGAGTGTTTGCCGGCGACAGCAACATGGCAACAGCAACAAGCAACATGGCGACAGCAACAAGCAACATGGCGTCGTCGCGGACGTGTTCCGGCAACAAAACACGAGGAACATGTGACGACGCGCCGTGGGCTAATGAAAACAAATGGAACAATGCGGGAAAAATAAACAAATGGACTTTGTTAAGGGGAAGGTGGGTGTAGATACTAGTATTTTATTTTTAACTTTTTTAGAATAACGACCCATTGGTCAATTGGATTAAGTACTGGGCTGTGATCTCGGGGTCCTGGGAACAAAAATATGTAAATTGAATTTTTCGAGCATAGCTCGGATATTATGTGATCCCCAATCCGCACTAGGCAAGTATGCAAATAATACCTACTATACTAATGACTCAGCATTACTATAGCTCTACTTCTCATAGTTAGCCTATTCAGAAAACAATTATTATTTAAGTTTACTTTCTGTTTAACAATTTTTGTTACAATGTGTTATTGTTATCTCTGAATAAATACATTTTTCATTCTCATTTATTGTCAGGAAACCTAAATTGTTTGGTCAGTTTTTCTGAAACGTGTAACCATGAACCATCAGTTGGTCTGGCTCCCTTGTTAAATGGTTGCAAAGGTCCGTCGGCAGTCGCCTCATTGTATAATTACAACTAAGTGACGCTTATAGACCATGTTTTAAGATTTCGGCAGTCTAGTAATCCAGACTCCCAAAATCCTTAATCATGGTCTAAGTGTAGGTACCCGGGCTCCAAGGTGACAGCTTTGGACGCACCTGGAAATTACACGTTAAGATAAGAGAGAGCAGGTTTCCTCACGAGCGGTCAATAAGTTATACTTCCAAAGCACCAGTGACTCGCTTACCCTTAACCGAGTGGCGCTCAGCGACACCTCTCTCAGCGCGTTTTGACTTTCGACAAATTAAATCAATTAAGGGCCAGCCTCGGGTTTTTTTGCGCGTCACCAAATTACCCTCCAGTTGTTTCGTATTAAGTCTGACTTTTTATTCAGGATTCGCCTTTGTCGCTGTGATTTTGGTGTTTTAACTGTTATTTATTACGTGGGGGTATTTGTGGTGGTTCGTTTAATTGCGGTAAATAAAGGCTTTTAGCAGCTAAAGTTGGCCGCTTAATATAGTTCATTTGTTAACATTACTTGAGCTAGAGTTTGCAAATAGCGTCAATTTGCGGAAACGCCCCCAATTTATTTAATGTTTTAAACTTAACTAAACATGTACTGAATGTTATTAATAAGACTCTATTTAATCAGTTGTAATCAGGTAATCTGTTTTGCTCGTCTGCCCCCCTAGGTATATCATAAAATTATAAAATTGTACACATTTCTACCATTAGGTTAGTGGTGAGGGAAAATGGCGTGAGGAAACCTATGGTGCATCATAGAAACTCTGTACCGTGCTATATCTTTCTTGATCTGTGGGACAAACTACTTTTATCCATTTGTTTCCAAAGCACCAGTGACTCGCCTACCCTTAACCGAGTGGCGCTCAGCGACACCTCTCGCAGCGCGTTTTGACTTTCGACAAATTAAATCAATTAAGGGCCAGCCTCGGTTTTTTGCGCGTCCAAATGTCCTCCATTTGTTCGTATTAAGTCGACTTTTTATTCAGGATTCGCCTTTGTCGCTGTGATTTTGGTGTTTTACTGTTATTTATTACGTGGGTATTTCGTGGTGGTTCGTTTAATTGCGGTAAATAAAGGCTTTTAGCAGCTAAAGTTGGCCGCTTAATATAGTTCATTTGTTAACATTACTTGAGGTATGAGTTTGCAAATAGCGTCAATTTGCGGAAACGCCCCAATTTATTTAATGTTTTAAACTTAAACTAAACATGTACTGAATGTTATTAATAAGACTCTATTTATATCAGTTGTAATCAGGTAATCTGTTTGCTCGTCTGCCCCCCTAGGTATATCATAAAAATAATAAAATTGTACACATTTCTACCATTAGGTTAGTGGTGAGGGAAAATATCGTGAGGAAACCTATGGTGCATCATAGAAACTATGTGACTCCGTGCTATATCTTTCTTGATCTGTGGGACAAACTACTTTTATCCATTTGTTTCCAAAGCACCAGTGACTCGCTTACCCTTAACCGAGTGGCGCTCAGCGACACCTCTCGCAGCGCGTTTTGACTTTCGACAAATTAAATCAATTAAGGGCCAGCCTCGGTTTTTTGCGCGTCCAAATGTCCTCCATTTGTTCGTATTAAGTCGACTTTTTATTCAGGATTCGCCTTTGTCGCTGTGATTTTGGTGTTTTACTGTTATTTATTACGTGGGTATTTCGTGGTGGTTCGTTTAATTGCGGTAAATAAAGGCTTTTAGCAGCTAAAGTTGGCCGCTTAATATAGTTCATTTGTTAACATTACTTGAGGTATGAGTTTGCAAATAGCGTCAATTTGCGGAAACGCCCCAATTTATTTAATGTTTTAAACTTAAACTAAACATGTACTGAATGTTATTAATAAGACTCTATTTATATCAGTTGTAATCAGGTAATCTGTTTGCTCGTCTGCCCCCCTAGGTATATCATAAAAATAATAAAATTGTACACATTTCTACCATTAGGTTAGTGGTGAGGGAAAATATCGTGAGGAAACCTATGGTGCATCATAGAAACTATGTGACTCCGTGCTATATCTTTCTTGATCTGTGGGACAAACTACTTTTATCCATTTGTTTCCAAAGCACCAGTGACTCGCCTACCCTTAACCGAGTGGCGCTCAGCGACACCTCTCGCAGCGCGTTTTGACTTTCGACAAATTAAATCAATTAAGGGCCAGCCTCGGTTTTTTGCGCGTCCAAATGTCCTCCATTTGTTCGTATTAAGTCGACTTTTTATTCAGGATTCGCCTTTGTCGCTGTGATTTTGGTGTTTTACTGTTATTTATTACGTGGGTATTTCGTGGTGGTTCGTTTAATTGCGGTAAATAAAGGCTTTTAGCAGCTAAAGTTGGCCGCTTAATATAGTTCATTTGTTAACATTACTTAGAGGTATGAGTTTGCAAATAGCGTCAATTTGCGGAAACGCCCCAATTTATTTAATGTTTTAAACTTAAACTAAACATGTACTGAATGTTATTAATAAGACTCTATTTATATCAGTTGTAATCAGGTAATCTGTTTGCTCGTCTGCCCCCCTAGGTATATCATAAAAATAATAAAATTGTACACATTTCTACCATTAGGTTAGTGGTGAGGGAAAATATCGTGAGGAAACCTATGGTGCATCATAGAAACTATGTGACTCCGTGCTATATCTTTCTTGATCTGTGGGACAAACTACTTTTTATCCATTTGTTTCCCAAAGCACCAGGGTATCTTCTTTCGAATAGGTTTTGTATGTTGTGTACAAAAATGTGTCATACAATCTGCCCAATAACTATCAACAACTTTTCCAGAAGTGCGGGAACCAGAGGACCAGAGGATAATAATGTTTCCACTCGATATTGTAGGTACATGTAAGTATACCCGGTATGTGGATGGTTGTGGGTTCGAGTCTCATCTAAATCCTTTCCAAGTGTATTTTTACTTAATGTACAGGACACATATCAGGTTACTACAATTTGCCAAATTTCTTCAATTGATATTCAACCTAATGTGTTTGACAGTAAGATGAGTCGATTGAAGTTTGATAGTTTTGTATACTTTGATGTGTGGCTGTAGGTAGGTACGTACCTCTACAATTTGTACCCTTGTTGTTTCCAATCTCCAAAGTAAATGAGTTGTCTCTCAATTTAAGTCATTGTATTCATTCAATAACAATCACAGGCCTCATTCTGCCAACCGTATTATTTCACTTTGTTGACTTTGTGTTTTCTCTTAATAAAATACTTAGTTAATTCTCGCGAAGAAAGATATAAAGGAATAACGGAAACAATTTACTTTAGAAGCCAAACAAGTCAGTGCTGGAAAAATAGGTATTTCCATTTATTGAGGCCTTCTACCCGAGGGTCGATTCACTAACAATTCCATATTATATAAAAACACCATGGTTCTTAGACTGTCGACGCCCATTTACCTAACATACGGAAGTCTGTTTTGATTTAAATATAGTTAATTAGATATTGCAGGCTTCTAGAATGTATTCAATGTTAAATGTTACAACACTGTCATTAAGATTTTGCGTCCCTATCTCTCAAGGTTTTGGAACTTTGAAAAACAAAAATGAAAAAAGTGTGTAGCAATCATGTAAATTCCAATTGATGGAAAACAATTAATTCTACTTTGTCTGCTTCCCATTCATAGGTTGAAAAGGCACCAACGTCAGAAACAAGTAGAGCAAAACCTCGCCCCGTGTGAATCCCCTCCAAGAATGTTCAAATGAATTCGACGTTTCCCGGCTTAAAACAAAAACGGCAAAAATAAAAACATCAATTGTGAAACGACGTGACAGCCACCGCGGCCTCGGAGGGAAGGAACAAATAAAATCAATATTCGGGAAGAATACCGTTTGCGAGCCGGTTGGAACCAATTGTGATGGATTTGTTTGGAGCAGGACGTGGCCAGGGGCCGACTGAGGCAGCCACTTGGGGCCCCAGCCTCTAAGACCACATCTAGACTTTCGGGGAGAAACCAAATCATTGAAGCATACTTTCCCGAGAAGGCTAGGTGTGAGTTGTTTGGCAGGACATGTTAGTCGATTGAGGTAACCACTGAGTTCCCAGTCCCTAATAAGCGCCTTATAATAAAATCATGATAGATATACTGGACCGAGATATAAACCTTTTACTATACTTATTTTTTGTTAGATATAAACGTCACGAATGTTTGAATTCAGGACTTTTGCAGTGTCCGACTAAAGCGACCAGGGGGCCGTGGCACCATCTTCTAAACACACCTCACATTTTTCTAGTAGACAAAAAAACAGTATTTGGACCGTTTGAGCGGTTGAAAACCAGGATAAACCTTTTTGGATCTGGATTCTGCCTAAGAGTAGGGTATGTTAGCCTCTAGCCCTTGATTATTGCTCCTCGACGTCTCTATCGTAAGTGGAGACAATACCAGTACTAGTTATTTTATTTATTATACACATCTTTAAATAGTTCCAAACAACAACAAAGTATAGACAACATCATACAAACAGTTATGAACCCAGTCTCTGTTGTGATCAAGTGCTTGTGTTCTTTCACACTGAAGGCGTCTCTGTTTTAGGGTGATTAGTACCTAAGCTTGTGGCTTGCGGTTACAGACTGACGTTTTTAAAAGCGAAGAAGCTTAATTGTACTTGTGTCTGTGTTTTGTCATACAGTAGTATTGGTCTTTTGTAGATTCCTTATTCTTATTTTATATGGCTAAAATGTATTTTCGAGTACTACTATAAAGGTCCTGGTATGGTCTGGTCATGGTTTCTTTGTTTCACCGGCTCGTGTAAGCTTACTCTTATATACTGAACAATGTCGTAGATAGTGCGTGAGTTAAACACAGGTTTTAAAATACAGCGTGTATCTGTAAACATTTACATCACTTTGACCACGTCTTCTACTAACCATTATGAACAACTTGTTCTTTAACTTTTCAAAAGTCATCAAAAGTTTTTTCAACTCGCCATATAAAATGATCAAGTCACCAGTGATTGGTTGTATGGAAAGTTGAAATGTCTTCATGTGAATTTCCAAAAGTCAAAGAACAAACTAGAGTTAGTAGAAAATAAAATTAAGAAAATATAATTAATGATAAATTTTTAAAGTGCATTATTTTATTTAACTAATTCCTACTACCATAGTAAACTACTCATATAGAACTGACTTTGCAGACACAGTCTGCGCTCCATATTTTCTACGGAGCATGACAGTTATTTTCTAAATAATTAGCATAAGTTTAAAAATATCTCCTTCCAAAGTCATGCGTTAGTTAACGCTAGCACTTACACTTGAAATGCAAAAGTGTCCGGCGCAAAAAATAATATTCTTTGTCCGGAAGCCATTCCTCGCTCACCTGGCAGCGTTTTTGTCACAACTTTGCATATTCAACGCGGTGGGCAAAAGCGCAACTTTGCCCGTAAAACATTTTCGCGGCGCGTTTGAAAAAGAGCGGACAAAACCGCGGGCAAAACCGTGGGCAAAAAGTTGGGGCAAACAAAGCGGAGCTGCCCGTTGTTTCAGCTCTCGTTGATAAATACTTGAGGGTTTTTGAATCGAGGAGACCGGTGTAAACGTGTTGTGTTGTACTTCGGCTAATAACAAGATTAAACCGCAATTTTGTAAGTTTCTTTTATGGAATAGGATGGCAGACGAGTACACGGATCACCTGACGGTAAGCAATTACCACCGCCCATAGACACCTGCAACACCAGTAGAGTTAAGTGCGCTACCAAGCCATAACCCTCTTTTCCCCAATTTCGGTATACCCTCACTCGACCAAACACAGCTCAGGCGCTGCTTCAGGTCGGTCTTCTGTGGTGACGCCGTGGTATCACTCCAGTCGAGCCTGCCCATTCATGCCGAAGCGTGGCACTCCCACGGAGAAAATTAAATATTGAAAGAATCAAATTAATACTTTCTGCAAATACAGTACCTCCATATTTAAAGCTTTCACTCTATCTATTCACTTAGGTATTCCAGCAATATGAATTGAAAACATCGCCTCTAAAAGCTTTCGACAAACTTCAATGCCCCTAAAGAGAATTTCCTAATAATATTGTAGTAAATTCAAACGAAACAATATTAAAATCTCCTAGAAACATTTGCGGGAACAACGAAAGAGGATTGATGTTTCAAAGTACCTGATTTAGCATTTTGATAAAGTTATTTCAACAATCTCTTTTAGAATTTGATTTTGCCTTTGTAATTTTGTAATTAGTAACACAGGATAACTACTTATTTATATTTTTTTAACCCACTACATGATACCAATTAAAAGAGGGGTCTTTTTATATGTTTGAACGCGTGTGTGTGTCTATAATGTGTCTGGAAGTGCAGATTCAACCCATAAAGAGGTTATGATCACATGAAAATCGCCTTTTGTGAGCATCAAATAGTTACTTTCCGACATAAGTTTCAGCGGAATCCAGGCAAATAATGAAAAGAAAATGTTTGTTATGTGATAGGTGGCAGATGGATCACCGCCGCCGCAACACCAGTGTCACAAGTGCGCTGCCAACCTATACCCCTTTCCCCATTTATGATTTATTGACTTCTTTACCTATCATCATCATCATCATCAGCTATCATCAGCTCATGATCATCAGCTTGTTGCTGTTCACTGCTAGAGATAGGCCCTCCTAAAATTCGGAACTCCGATCGATTTTCCGCTACTCCTACCCAGCTCTTCCTAGCCATCCTGCGAAGATCGTCACTCCATCTGACCTGAGGGCGTCCTACATTACATTTACCGTGGTCTGGAGTGAAGACCACGTCTTCAACTGATGTACCCCAGCAGTTGTCAGTTCAACACAACTTACCACCTATATAAGTACAGTCAGCCACACATCAGGTTACCACAACCTGTAAATTTTCCTAAATTGATATTCAACTTATTTGTTTGACAGTAAGATGAGAGTTGACAGTTTTATATACTCTGATGTAGGAACGATACGGAGTCGGACAGACAGACTTGACGAATCTATATGGGTTCCGTTTTTTGCCATTTGGCTACGGAGCCCTAAAAACACCAATTCTTTTAAATCAAACGGTTCCGTTGTAAATTATCTGTCGAGGCAAAAGCAAAGACGCCGGCATCTGTACATAATCTCATTAATCTTGTCCTGACAAGATAATTCAATGGCCTGCCTTTAGGAGTGGGGCCGAGAAAAATAGGAAAAGCCGGGGGTCGCGACACTACCTGACGCCGGGGCGTCTGCGTAAGCAAGAGACAGGAGGTAGCGGTAGCGGGTACGATGATCATCAAATCGATATCAATTTATAGAGGGTAAAATTCTGTTGACAACAGCCAGGGTTTTAGGTAGTTCGAAAAGACGAGACACTAGCTCGATGTGACACCCACTCTCTTCGTCTTCTATGTCGGTATAACTCTTGATAGTGGGAAGCTTTACAGCACCCACCCCTGCAGCAATTAGTGATTTTCAGTCTCACACCAAAGTTTTGACTGTGGGAGAGCCACGCTTCGGCATGAATGGACCGGCTCGACCGGAGTGATACCACTACCTCACAGAAAACCGGCGTGAAGCAGCCCCTGTGCTGTGTTTCGCCCAGTGAGTGAGGGTACCGGAGGCCCACCCGGGGGGAAAAGGGATAAAAGGTGGCAGCGCACTTGGAACTCCACTGGTGTTGCAAGTGTCCATGAGCGGCGGCAATTGCTTACTATCAGGTGATCCGCCTGCTCGTCTGCTACCTATAACATAAAAAAAAGTCTGGAAGTGATCCGTTTCCTCATCTGCTGTATCACTTAAATAATGTGATCAAAACATACGTATTAAAATAGGGCTGGACAAAATCATGATTATTGATTAGATATTTATTTAATATCTCATTCCACTAATACGAGTATTATAAACGTGAAAGTTTGTTAGTATGGATGGATGAATAGACGGATGTTTGCTCCTCTTTCACGCAAAAACTACCGAAACTTTACAATAATATTAGCTTTAGAATAACACATAAAATATGCAAAAAAACTAACTCCACGCGTACGAAGTACGAAGGCCGCTAGTAATTAAATAAGTGGCTACTTAAATAGGTATATCTTTTTGTAATATTCTATGCAAACAACCAAGAGCAAATCGATAAGAAGAAAGAAATGTCCGCCTCTTCCTTATGGAACAAACAAAAGTAATTTATGCATTCCCATTGGAGATGGCTATTGGCATTTCCTGAAATTGGCCCGATAAGGAACTGTCACATGGAGTAATAAAAGGCTAAGATGTTTTATTGTGTTTTGTTTTATCTACCCGTCATGGGTAGGACGAGCCTGTAAGGACCTCAGATATCATGCAGCGGTGTATGTACCTACATAAATGTTTTCTTACTCTTACATAGTTTTGCAAACAAGAATCAACCCACATTTTATATACATTTTGTAGGTACCTACTTTCTAGTTTGCTATGTCCATATTTTTTTTATTTCACGCTTACCTGGTCGTACTTAGTAAAAGCATAGCCTCGAGAGTCGAGACAGGAGGTAGAGTATTTAATTAATTCATAATAATTAATGATAGTGGCTGCCAACAGAAAGTCGTCTGAGAGGCAGGCCGAGGAAAGATGGCGTGACGATTTAGACCACTTCTCCGTCCATTGGCAAACCATTGCTGAAAATAGAGTCCAATATAGTGGGACAATATAGGCTAAAAAAAAATTATAGTGACAGAATGATCTTTCAGATACAGATACAGAGTGATAATTTCAGATTAAAGGCAGTTAAAGAGAATTAGTGTTATACAAGAGCTTAAGACTCGTGGCTTTCGGTGTCATATTTTATGCACAATCGTCATAGGCACTTGAAAACAATTTCCTGTACTGAATGTACGATCCCCTTTCAGTACCCACTGGAAACCCAATTCGGGGGAAGGGGAGTTCAATGTGTGACTCTACTAGTGTGGTGGGTGTCCATTGATCCGTCTTAAATGATATTTTCCGTACTATCTTACTTATTCATACATATGATTCAACGTCCCAAAATGAGTTATGTTAATTTAAGAATTATCCATTAGTTCTAATATCAAAAAGGCTAAAAGTATTGAAAAACATAAGCGGAACTCTAAAACATAAAAAAAATCAAAATTAAAACAAAACGCCTATAAAAGAACATCTAAATTCTTCCCTCAATTCATCAAGACAGCACGTCACCTGACGAATATAAAAAGCACTCCACTCTCTTCCCGTTGATTAAAGAACGACCCTCTTTAAATTATCCGGACTGTAGGGTCAGTAATGTACCTTATTGGATTAGCTCCTTTGAAGTCTGCCGGGGCTCAAGAGTCGTTTACGACGCGTTAAAGGTAATAAAAAGTAGGTAATTCTTAAAGAGTCTTGTTAGGAAGGAAACTCAAGTGCTGTAAGTGGAGTTTGAAGATGGGCAAGTTTAATTGAAGTATTTTGGGGCGTACTTGTGATGCCCGTACTTAATAATGTACTGTGAGAGAGCAATTAAAGCTAGGATTTCATCTGGGTCAGGTGCGAGCGAGAGAGGACGCGCCCGGGAATCCTCGTACGATCGACATCTTATCGTTCGAACGCACCAAAAACATCTGAGTATTTGAGAAAAGTCACTTTTAGCACAATACTTTAAAGTATCTACCGCTACCGAGAAGACACCAGAAAGAAACTCAGTAGTTAGGTACTCTTTACAAATCTATCTTCTATACTTTTTATAAAGAGATACTTCTATAGATAGTATCACAAGGCTTAATTCAACCAGAAAAGACAAAATACTGGCGCGATGTAATCGATATTACCTAGCGCTATCTATTGGCAACGATTCGAACTACTTCGAAAATAGCAAAATTTCCGTAACAAAAGTGAGGTCGGGTATTCAAAATACTTACAAATTCCTTTGAGATTTTTGACCTGCATTAACTAGGTTGAGTACCTGGTATAAACAGCATAGGTTTACCGCGGTAATCTAAATGAAAGCCAGTCAACACACGGAGATAACAAGCGCACCCGCATCACGCGCGCAAACACTCGGCGCAATCGCATTGTTTGGCGATCCGCGATTGGTTAACGATTTCGCTGTAGCCCCATTGTTTTGTAATGTTACTAGGAAAACAGTTTTGGACCGAATCAGGTTTAGGTCAATAGGATTCCACTGTATACAGAATACAGACAATGTGTATCAGTAAGCTTAACATTTAATTTAACGTTACATTTTCTGCCACGCGCCTCCTCATTGTGGAATCAATTTACCGCAGCGGTATTTCCAAACAGTACGACCATTCAAATGTTCAAGAAACAAGCCTTTGCCTTCGTAAAAGGCCGGCAACGAATCTGCACTCCCTCTGGTGCAGATGACATGGGCAGCGGTGATTACTTAGGTACCATCAGGTGACCCACTTGCTCGCTTCCTTAATCATATAAAATAAACTTGCATCTCTTTAACCACTATTCTGAACAACAATTTTGTTCCATGACTTTAAATGAAAAAAGCCAATGTCTTGTTCATTTTGTACAGGTAGTCGATTTTCGTCGAATTTAACAGAGCAGCAGTCGTAGAACAAAGGTTGATCAGAATGGTTCGCAGAAGTAATGGTTATAAGGATGTAATTGTACAACTCGACAGAAAATCATGTTACTTATTATCTGATATTATCAGGTTTTTTTGCCCTGGAATTCTAGAAATCAGAGCGTTTACAATTACTATCGAAGACCAACCTCATTTGCGTATTAATAAAGCGAACGTTTATTTGTGAACATAATTCACAAATAAATAATCTGACCCTAAAAGTAATCCTATAATACTGTATCACCTAGTAATTCCTTCGTATTAAGTAAATAAGCAATTATAAAGAGCTTTCAGGGGTGCGAAACATTCACAACGTTGATATGTTGTATGTGTAGTGTATGTTTACTCCACAATGGAGTTGAGGCGTTGGCAACATATGCATGTCGATGTCAATAAATATAGACAACTTGTAATTATTCTAGACAGAATAAGGTACAGAACCCTCGTACAGAAAGATCACAGATAATGCACGCCGGCAAACTACGCGTTTGCAATGCAATTAGGGTTGTCAATGATCGAGTATACCTATCGATATTTTGTGCTTACGGTATTTTGGAAGATTTTTTTTTGTAAGCACATTATATTATGAATTTTGTAAGAAGTGGGCGATTAATGAAAGGTGGTTTGTTCCTTTTCAAGATTTCTCCATTAGTCTGTATACGTTTTTTCACTGGAGTAGTTTTGTATCAGGTTGCTGAACGGCAATCTCAAGCTGTCGACTAATATTTATATTACTAAACTCTCAATTTGGAGGACTGACTAATATGACTTCCTAACTATGGTTCTGCGAAGCGGTGTGAATGCATTAAACCAAAAGCAAAGTGCAATGGCGAACATTCGGAGAGGCCTACGTCCAGCAGCGGGCTATAACAGGCTGACGATGATAATGAGTTTCATATTATCGATATTTTTTCTTCCTTTCACATCTCTATAACTCGTCGGAATGTGAGCAAACACGCAGGACTGTTTGAGAACCGTGGGGTTCAATAGCGGAACAGCAGCTGTGGATCGGGCCGATAACGTTGTGTACGGATAGAATTATTGCGATAGAGATTAAGTCATTGTTTCTTATAGTACCTAAGTACTTCGCTATATCGCTGTGAGTTGGAAAGTAAAGTCAATCGCTACAGTAGTGCGCATTGTGTATGATTGCCCGACAAGATTGTTTATTTATTAAAGTGGCATTTTGTTGGTCGATAGTACGAATGCGGGGTCTGACGAACGACCAACTAAACTAAACTAAACGAAAAGAAAAACTGCGACCTCGTTCATCCCAGTTCCATTAGTGCTGACCCTGTTTCACGAAAGCATGCGATATAGGTAACGCATGCTTTTGTGGTGTGGTATTAGGCTCTTACCATACCTGCAAGAGCTTACTAGACCCTTTATGTCTAAATGTGACAGACATTCAAGAAATATCAAATGGCAGTGTTAGTGAAACAAACCCTTATAGAAAACCTAAATAAAAATAACTATTCTTGATTTTACATATTAAAGTATTTCTCAAGGTGCTGTTTCCTGGATTCCCCTCTCCAATGGTTTCCCTGCGGGCTGTTTGTTATCCCTTTATCCCCAGTCCTATCAGGGCGATGCTACTAAATAAAACCACATGGCTACAATAGCTACAGCGAGTTTAGTGATGCGGCTACGGACTATTACCTTACTGTAAGCTACGGTTAGAAATCCATCAGTGAATGTTATGAAATAGAATAGAATAGAAAAGTATGGAAACAGTTAGGTACATTTATAATCGCTCGATGGTTCAGAATATAGTATGTACATATAATAACAAAACAAGTACCTAACCCTAAAAGCCAATTCACTTGGTGTATGTACCTACGCTGAAAAATATAAAAAACTTGTAATCTATGGAAGGCTATTTTGGTTAAATGCATACATAAGTATATAACTGGAGCGACACCACGAATAATATATGTGAAAAAAAAATTGAAACTCCTTGAATGCCAATTATAATTATCGTGACATGTAATTACCGTAGCAGTTGGGACTAAACCGAAGGTATGAAATCCTAACTAATATTATAAATGCAAAAGTAACTCTGTCTGTCTGTCTGCTAATCTTACTTTTTATTGCAAAAAGGGGTTGTAAGGGGTTAAAAGGGGAATGGGGGAGTAGTGAAGTTATTGAATAATAAAAAATGCTACCCAAACATACTATTCCATTCAGATGAAGTCGGGGGTAACAGCAAGTCATAATATTATAAATTTCTCGCTGTCCATCAAAGGGGTTAAAACAAGGAGTAGGTAAGTACAATCGAGTGACAAATATTGAGTCACATCACTAGTTCTTGCCCGTGAATTACCATTGTATCACTGATCTATATGCAAATCTGTTCTACTAATTGCTACGAATATTAAGTTGTTGTTAGTGGGACTGTAAATACCTCTGTTTACCATCAGCACACTGTCAGGGAACTATTGAGAGTCCAATTAGCTAAGTTACCTATAGTGGAACTATGCTAATTATGTGTTTAGTACTGTCGTTGTACCCTGAAACTAAGGATCAGTACATATTAGGTACACCTACTATGTATGATATTAACCTCAAAATCTCGCGGCAGACGATAGATTATACCTAGCACTGCTTTCATACTGTAGGGGCATATCTCTAGATTTTGTGTTTTTATGACTTAGTGCAAGGGTTTCTTGTTCGTTTTTTTTCTTTCTTAGTTTCTTTCGATGTTCGGAAGTGGAATGGCCTGGAGAGAATGGAAACCCAGTGGCTCGTTATGTGGCGTCTGCTAGAGCCAAAATCAACACGTCTACGTGATGCCCTTGACTGTCAAAATGGTTGGTTGGTTCAAAATGGTTGGTAGAACACGTGGTGTAGGGATGGAAATATTTACAAATACATCCTGCATTATAGCAAATATTTTTTTTCTTTGTAGCGCATCTCGTCGTCTGCGCGTCGTTGACGCCGCCTAAAAAAAACCGCTGTGCGCTTAGGCTCTTAAATAAGTAAGGTAAGGTGATTTCGATAATATGTTTATAATATTATGTCCGAAACCCGTAAACCTATCAAAAAAGTGTCCTGCCAAGAATATATTCAATACTAAACCTAAGACTAATATTGAACCCTCGGCAGCTAAACAAAACAAGGCATGTCCGTGCACTATAGTGAATTTATTGTTGGTGCATGCTAACCGGTGCATTGATCTGAATGCAAATCTGCCCCTAATTGCTATCAAGATATTATTTGCGATACCAGCCGACGCCGGTGGCATTCAATTAGTTTGCGAAATATTACGCTAATACTAAAATGATTTATGCTTTGAACCATACTATTAACATATGGGGTTTATTTTGTGCTTGCAGCTCTTGTTCTTGGACATGTTGGTATGTGAGTTTGTGCAATAAAAAGTATATTATTATACCTAATGTATATTAATAGTAACCCTAATGAAATTGGAGAGACGAAGGCACATATTTATTTATAGTTACCCACTGTCATTTGCTAACGGTACCTATAAGCACGAGTGTCGAGTACCTTTGATGCAACATTTTTAATTGATGACTGGCATACAAATTACTTGATAGTAAGTGATAGCCGCAACCCATAGAGGCAGATATTAATTGAATTAATCATCATTATCTAACTATCATGATCTATCATTATTACCTAATATTCATTTCGAAGCACGATAAGCTTATTGCCATGGATTTGGCTGAAAGTTTTTGATAGGACATGTGACGACATAAGCAGCCGTGTATGTGTCGCGGTCATCAGAAGATTTGGTCGCTTGCGATTGTTCAAAGAGGGTTTTCTTCTATGATACATTCCTCTGGCCTGCGTTATTCCATCATCAGGTCTTCTTATCACAAAAATCTACAAATAGGTATAAGATTTTTTCGAAAATACTCCCATATTCCGCAAACATAGCGATCCCACAGTTACAGAGACCTATAAAGTGACACAAATATTGTTGTAGCAAAAACAGCTTCGTATTCACATCCCGCGCAAGCCAACTGGGAAACAACTATAAAATAGCACAATAAAAATTTCAAAATCGCGACAAACAATGATGCGAGCTCCCGTGTGCAAGTTGCTGTTGAAATTTGTAAATTGCCATTCTTAAAAGTGGCTAAATTTTTAAATCTAATCATTGGATAAATATTGTGTTTAAGTTTAAAGACAAATGCGCCATTTCAAAATTTTATTTTAAGTCTCAAGAGAAGAATATTGTACTCTCGTGTTATGCATTTCACCGATGTGCTTTTTATCGTTTTATTGCCGAGTCTCTTTTTAAAGGTATTATATAAAAATCACCGGTAATATTTAGTAAGAATCAATGCAAATACAAAAACGAGTAGAAGGAACTACCGAATAATAATTAATTCATGTGGGAATACTCTCGTAGACGCGTGGTAGAAGGTATTTTTTATATTGTAAATAGTGTAGTTAGTACGATTAGTTCTCTAATATAGGGCGGCCATACCACGGCCTCACAAAAGATCGGCGTGAAGCAGCGTCTGCGCTGTGTTTCGTCGAGTAAGTGAGGCCGAATTGAGGGGGATAGGGGGTTAAAGCTTGGCAGCGCACTTGTGAGTCTATTAGTGGGGCAGGTGGCTAGGGCGGCGGCAATCGCTTACCATCAGGTAATTCGTCTGCTCCTCTGCCATCTATCACATATAATAAAATCTAAATTGTAACCCATTGACAAGCGCCGTCAATATTATCAATGTTAAGATTTCGTCAAAATAGCACACCTCAATCACGATCCCTGCGTATTAGTTCTCTAAAATAGGATCACATAGACATATTGCCAAACGTCCGAATCCCTCCGCGCAACAGGAACGATGCACAATAGTTTTATGGGTGGCTCACGTCCATTTGTATGCACATCAGGTGTATGCAAAACGCGGGTCTGTAGTGTTTGTATGTCTGTGGTCTACACCAGCAGAAATATGCGACGGTACGGACGGCTGGTTAACAAAATTGTTTGGTATTAATCAAAGGGATTAGATAATTTTATGTTTATGAAAAATAACTACAACATCGTGTTGAATAAGTAAAGTTTTTTATTTGTTCATTACACATACGTTCACATCACATAATGGTACACATTGGCACGCGTCCGTAGAACTCACTCAGCTACTTCAACTGAAAACCGGTCTATGGTCATAACTTAAGTTAAGTTAGAGTCAATTTGTGCTCAACACAACAGAATGCAAACACTCGGCACTGCTTGCAGGAATGACACTGTCTGCACTTTCTCTGTTTTTGGTTCATACGTTTTTATTTGTTTTTGTTGACTTATATTTTCTCCTATTTGTGGTCAAATTAATAAATATATTTTGTTTCAAATACACCGTGATTTTTAACCGTCTTATTCACTTCTCTAATACTGATGAAAACAAACACTTTTCTCCTAAGAACTTAGGGAGTAATCTTTAAGAAAGAATTGCCTTTCCATTGCAAATTCCAGTAATCAACTGATCAGTTTTGTGTAGGAAGAGTGAGTTTTTTGAGTTGAGTTGAAGAGAAAATAAAAAGCAAACCTTTAGTTCTTTGTTGCAAAAGTACCTATTGTTAAATGATGGACTTTTTCTGTTTTAAATGTATTACACACAATTAATGGAAATTTACGAGAAGGGGCGAAAATTTAGTTCTAAGAGATGAACGCACTCGAAAATTTTAGCTTACTCCCAGTTGACACCACTGCTGCACTCGCTACTTTTCCACTGGCGACGCCCGAGATAAAAAACCCATTTGTTGCTAGTAGTGATTGATGGGTCATAGCAACAAGACTTTGAGTATCGAAATATGAGGGAAGCATTTCAATGACGTGCCTGTTAAGTTGCGTTAAGTAATTAGAATTCATCAGCTCATACTATAAGCTCTTTGAACTGCGCCGCTAGTGATTTTAATTATTACGGCCAATGAACCCGAAAATTATACGCGATTACAAGGAATTACGTCAATTGAAGGAAGCTGCCAACTATTGGATGTTACATCGCTTTCATGACATTAATGTGGACCAGAGGGTAAACATGATTCCACTGTCGAATCCTTTCTTTATTCGGGTTTTACAAGAAATCATAAGCAATAAAAGCTTAAATAAATACCTAAACTACAAAATATTTTCGATGACATTTTTCAAAGGGCACTTAGTTTTTAAAATTTTTGGCGAAATAAATTCGACAATTAGTTTTTGAAATTCAATAGCTTGCCCCTTTTGGCTTTAATTTACTTGTTTCTGATTAAGTAACTATGGGTTTAAATTAAAATACTTTGACTGCAAACATTTCGAGCAAAAAGTTCCTACCAGTACCTTTGTTTTGAATTTTCCGAACATAGATCGGGTTTGTGATTACCAATCCTCATTAGGCAGGCGTGGTGATTGCGCCTGATTCGATGATACTTGTAGGTAGGTACTAGCGATGACTTGATTTCTATGATGGAGTCCTTTGCCCTGCAATGGGACAGTATATAGGCTGATACTTTACCACATGAATTTATTGAAAAGATCCCATCCCGAACGCCAAGAAAAGTTTATCAAAAACCTTTAATGAATTCGGAATAGAAAAACTAAGTAAAGCTAGCGAATGTCTTGAAGGATGAAAAGTTTTTAAATTTCTTGTAACCCGATGACGAACGCATAAAATAATTTAAATGATCCAACATTAAACAGCACTTTTACTTAGAAAGTGCTTATTCGTTATTCACTTTTACTTAAAACTTCAGGGGGCGTATTCAGAACTCTAGGCAGAATATTTATTACAAAGTTATTTTTATTCTTTGTAGGTATCAATTTAAAATTTTGTCATTCCATTGTAAATTCATCAAAGTATCAAACATTATTTCGTGTAATTTGTATTTTTATTTCTCTTTCTAGCGACTAGGTACGTTTGTAGCTATCACAAAAAAACATTTTTGTCAGTTAAGCGTAAACATATTTTGAAACCTTCATGATACTTTGTTTCGTTTCCCTTTTTTAAGAGTCACAAAGGTTAGGAAGATCAGCTTCCTAACCTTCCTACTTATTGAAGTAGTTCGAAATGCTAGTAACTGCCAGGCTTTCAAAACACTGGTTAAGGGTACGAGCGCAATCGGGAAAAAAGTCCCCTGTAAGAAATCAGCTGATCATGCCTTATTAAAACAAGTCCTTAATACGACCCCAGCCTCTTTTCTCCTTAATACGGCTCTTTAAAACATCTCAACGGTTTAATTGAGAAGTTTCCCCCGGACAATCTATTGTAAAGGATAAAAACCGCGTCTCACCGCCTCCCGCTAAGCGTGGCCGCAAATGATTCGCAATTATGCAGTCTCAATGGAGTTATTACATCAATATGGGGCTGGACCCCGCGGGGTGGCTAGCAACAATTGAATTTTAACGACCTATAATAGAGAGACACACGGGTGTAGCGGGTGACTAGCTAGAGCGGGTAAATAAGTTATTAGGTATGTAAATTTTTTTTTGGTTGTTATTTAGTGTAAAATTTTGATCTAAAATTTTCTTTATGCGCCCTCTTAAGGTACCTTTGCGTTCAGTAGAAAGAAAGAAAAATAATTCATATGACACATAAAAAAAGAATGTGTGAACAAGTAGGCATATAGGTATTTTTATGTGATAGGTGGCAGACCAGCAGACCGATACCTTTACTTACCTGATGGTAAGCGATTGATGCAGCCCATAGAAACCCGCCTCAACACCACTAGAGTAACGGTGCGCAGCCGGATGGTATAATCCGCCGTATTGTAATAACTAGCCGTAATGTATTATGACTAGTTATTATGAAAATAGGGCCGTTTTCAAATGCGGCGGATCAACGATTAGCCGCATTGTCATTGAGATACATTCTTCAAAAAGGCGGGCCACGTTTAGCCGCATTGTCCTTCTACTTATTATGACAAGTGTAGCCACAACACAAAATTATCTTTACAAGGTTAGGTTAGGGTGGTTTTTTATGTCCAACCAGAAATCCTTAATTTTATTCCGGTGGTCATAAAAAAACCCTTTTTTTTCCCAGGGGAAACCATCATGGCCTTCGCCTTGCCACATGTGGGGGACAAGGTGGTGTGTGGGACTCTAACCCTAACCAAAACCCCAGTATCCGATTGCGATTGCGCTGAGATGGACACCCGTCCATCTCAGCGCAATCGCAATCGAATACCCTAACCTAACCTTTTGCACAAAATGTTTGTGGGTGAAATCCTTAACCTAGATATTGTTGCGTACTCTCGGTCCATAACACCAGTGTGTCCCGGCATGCTTCGGGCACAGATGGCTGACCAGATTTGGTCGCGGACGAAATCCTATTTGACGAAAGAAGCATTCGTCAGCGGAACGAGAAAATAGACTTAACTACAATGTTTCATGTTAATATTGTATGGGGCTCGAACCTTCTGCAGGACGTAAGCCGATTGTCTCGAGATGATAGGATTTTTTTCTACTGAGTCAGTAACATAGAGGTAGTCATCATTTAATATAAAGTTATTTATTTATTCCTAATTCAGGTAGGTATTCTTTAATTTGAGCAATATTAACTGACTAATATTTCAAGTTTCAATATTGTCTATCTAAGCTTTTATATACCTAGAGTTAAATTCGTTAGAACTTAGGTACATACATAGCTTATAGGAAAACTGAAAATACAAAAAAATGCGCGATCCATTTAACGCCTAACGCTATCTATTGATTACAATGCTAAACTAATAAAGTTCCGAAACAAACAAAATGCCAAACGAAAAAACAAGTGTCACTAGTAATCATTAAAAATGTACATAAGTACCTTTAAATAATTTCTATTATAATTAATAAAGTTTTATTTATTATTTATTTTAAAATTATTTTTGCTTTTTAAAATTTTTATTCACTACTTATTCTACCATTTGAGGAAGAAATAGTCCAATAAATATTTTAATTTAATACCATGAATCATATGGGACACGAAGACGTGTTGTACCTACCCTTGGACCAAAACAATCGCAACTGCATACAAATTATGCGCCCTATCACACAAAGAGAATGGCACAAAGAGCGTAATTACATTTTTATTCCTAATTACATACACTTCTAGTAATTATCTACCCTTGCTCAAAACTATCAACGATTGCATACAAATTGCCAGCCTTATCGTACTGCAGCGCAGCCCTCGGCGCGAAGACGTGCGCACAAAGAAAGATGGCGTAATTATGACAATTAGCGGCGCACACGCAGTCGCGTGCTGCCCACGCGCCGGTTGACGAGCGATCAGAGGTGTATTGTAGGGTTGACAAAAATATACTTGGTGTCGTCTATTATTTTTATAGACGGGAATCACTGCGACGTTAATTTGTACAGGATTTAATTGCAATGCTTTTCTTTGAAAACATTGCATACAATGCAAAATGAACAAAATACAAAAAATAAAGTCAAATATGAAAAAAACTCCCTGGGGAAACACAATGATGATGCCAGTTTTTAAAAAAATGCGCTCTTGCATTGAAGGTTTGAACTTTGAATGTAGCAAACTCGTAGGAGTAAAAGAACGTAGGAGTGCAAATTGTATTGATGTAGTCGTCAATAAGTAATATTTATACAAAAAAAAACACGTCACAAGTCAAGATAAATGATACAAATAAGGCAAAATAACAAAGTGAAAGACCTGGATGAAGCAGGCACAGGTGCATTGTGAGTGGCGAGCTTAGATGGACCCCTATACCCTGCAGTGGGATTATGAACCGAACCCCGAACTGTATGATGATGATGTCGAAAAAGATACAAAACCGATATTTTACGGTTAACATTTTTGGCAGCCCTGCTAACAAGAGGGTTCAAATATCAAAACGCTAAAAATGTAACACGCAGTGCAATTTTAATACGCGCTTAATGAGTCTAATCAAACTTCAAAGTGATCTCGTAACGAAGACTCATGCTCTACCTAGATTATAGAGTAGGGGGTAATTTACCGCGCTTTAGGCTCCCTAGTTTGCTAATTACTATTGCTTTGAAATGGGACTCTACGTATACTTTAAATATTGTTGGATAGTGTTAACAATTTTGTGTCATGATGACATTGAAGAAAGTTATTATTTAGTCATATTTATTAATGACATTTATAATACTCCTTTGACAAAGAATTTGACGTGAGTACGACAAATAATCGCATCATAGTAGCGATGACTTGATTTCTATCGTGGAGGCCTTTGCCCTGCAGTGGGACAGCATATAGGCTGATACTATACGACAAATTGTTCCTCTGTTGTCTGATATCTTTAACTCAAGTGCTAAAAGCTACTTAGAACGAACCATTCTAATCATTCGTCAGTAACATAAATAAATTATATACCTACGTTTAACGTGTCTTGAAACTGTATCAGAAAATAAAAGCCATTTTCCAGATTTGAAATGCACATAATAGCGAGAAAAGGAGCCTTCATAACTGCGAGAAAAGGAACCTTTACACAATTTAGTCTCTGAGGAGCGACTGGACATCGCCCGCGTCGTTAAAGGCAAAGGAAGCGAGAATATATCTCATTGGGAATAACAAGAATACTTTTCTAGCATGAAAATTCTGCCGACGCATATCGACGTTGGTGTCCGCTCGAATCAGTGCTGCCAGCGCTTTAAGAGAAAGAATCTTGGTTGAAATATTATATTCCTAGCATTTTGCGGTTTATAAATCATAAAATTCGTAATTTATATTATCTATTACTTCAATGGCAAGCATGGCAAAAGCAAAAGGCAAAATGTCGTCCGTGAGTTACATAACGAAGAGATTTTTTTAGTGTCTTAAATTCATCACTATTATTAAAATCAAATGGTGGCGCTACTGGACCTAACAAGCAGCATAAATACCACCATTGAATACTTTTTCCAGCCTATACATCAAATCTACTACATACTTCTTGAAACCTATATTTTACATCAATACCTAAAATGTATTCTAAAAGTACATCGATAAAAGACAAAAGGTTCGAAAATGCATCCTGCTGGCAAGCCCCGGGACGCCGAACGTCTGCATCATTAGAATCGCGCGAGAGAATGCATTTTTGCGCGCCTTTGAATGAATGAAGTGGACCGTCAACAGCGAGTCGGCACGTGCAATCACACGAGTCAGTGAGTGAGTCAGTCGCCGTAATGAGTGAATGGTGACGGCGACGGGTGGCCAATTTGTGCGTTCATAATTTGAACGTGGGTTTTTTAATCTATGCTACTCGAAGTAATGATGGCCGCTGTTGGGCCTATTAATTTGAGTCTCGACACTGGAACGAAAATTTTGCATGTAGATTAATCGGACTTAGGATTGGGGCGATAGTAGCTCAGTGAAAAAGAACGCACCTTCCGTGTTGCTTGTATGCGTTCTGAAACGTAATAATGATTTAGTTAGCCTAGTTTCCCTGTTTTAGAGTTGGAAAGGTCAGACGGCAGTCACTTCATGTAACCAGACACTCCAAATCCTGGAATGAGGCGACAACGAGCAAGCGAATTATTACCTGGTGGTAAGTAGACACCGCCGCCTATGAACGAACATCTGCAAGATCAGATAGGTCGCCGATGCGTTTCTGGCCGTATAGAAAAGAGTCCCTTCTCTTGAAGGTCCCAACATTCTTTATTATATTTACTCTTGCACATAACTGCCATAAAGGTCCGTTTATTGTCTGTATGTTATAAGCCTCCCATTCCATGTCTGCAACATTTCCCCGCGCGATGATTCATTCCCCTGACGTCACGCGTCGGTCAATGTCACGTGACACTTAGCACGGGTAACAACAGCACCCAACGACCGCGTTTTTACAACTACCCACATCGCTCTTACTCCTCTCATTTTAAGGTCTATTTTAGGATCCTCTTGTGTTAAATAGAGATGTCATAAACTTGTTAGGGGTGGATGTAAAATTATTTGCGAATACATATCGGTTCGGGTATTATTTTATGGCCTAATGAATTGCAAATTGCCGCGGCGTACGTTTATGGCCTTATAATTTGTATAAATACGGCGTTTGAAGCACGGAGGGGTTATGTTATTAAAACTAGCAATTCCGAGAAATTACATTGCATTCATAATTTTCTCAAATTGTTAAAAATACAAATAAATAATAATTAAAGGACCAAGATCCCTAAATTTAATTTCAGTTTAAGTAGAAAATATACTGTTTTCCGACTAGCATGTCTCACATATAAAAGTATTAAATAATTTAATTGTCATTACTTTTTCAGAGGGCCTTGACATAGAATACTGCTTTACGCAACTAAAGAATTCACTTCAGTTTGCGACGGCCACAAACCATACTTTAATTATTACTTGATCGCTTTCAATTATAATAATATTATTATAATTTTAGATTGACATAATTATGTAAAGTATGTGAAGTTAAACGTGTTGTGTGGTGATAAAGTGAAATATTTTAATAAGTCTCATTTTTAGCGTTTATATTGATTTTAATTAAGCATATTTCTAACTAGGTATCTTAAATAAGAAATCGGCCACTGGTTCATTCATATACGCCTGTCGTATGAATAAACGCCTTATCTATCCATCTACCCGACAGACGCAGGGTGTAAATACAAAAAGTCTAACATTGGTACAAAACCAAGCACCGGTTCGCACCCCAGTCGCAGGGCGCTAGGGGGCGCCTCCAGCGCAATTAACGGGGTGCCACTAATACTGGCGTTAACCTCGTTTGTTCGGCTTATTTAACGTTTGCAAGAGGATTACTTGGATCACAATTGGTATTTAGATCTTTGTTAGACCGACGGTTACGCCAATTTGTTTTTTTTTGTAGGGTGTAATCGCTGGATGAATGGCGAAAAATCCCAAAAAAAAATTGAGACCATTCCTTTTATTATTAATATATTTAAAATCCCTAAGTTATACCTTATTTTCATTTAATTTATACTTTTAGGCTTCGTCTTGTGGGGAAAATCTCACGGCCTTCCAGTGAAAACGACGTAGGGATGAGTTTTAACACAAAGGCAAATAAATGCATAAGTACTTAATACTAGGAATATTGCAATACTTAAAGCCCGTAACAACGTCATTCTAAATAAACTATACTGAAAAAATAAGTTGGTGTTCAAGAACACCACGTTGGGCGCCATTCTGACAAAGTTCGGCCTGACTGAAGATCATAAGAAAATGATAAAAAATTACTAAGTAGAGTTGATTGAGCTACATAACTATGTATTACATTTTTAATTCGCATGTCAATCTGATAAGTACCTTATAGCTCTTATTTGATAGAAATAGAAATAAGAAATAAAAGTAGTTATTATGTAAGACAAAGGGAAGGAGCTGAGCTGATGTTAACTCGAGAAAGTGATTCCAGGCCAACGCTGGTTTCAGGTAATCCCCATACCCTCTGACATATTATTTGAAGACATAAGTTTGAAAAGTATATACTTGTACATATAAGCTTCTAATTCAAATGCCCCAACGCTTTCCAGCCTCGCAACGCGCTCTATCTTGGTGCCGATCGCTACAAACGCTTGTACCTACATTCAATCAAGTTGATTTTTGGCTCAAGTGGATAAATCTTTGTAAAAAGTAATTTAGTATAAATTGCGATTCTTATAATATGTCAAACCATACGCTATTCTCAAAGAATTATAATTATTAACTATAAACAAAGCCAAAACCACTGAGAACACGAAATCACTAAAAATAACGTATAATTTTGTAATCCCATCCCGCACTATTGGATATTTCCCAGCATCGAACGCGTCACCGCCCCACCGCCCCAGCGCCCCGCAGCGCCCTCTATCTCGGCGCCGATCGCCACAAACATGCATGTGCATTCAATCAGGCGGCGTTATCTCCCGGCGCCCAATTACGCGGGATGAAGATACTGCCCGCCGATAAACAGCGGAATGGATGGCGCGTTGTTTTGACTGCGATGTTTTTTTCCTGTGATAATCTTATTCATTTCAAGATTACTCACTGTATATTATAAAAATAGGTAGATCGCAATTTTAAATGTCGCACCACGTTGGGCGCCAGTCATAACTGGCGCCCAACGTGGTGCAAATTCACTTATATACGCTGATATTGATATTGTATACCATTATCCACTTGGAAGATCTTTCTTAACGAATAAACATATATATATAAATACTTGAATGGTTTACTTCTTTATTTAACAAATCAATACTTACCTTAACTTCAAATATTATAATTTTTAAAGAGTTCAAATGTTAACTAAGTTCATCCTTCCGTTCCGGATCATTCCAATTGACGCAAGACGCATCCGAGCTTGTTTGCTTGGACTTTTTTAATACTCCTCATTATATTTTTTTTATTCGGAATGACATCTAACAGGGTGATTTTAATGTCTTGGATTTATTATATAAACCGTAAAGTTTCCGTTTCAAAGTTTCTTTTTTTTAAACTAATGTTTACGTTAAGGTTAAACTCAACTATGGTGATTTTCTCCTGTTTCATCAAGGCAGGTCTGCATTATGAGGCGGACTACGCAGTACGGTAATCCCTTTCGCACGGCGCGTTTCACCGGCGATGACGCGGCGTTTCCACGCTCAATGGACCATGATGGTGTGGCCGCAGTACGAGCGTCAATATCATCTTACCAAAAAGTAAATTAAGTATGGGTAAGTATTTAGCTACTGTTAACTGTAGCAAATAGATTAAGATGTATGTGAGAGATGTGTTAGAGGGATATGTACTGTGAAGAGGTCCACAAGATCATTAGTGGTGTAAAAACGATAGTTGAAATTGTGAGGCAACCTGTTTCTGGAACGTGTAAACACTATTTATGATTGTTGCGAAAGTCTCGCGGCAGGTCGCTTCACTTGTAATTACCAGACTAACCAAATCCTGAATCAAGGTCCAAGCGAATCCTAGGCTACAAAACTGTCGCTGTGGATGTAACCGGGAATAAAACGCTGAGAATTATAATCTCTTGTGTACCTTAGACGCTCTTTCCGCTCTACGCTCTCCAAATCTTGACTCAAGGTCTAAACACATCCCAGGCTTTAAAGCTGGTCGGGAGCGGACGCAACCCCGAATAAAATGCTAAGAATGATGATCTCCTGTGTCTTAAGCGCACTTTCCGCTCCCCGCTCAAACTGGCACCACAACCGCGAGGTTAACGAGCAAAAAGCTCTCCGTACTCAGCGTCCCGATTACCCTGATTCCGGGTAATTACAGACCGCGGCTCTAGCCGAACACTATGTCATCGTGACGTCATTAGCGTAGGCGAAATTGTTTGGCTCTGTCTGCCGGCCGGTAATTAGAGCTCATTATTGAATGCTCGCGTTGACGCAACTGATTGTATGGGGTTTAATGGCCTACTTTACGCCACCGTTGATGAACAAAAATATATGAATATGTCTACACATTTTGTGCTGGGAAATTACCTTAAAGATGGGTAGCTAAGTTTATGTATTTACAGCGACTATCTCGAATGTGATTTTGCAATTATCTTTACCTCTCAATCGCATTATTGCCAATTGAAATAAAATTGTGATTAAATTCTTTTAAAAAAAATGCCATTTTATTCATATACTAGTGGCTCCCGGCGAACTTCGTTCCACCTACTTTTTGTTTAATTTCTCACCTTTTAGACCTTCCCTGGACTACGACAAACATTTTAAAACTAAAATCAGCTCAATCGGCCCAGCCGTTCTCGAGTTTTAGCCAGACTAACGAACGGCGATTCATTTTTATTTAGATAGAAGATAGATAATTATTGTTATGTTTGACTTTACAAATATTATTTTTTAAACTAAATTTAAATAAATTAATGTTTTTTTTATTGAATGTACGATTTCATACGTACAGTGGCCAGCACATCAAGTTACTACAATCTGTCAAATTTCCTCAGTTGATATTGAACCAAACACGTTTGACATAAAAGTGAGGTTCGATTGAAGAAATTTGACAGATGTGTAGGTACGTACAATTTTATAATGTGTTAGTATGTATTTAATGCCAATGTCATCCCTAAAGGCTCAGTTCTTCACCGTACTTAAATATTAGACCTCCCGCAGTAAGATATCGTCCAGACCTCTCCCGTCTTCACAGCAATATTCCCATAAAATAATATTCCCACCAACGCCCTAACAATTAGAAATTACGACAATAATCATAGTATTTTACCCCCTCACAAACCAGAAATGGCCACACTGCATTACCGACCTGACGATCTCCAGACATTTCTAATTTAATTAGGAGTAATACAACTGGTTTACAAAAACAAGACAGCGAGTAATCAAAGAACCCGGACAATAAGGCGATTAGACATTTAGGCTGAATATCTTAATCTGCCAGGGACAAGAGGGTAAGCAGGAACATTTTTAAGAAATATTTTTGAAATTGACATACGTACAAACGTCAGAAACTTATTGTAACGTCAGCGCCCAGCCACAGATTAAACCACTAACGTATACCATACGTCATTCATGAAGGAAATGGTACGATACGATACGCCGACAAATTAACGTACTTCGTGTTAAGAATCGTAGCGTGGGTTCATATGTCACGTAACAACATAATTTGCCCGAGAGACGCTAAATGTGTCATTTTAGCGTTTCTCAGGCAAACTATTCAGTTTAGAAAAGAATATTATATTAGGAATCTTAATTTCATTTATGAAGTTTTTTTTTATCTTAAGAATGGGGAGACCCCAAACTTATTTATTTTTTCTTTTGTAAAATCTTATTGTGTTACACAAAATATGTACAGTGGCCAGCACATCAAGTTACTACAATCTGTCAAATTTCCTCAGTTGATATTGAACCAAACACGTTTGACATAAAGTGAGGTTCGATTGAAGAAATTTGACAGATGTGTAGGTACGTACAATTTTATAATGTGTTAGTATGTATTTAATGCCAATGTCATCCCTAAAGGCTCAGTTCTTCGCCGTACTTATATTAGACCTCCCGCAGTAAGATATCGTCCAGACCTCTCCCGTCTTCACAGCAATATTCCCATAAAATAATATTCCCACCAACGCCCTAACAATTAGAAATTACGACAATAATCATAGTATTTTACCCCCTCACAAACCAGAAATGGCCACACTGCATTACCGACCTGACGATCTCCAGACATTTCTAATTTAATTAGGAGTAATACAACTGGTTTACAAAAACAAGACAACGAGTAATCAAAGAACCCGGACAGTAAGGCATTAGACATTTAGGCGCTGAATATCTTAATCTGCCAGCGACCAGAGGGTAGAACTTTTTAAGTACTAATTCTTTTAAAATGTATTTGCGTGTATGCTGTGGCCCCTGACGTTACGTTAAACCGCTCAAGTCTTCTTTCGACTCAAGGTTTCACCGTTTTTTTTGTCATTTTTGCTACGGGACCCTAAAAATAATAACGAAACCGCTCTCGTCTGCCTGCCCCGCTCTGTCATCCAGTCTACGAGCTGCTTCCCGCAAAATCTCCAGCCGTCATTTGCACTTTTCTTACCGCGGCAAAACACCGCCGGAATGAAAAATGAAATCTCAACGGCACAATGCTCACAATGAGCCGGTTTTGTTGCTTCCGACTGTTGTTTTGAGACGAGGCAGAGACACTTTTTGAGGGTAAATAAATAGAAGCGCTGGGATATTTTGAATAAACTTGCGAATTTTTGGTTGGTTAAGATCTGCATCAGATCAGGTTTTAAACGATATTTTTTTAGGAGTCCCAGTCGATCATGGTCGCTACTTTCTTTATGTGGGAAACAAGGTGTGAAATGTAGGACTCTAATCCGAATAGATCTATAATTGTTAATAATCTAGAATTTTGTCCTAATAAACAAGTGTTTTTACTATATTTTATGGGTATTAAACGAACCATTTCCCACCATTGGAAACTCACTTAGTCGGCTCTTTCGAAACCAGGCAGTATCAAACTCCACATGCCACATCAGTAAAAGTGTCACTATCCCAAAGTAACATATAAGCTACATTTTACCAAAGGAAACATCTCAATCCCACGGGAAAACATAATTTAGTTCCCGCGGGTAGTTCAACAACAAAATAAAACAAAGATTAGCGACGAAGGCGCGGAAGAATGGGTGCGATCACCCGAACTGAAAATCTTTTGTACCGTAGACAACAGCACAACAGACAGGAAATGGCACGTCATCAGTCTATGGCTAATGACATGTCCGTCAGTGTGAGCCAGTCATTTCCGACGCCTTGAGGGGTGCAGTCGTCAGGAATGGGCAAGAAAGTTTTTAGCTATACCTACTTATACTAGTGGCCCGTGTTGGAAGGCGCAGCGCCGCTAGCTTTACAGAATGTCTTAATTTCAAATCGCTACAATAGATGGCGTTGAGTGTTGATTGCTACGCGCAAGTGGGTCGGCTCTTTGATTAAGCTAGAACTTTAATTTACATTTTCAGTAGCTAGCATTTTCGTTGGTTTTTCCAGTTAAGTGTATCTACTTATTCTTACACCAGACACAACTTAGAGCCCAATGTACAAATTAGACAATTTAGCTAATCTTGTATAAAGCCCTCTAGCACAATAGTTTAACAAGGTTGAGGTTTATCACTATCTAATGTAACTTACACTATCTAATGTATAGTAGTATTTTCGTAGTTATTTTTCTAAAAAATATATGTTTAGGTAGTTACATTCTAACATATGTAATTACTCAATTTGTTGAGATAACTGTCAAAACTGCCGTAACATGTAAGGAGTGCAGTAGGTAAAATAAATCTTAAAAAAGCGAAACCCTTCGGCCGCCAATAGAAATCGCAACTTGAACCCGCCACCCGCCGCTAACCGGCCAGCTTTCGGCTTCAGCTCACGGCGTGGGAAACTTGCCGAATACAGATTTTCGTAGTTTTGAAAAGGCGACGGCACAAAGCCAGATAAGGTCGTTACATAAGAGCCATTAATATCAATCACGCCGTCAGGTCACGCTGCCTATACGGGAGATAAGGTTTTCAATAGGCCCCGAGGTTTTGTGGGGAAACTTCTCGAATATTCGGGAAGTTCGCGGATCCTTCGGAAAGTAGTTATCGGAAGGTCCCCGCTTATTTACCGGAGCAATTCGATTTACTTAGGTGGAAGAGGGTTTTGTATTTTTAGAGAATCCCGTGAATGGGTATGCGTGAGTAAGCGAAAATAGGTTTAAGAGTCTACCACTAGATGATTTATCATCATTTTTCGGTAAGAAATTTCATCTACGCAGAAACATAATTGCATGAAGAAATCTTCTTGAAGTAAAAAAAAATATAGGTTCATCATAAAACTAATCTGTTGTAGTAGTATGTGATAGAATACTTTCCTGCAAAAAGTATTAAACTACAGGCCACAAATATTAGTTTAATTTAAACGAATTTTATTGAATTACAAACTAAAAAAAAATATTTATTGCTATACTTACTTACCTACTATGTAACTAATATCCCTTTACCTACTAGGTCCGCCTTAACTCATAGAGTAATGTATATTGTATGGTGAAGTTATCTGGTATTTTTATGAAAAATAAACCTCCTTGAAAAACAACAAAAATAATCTTCAAACAATTCAATTAAGTACACCAAATAACGACTTGCTAAAGCATTTCCCATTTACGCAAACTAATCTCGGATACCAATAAATATTCAGAGACGCTATGAATTTGTCAGTTTTACGGTGCACCAATAAAAAGGTGGGTAATTACAGGGTGTAATTAAATTCGTCGTAGCCGGGCCTCATCAAATTTTACGATAACTCATAAATTGGAACGCGACGCGAGTTTAGCGGCGTCTTATAATTTAGGTTGCAGCGGAGCGAGCGGAGCGAGCGACCCCTACCAAGTTGACTTAAATCTAATCAAAATAATCTTTATTTGCATAGGCTTATTATTACAGTACTTAGAAAGCGCCATACATTATAAAAATTAAAACTATTCATTTCTAGATTATGTACAATTACATTATTTCAAAATTCAATAAATCTAGTGTCGACAAAGTATTTGTATTTTAATAATATCCTACAGCGCCTTTAATCTATTTTAAATACTAACAAATTATAATAAATGATTAATTATTATTATTCAAGAGCTATCAAACGCGACCTTCGTATCCCCCGCACATCAAATGCGCGGACAACATTTTGACCGCACTTTTTGTGGCAACCATAACGCAGCCCCCATCGAAAAGCTTGCATCTTTATTCTCTATTTCTAAGACAGACTTACCCTTGCATGCTAACTATCCAGAAGGAGAAAATGATCCGGTAGCAGACGACCAGCCGGGCACCTGATTGGTTCAATGCTGCTGTTCTTGGACATCCGCAATACAATGGAATACAGGGCACTGCCAACTAATTTCTCCCTGTTTCCTTCACTCACTCGACGGAACAGTGCAGGCACTGCTTCAATATCCGGTATTCTGTGATGCCGCTGCAGTATCTCTGATTGAGCCGTTTTATAGCAAAGCGTGCCTCTTCCACTGGCGAAACTGGTTACGACTTCAGAGGCTTTCACAACCACCATAAGAATCAGGAAGGTGTGTCCAAAGTAAGGGCTACGACGGCCGATGCGATCGCAAGCCGGCGCTTGCTCAGCCTTTCGTATTTATGCGCCTGAGACTAGTGAAGACATAAATAACGGTCAATGGTACGAAACAACAATTTATGCGCGCGGTTCCTCCTCGGACGCTTGGCTGCGTCAGGCAATGTCTTGCCGGGGTACACTTCCGATCGGATGCAGGTTTAATATACGGGTATTAGCTATAGCAGTTCTGAAGCATTTGGTAAATAGCCAGTCGCCACACATAACGTCTCAGTTTACTTACTCAAGTGTATGTCGGTCAAGTAGTGACATGCTGCCGCGCGCACCGCATGACGAACGCATGGCGAGCTTCTGACGCAACGCTGTTGCTTCGTGGACACAAATAGATATTCTTGTGAAATAATAACAATAAATAGTACAATAACAACTTCCAGACAACCTTTATGCAGAGGAAAGAAAAACAGCGTATGAACACAACACAGATTTCATTGCTTCTACGGAAGATGCAAGCATTCTTGCGAACGTCAATAATTGACAAAAGTGTGCGTCTAACATTACGTGTATACAGGGGACTTTACTTTCCTCTCATGTGGACAGGACTATCTCCAAACAATTCCTCTGTAGCTGAAGCCTCATCGCGCGTTGAAAAGGGACATCGTACTAATTCATAAACAGTCGCACAATGTTGCCAAAGCAAAAATTCGCAACAATTTTTTTCAAAGTTAATATCTCATTATTTTGACGGAAAATTCCATGTTGGTCGAGATTGTTTTGCAAATTGTGGGCTTAAAACGGCTTTCAAATTAAATTGAACGGAGGTCTAGATGTAATAAGCATAAAGAACCATTACGGGCGAGATCACTAGGAAATTATATGGACAAATAAATAAAGTCAGTTTTTGTGTTGTTTCCACAGTTGTTTTAGAGGTAAGTAAGTAGGTTACAAAGAAAGTCTAAGGGCCTCGTTCACCAACTCCGAGTAAGGCGTCAAGTAATTTACTTGTCAATTATAGTGGGTTCAGAAAAATTGGCCCCTGGTATTTGTATTGAAAAAATTTTTTAAATTAAACTAGGCCGCTGACCAGGGGCCAATTTTCTCCGAACCCACTATAATTGACAAGAAAATTACTTGACACTTTACTCGGAGGTGGTGAACGAGGCCCTAAGAGCGATGGTAGTTTAGTGGATAAGAACGCGATTGCTATAAATAAATAAATAAAAATCGTCTACTGATACTAGGCTATGGCGGCCAATCTTAACGGTCAGCCACGTATGAAGGATATATTATACTGCTCAAGTATGTGCATAAACACAAGTGCACTCCCTATTCCCTCATAATTTGATGGGACACCAGTGTGATACGACCGAAGACAAATTAGTTCCCCAAAATTCCGTTTCAAGACTTTCTTGATGCAATATACATATGCGGGAAGTCGTAGGTTCAACTCCGAGCAGCTAAACGTTAATACGACATAATCAATGTTAAACCATTTATTGTCATCATCATCATCATCAGCCTGTTGCAGTCCACTGCTGGACATAGGCCTCTCCAAATGCTCGCCACTTTGATCGATCTTCGGCTACTCGCATCCAGCTCCAGCCAGCCCTCTTGCGCAGATCGTCACTAGCCCCCAAATGTTTTACCATTATTGTCATACTAAGTTATAATACAAAAAAAGTTGAATTCCATAAATATAACAAAAGCATGGCACCTTCTTTAACCCTATCGCTAAAGATTCTCCTCAATGCCAATCAAGCCCCCATATTGGTTCTCACATAATTTTCCATACCGTTATCGCTCCATCCAATTTTCGTGTAATACGAAAAAAGTGGCGTATGGGAAATAATAAAAGGCTGCGGTCTTTACAGCTCAAAGGGCGAATTCTCTTGAAGCAGCCGCCTGGAAATGCCTTTGTGTAGGGCTGACAATACATCTCACCTGTGTGACTAAACAAAATATATAAAATAAAATATGTGTTTCCTCTGACCTACAATATGGACTCCTTGAAACGAAGCGTGAAGAAGCATCTCGCGGCCCAGGATGGCATTGGTTTAGCGCCGGTTGAGTTGCAAGAGTCGTTTGTGTTGGATCTTGATGTTAGTGGATTCTTTGTGTTTTCTGGTTTCCATAGTACAAGGAAAACCTTAGTTTGGAACCAGAACAATGTATGTGATGTTGTCTCAATTTATTTATGTAATTTTTTTATGTGATATGTGGCAGACGAGCAGGCAGATCATCTGATAGTAAGCATTTGCCACCGCCCATAGACACCTGCAACATCAGTAGAGTCACAAGTGCTGTACCAGCCTTTTTTTAGCCCTCTATCCCCAATTGGGCCTTCGGTACCTCACTCGTCGAAACAGCGGGCTTCACGCCGGTCTTCTATGAGGCCCTGGTATCGTTCCGGCCGAACTGGCGCATTCACGCCGACGCCGTGCATTATGGGTATCCCACGGTTAAAATAGACGCATTATAGGTATGTGTATGAAAAATCACACTAATTAGCTGTTTTACTGTGTTTTGTTGCTGTGTGTGTTTTTGTGTAAGCTGTCAATGTAATACCATGTGACCAGCAAATAAATAAATAAATTAATGGCTTATTGTAGTATTTGTGTAATTGTGAAAACCTATGTATTAAAAATATATAGATGAAAGTTTTTTCTCTCACTACGCATAAATTCATAATGCAATAAATTGAAGTTGAATGCAAGGTTCTTTATAGAGTATCTAGACAACCCTGCGTATGCGGGGTGTTCGTACGGAAATTTCGCAGTCGCTTTAGTATTAAATATTGTAGTCACATCAAAAGTTAATGGGAAATGTGTTGAAGTCGCCTTTGAGCGGGACTAGCAATTTGGAGCTCGGGTGAAAATTCAGACGTTGCAGCGATATTGTTTTTTAATTACGCTGACTCAGATTAGTTATTTAGAGCCTTGATTCTCTGTATAGAATCCGGTTATAAGCTATGTGTAAAACCCACACATTACGTGTTATTTATTTAATAGTACGAGTATGAATGATCATAACAGACGGTTCATGACCCTTATACAAGCTTGTGTCACCTCTGTTAAGATGCATCTATTTGGTTCATATCATATACTAGCGGCCGCCCGCGACTTCGTACGCGTGGAGTTAATTATTGACATTTACCGTCATATTTTGGACAATCCACACAATATATTTTTATAAATTGTAGCCTATTTGTTATTCTGATGTATAAGCTATATTGTTGTAAAGTTTAATTCAAATCCATTTAGTAGTTTTTACGTGAAACTGTGGAAGACTGTGGAAGAGCCACGCTTCGGCATGAATGGGCCGGCTCGACCGGAGTGATACCACTGCCTCACAGAAAACCGGCGTGAAGCAGCCCCTGTGCTATGTTTCGCCGAGTGAGTGAGGGTACCGGAGGCCCACCCGGGGGGAAGGGGATAAAAGGTTGGCAGCGCACTTGTAACTCCACTGGTGTTGCAAGTGTCCATGAGCGGCGGCAATTGCTTACCATCAGGTGATCCGCCTGCTCGTCTGCTACCTATCACATAAAAAAAAAAAAAGAAAGAGTAACAATACATCCATACATCCTTACAAACTTTCGCCTTTATAATAGTAGTAGAATGAATTGGGTTCTCAAAGCTTCTAATTCGAACCACCTAAATTAAATATATTTCATTACAGCCAACCTAATCCCATTTAAAATTGCACGTCCTGTTTTCACAGTCCTTCCTTTTAAGATTACCCGAAGTTCTCAGGTAGTGAACAAAGCCGGGTTATCGGATCGCCCCGTCCCGAGCAGCCCCGATGGCTGATAACGGGGCTAATTGAAACATCGTAGGCGAGGGTCACCGGGGGTGGATTATGGACCTTGTGGACGGTGGAAGACATAAATGGGTCATTAAATTTTTTGTATCCCGTGTGACAGTTGTGTGACTCACATATTTATTGAAAAGTTTATTGCACAAACATTTGTTACAATAGGCGAACTTAGTGCCTACATAACCTTTCCAATAAAATCATATTCCAATAATTTACAAATTAATTATGTAGGGAGGCGGTAAAGTAAAGGCTAGGTTTCATTCTGGACATTCTGGACGAAGGGGGGGGGGGGGGGAGGGGTCTTGAGAATAGTCTTTCGCCCCGGGCGCCCGTAAAAATAGACAATATATGATGTGATGTGTAACAGATTACGAAACACAGTGTCCGTTTTTGTTTAATCCAGTAATTGTTAATTTTTTACTTAACATAGGTCCATCTTATCTATAACTACTGTCCTCCAATCTCCCGACTATATTTTCCTTGAGAATCAAAACCATAGATAAGTAGATATACTTTATAGCACAAAGAAAAATCTCAACTTAAGAATAGACATTAAGAAATTTTGTGTACAATTTCGGCGGTCCATACCATACAACCTTGCTATTAAAAGATTTTCATCGGAAATAGTGAAGCAAAACGAAAACCGCAATACACTTCACAAACTGGACCCCTAAGATTTAATAGCCTTTGGTTTCCAATCGCGACGGGTCATTCTCAGAGGTCAGTAATCACAGGCCGGCTCATTAGTCAGCCGCCGCTAATTGCGTCCCACAACTCCCACACTTTAATCCCTTGTTTTTGTCGCCAATTACTGGCTACACCCTTGTAATGGCTCCGGAGTTTCCGTTTTGTTCCGCTGCGGGTTATTGAGGGTCCAATGAAATTGAATCCACATTCATTATAATGGAATGCGTGATAGAAATACCATTAAGTTTATATTAGTGGTACTTTGGTTCATTTTGGTACCCATATGCTAGGTACACTACTTAGTAACTTAGAAATAGTCTAGTCTTGATTTAGTTTTTAGAGATAGGGCTATCGCTAAATAAGCGATAAGACCATAGAGATATATTTATCTATGACCAAAGTATTTTTATTGTTTTGGCCGGTGACTTCCTCTCTACCACAACAGAAAACTAGTGCCATGGCAATCCGCCGGGAGAAAACAGCTGAGTGGTAAACCATTTTGGTAAGACGTAACGGAAAATGTTTCATTAGATTTTTTAGTTTATTGTAATTTTATTTATGATTATGTGAACCAAATATTTTATTCTATACGTACATACAATCCAAACCTTTAAGCTCAACTTAGAATCTGTTTGTGAACAGCTTTGTTGCTCAAAGCATGGATCGAATTAAGTGTCTTTTTTTAACTTTTCATACAAATAAAACTGTTGCGATCGATATAATATGGGAATTATTTTTTTATTCGTATTTAGACTACTTATTAAGTTTCTTGGAGAGAGTTGAACACTTACAGATTCTGAATCGAGCTTAAAAATTTGGATGGTTTAAAAATTCACCTTATAGGTATATAGGTATATTACATTCATTCACATATAGTACATTCTAAAACATCGAGCCTTTCAACTTTCACGATCTACCCAAAATAAAACCCTGCCGTTTAGACGCTTCCTATTGTTCCTATCAAACCTTGAATCTTCCAAAGCAAAGATAATGTTACAACCATTACCATAAATAGAGCTTCGGTATTTGAGCCAAGGGTCCTGCATTCCATTCATCGCTGCGTTTAACAAGATTTGTTGCAGCGTGGCATTAGTGCAGAATGGGCGTGTAAGACAGGCTAAGAAACAGGGCGCCGCCGTGCCGGTCGCCCACCCTGTACATGCAACGATTTCAGCGGCCTGGAAGAGATATTCCTAAGTTCAATTATATTACATGACCACACCGAAATCAAGAGCGAAATTTGACAGCCACGACTAGCCCGTGTGTTAAGAACGACAACAAATGACCAAAATTCAACGGTGCAATTTGGGTTACCTGGATCGTTGCGGTAGTCGTGCTTTTCCCTTGACATTCACTGGACTTAGTCGTGTGATGAACACTTGTGCTTGTTCAGTTTCTGGATGTTATATACTTGTATACTTATATTTAAGTATTATGATTGTGACCCTCTGTTGTCTGATATTTGTAACATAAGTACTTGAGCTAGTCAGGTCAATGTTCAATTGTCCATACATGATATGTTTTATGATTTTTCTTTTTTTTTAGCCTACGTTGTCCCACTGCTGGGCAAAGGCCTCCACCAATCGCCGCCATTGCACTTTGTTTTTAGCGGTGGTTTACCAGTTGTTGGAGAGGTAGTCCAAGTCATCATGCCATCTCTTTTTGGGCCTGCCTCTTAGACAACGTCCTGATGGCTGCCTATGTATATGATTTTGGTTCACCTCTCTGGGTGCATCCGGCAAACGTGACCGGCCCAGAATTGTGTGAAATTATTTATTATTATTTATTTAGCCCTTAGTGAATCTCAAGCGAGCGTGGCGTGGTTACTACGTTGTGATCTATCCTAGTGTGGGTAGTTCCTACGTGATCACATGACACGTTAGGCGCACAGTGGCCGGAAGGCGTTCGCTTGCGGCGGAAGCGGCGTAATTTATTGTTTCGTATAGGAAACGCCCTGTGCTATCGCCAGACCGGTTCAGCTGCCAACTCACTATTGAATCCTTAGTATACATATACTCTAAGATTGAATAGCAACGAAATAAACGAACAGTTTAGACTTATCACTGTAAATACACGACTTTCCAAATAAAAAATAAATTAAGTACCTAAATAAATTAAAACTTTAGTTTTACCAAGTTTTACAACTTTAGACGAAATTAAAAACAGTTTCAAAATTAAAAACATTGGAAGGCCTTCCATTCCAGACAACGTCAATACCTAACCACCTTTCGACTACTTATTTGCAGTTTTTAGTAACGTAACAGATATACTTATTTATTTTTGCGTCTAGAATGAGTTCTATACAACTAATTTTGTTAATTGTTTTTATCTTATCTATGAATAATTTCGTGAGAGGTATCAGAAAAGTCAAGTCAAGAAAGAGAGTAATAAAGTACCACATCACTTTGAAAGTAAATTGTGTATAAGGTAAAGGCCTCCCACCAGGTGGACTGACGATCTGGTGAAGGTCGCAGGAGTCCATTGGGTGTGGGTGGCACAGGACCGATCTGTGTTGAGAACTTTGGGGGAGGCCTATGTCCAGCAGTGGACGTCTATTGGCTGAAATGATGATGATCAGGTGTTGGCTTTAGCTCGAAGCACGCCTTCCAAAAATCTGGGTAAATAATTGCCCGAGGTTACCTGGATTTAACGACAAACATTTTTGTAGGTAAAATGAGTAAGATAACTTAAAAGATTTTAAGCAGATTTATCTTTTTACGTTAAGCTATATTCGTTTTATCTCTCTGTATTTGTATGCCTGAAGGGCGAAACATGTAGAACTAAGTTGAACATTTCCATCTGTATTTTTGTACTCTGGTTTTCACAAATAAAATCTGTATCTTTTTTATCTTAAGCGTTTTTGAGCTAAACCACCATATCCTCGCTCGTGGTAGGTACCTAAACGATGTCCTTTGGCGACATATGGCTCAGACACTTTATCCAAAATTAGTGCCGGCACGCGCCTCAAGCTGTCCCCGCGTGTGTCCAGCAGCCAATCAGGGCTTCTTAGTCGCAATTAATTAGTCTCAGCTTGCCATTACCGCGCCTGGGGACCGCACGCCCGGTAATGCGCATACATTATGCCCGCAGTCATTACCAGTCAACAACCATAGTGGTTGTACAGCCAGCGACTTGGAATAGACGATTGCTGCTTATGTCAAAGAGTATGGTAAACCCACTAAGGGAAGCCGTTAGTTCCCTAAACATCCGCTTTGCTGTCGTTAATGTGGTGCTCGTGTGTAAGCACGCTTAGGCTTGGCTTTCTTGACGCGTTATACCTACCTATGTTCGGTCAGATTATAAGGGAGTGAGTGTAGTTGTGTTTAAAAACGCTAAGGTTGTTCACTAAATATATTCTGCGAGCGTGACTGATCATAAACACCAGCGGTGGCCTCACTCTGCTTAAGGAAATTTAAGAAAATATTTATATGAAATCATCGTTGACATCGTTGCCCAAAATTGCGGCATAATGCCCCCAAAACGCAACGCACGGTCGGCGCTTTCTTCCGCAGCCAATAGGATGACGTCAAATACCCAGGGACCAACCGGCTTCCAAAGTATGCAGAAGCTATCACGACTTTAGCAACTCTTAATAAAATACCATTTTCTTAACGGCCTTGAAAATGCTCCGACGCGCGCTGTCCATTAGGGTCAATCAGATCTCACTCGTCGAATGTCTAGGCCTTGCTACTGGTTATAATGTATACTGTGCAGTAACTATAGTCATTACCAAGAGGATTAGCGAAAGCTTTGCATGGTCGGTAATTAATAGGTGATGTTATTAAATATGTCGCGGTCAGGGAACTTCGCGAATGATGATAGCTGATGCGGGAATACTAATTAGCCGTTTAATGAACAGGCTAGTCGCTTTACTAAACAGCGTTTAACTAGTGCCATAAATATTATATAGCCGTTTGTTTAAACGGCTAGAGAAATAACTTAGGATGATGACGTCCTTGGTTAGCGTTTTCATTAAGATTAAGCGATTGCGGCCACCCATAGACACCTGCAACACCAGTAGAGTCACAAAAGCGCTGCCAACCTTTAACCCCCTTTCCCTGATTGAGCCTCCAGTACCCTCACTCACTTGGCGAAACATAACGCAGACGCTGCTTCACACCAGCCTACTGTGAGGCCGTGATATCACACAGGTCGAGGCGGCCCATTTATACTGAAGCAGGAATCTCCCACGGATAATAATTCCTTGTATAAAAATAATAGGAATAGCCCCGTACGCCATTGTACAGACAGCCTAACATTAGGTTACCAAAACAACCTACAAATTTCCTCAATTCATATTGATACTAATATGTTCGACAGTGAGATGGGAGTCGATTGAATAATATTTTCAGTTTTGTTTACGTTGGTATGTAGACGGCCACACCAAATAGACAATTGGTACATACAGATGTACCAATTGTCTAATTTATACGCCAATTAACATATCAAGTCATCCAACTAATTCTTGGTTCCCGCATAGCCAGCAAGTCAAACAGTGTTCCGTTCAGATCGATCGAGATACCAGCGGATACATCGGCCACTTAGACTCGTGCAGCTCGCTAATTACTTCGCCAAATGTTTACTTTGCTGAGATTCCACTTTCTGCAACCAGTTGTAAGGGAGGTGGCTTGGTAGGGGCGGCAGCGGGTAGCGATAATTTTCGAGACCATCTGTGTTTGAACTAGTCTCTGAATGGCGCATTTGGATGGCGCATTTGGTAGTGACCTTGCCTCATACGTCAAAGGTCGTGGGTTATATCCCCACAAACAAACTTTCATATGATTTCGTTTTCTAAGTTTTCTTGGGGATGTACTGTAAAAAAAATCGGTCAGCCAAATGACCTAAATAAAAATCGGTCAGAGTTGGAAAAAAATCGATGCATTTCCAAAAGTCGTAGTAAGAAATGTTCAGAACAACAGAACTGTTCTATCTGTGAACATATATATCTCTTTAACCACGTATTCTATACCAACTGGTCTACCAGTATACGTACGTATTCTATACGTGGTTAAAGGGATGTAAATGTTCTCAGATACACCCTGTAGAGTGTATTAAAATACGATTAATGGCGAAACGACTGTTAAGCTAGCGGAGCTGCGTGCATTACTATAAAAACAAGTTTGGTTAATTCCAAAAAAACGCGAGTACTCATCGTTTCGAGCACTCTTTCTGTGTCCACAGCCTAAGCCGTAAGATGAAGTGTCTCTGCAACAGTCGGAGTCAGGAGTCTTGACAGTTAGCGTTGCCGTAATCTCCCCGCTAGGGGGCGCTGTACCTCTAAACAACTAGCGAGCTCCGCGATTTTAATGGAATTTTAAATAACCTCTAATATTTAACTAGATGTAAAGAAAATGATTATTGTCTCTCCAATAGAAGAACCAACGAGGTCGTTAAAAAGATGATTACATGAATAAACAGCTTGGTAAATATTTTGTGACGGTAAAATAAGTTTTCTAATCTTCGTTTCTTATGACTGCAGTGTCTCTGCTGTGCTCTTGCACATTAGGTCTTGTAATTTCGTAGAAATTAAATTAAACTAGGTACTTTTGTTTATAACAGTACGGCAGTTCACTTTTGTTTTTTTTTATTGAATCACTTTATGGAATGTTACACTAATTGAGTGGAGTAGAGTCATATTTGAGTGGAGGCCACGCGCAGGAGGCCGCAGCCGTGGCAGGCCTCCCACCAGGTGGACCGACGATCTGGTGAAGGTCGCGGGAGTCCATTGGATGAGGTGGCACAGGACCGATCTGTGTGGAGAACTTTGGGGGAGGCCTATGTCCAGCAGTGGACGTCTATTGGCTGAAATGATGATGATGATGACTAAGTCATATACCTATTCTCACTCGTTACGGGAAGGTTTTGCTGTAGGCCCTTGGTATCTTCTAGAAAATAACATCGTCACTAACATTAGGTGATGAAGTGATCAAGCTATCATATACAAAAAATTGATATGCACATTGTTTTTTCTCCAGATACCTACCTATAACTAAGTACCTACTTAAATATTAATAATGCTGGTAAGTACTCGAAGGACTCCTATTGTCTTAAGAAAATTAAATATCGTATATTTAAATTAGTCGCTAAAGATCACTTGTAATGTTAATGGGTCGCAATTATCATTCTACTGGGGAGAGACCAGCGAAAGCTCGGTTCATTCAATGAATTCATAATAGGTATTATTGTACCTATTTCTAGTCAAATTCAACGTTTAGGAAGGTTTTCTGCTAACAAAATTAGTGACTCCAAAAAAAGTATATAATTAAATGAATGCACATAGAGTCGCTACATAATACATACCTCGCTTTTGTTACTGAAAATAGGTTAACCCTTGGCTTCAATACTGAACTCTAGAGCTGTTCGTAAAATTATAAAAGAGGGGTTTAAAAATGAAAAATTCCGACCTAAGGACACTGATGGCTATCAATTCATTAAATGCTTGATAATTTCATGCAACGTTTACATTTGTAGAATTTCCGACACATTCACATCCTACATACCTCTCATTTCACACCAATCTGAGCGCGGCGCCCCACTCAATTTGCAGTCAAAGTTTGCGGTAGACGGCAGATACGTCATATTGCGTCATATTAGCCGCCGATCAATCAGACGGCGTCATCGGCCATTACTCAATTAGTGCGGTGATGGATGCTGGGGTCGACGTGCTGTCCCTGCGACTTCTCAAACTCTGGTGAACAAGGCCTGTTTTGACCGATTTTGTGATGTTACTTATAAATTACTTACTTTACTAAATAACTTAATACTTACCACGATATTACAGGGTGTATCTGTGAACATTTACCACCTTAATAACCCATTTCTCTATTTGTTTTTGCATGATATACAGGGTTTTTCCTAGTTCAGGCAACCAACTTAAATTTGCTCACTTAGTTTAATAAATAGATTAATAGATTTACTTACGCCCCCTCAACCACAACTTCAGAACAACATTTGTTGTACGACTTTTGGAACTTTGTTATATTTTTTCCCATACCTACAATACAAAATGAACATGGTACGAGAGCAACTTTGTATGAAAAGTTGTCATTTTTATTGGGAATTTTCAAAACTTAATAGAACAAATTAATGTTGTTCAGAATAACTGTTGAAAGACGTGGTTAAAGGGATGTACATGTTCACAGATACACCATGGGACCTCCGGTACCCTCACTCACTCGACGAAAAACAGCACACGCGCAGCTTCACGCCGGTCTTCTGTGAGGCCCATTCATGCCGAAGCGTGGCTCTCCCACGGTAAAAATATGCAATCAGTTACAGACATGAGTTAACAAAACTTTAATGGCACCTGACAACTCCGTTCATTTAAAAGTCGGCCTCTCAAAAGTTGAGCCATAATCTACAGCGCCTCTGAACCGGCAAATATTTGATCAAACTCCGCTAGGTGGCGCTGATTGGCGCACGATTAATCTCAGGGTTCCCAAGTTAGAAGTTTATGCCCGAATTTAGGGTAAACAGGTAGGTATTTTTTATGTGCGCCCGACGTCTGCATGTACTAAGAAACAATGGATTTCCTCAAAATGCCTGCGACAGTTATACCACAAGTTTTTTATAGCGTCAACTGTCAGTGTTACTTAGGATTCATCATCTCAGTCATATTACGTCCATTACTGAACATAGGCCTATCGACCTCCAGTCTGCAGCTGACCTAATGCAGGCGGCCTGCATCCAGTCGGTCCCACTGAAAACCAGCGTCACGGCACAAGTATTAATATAATATAATATAATATTTCACTACATCACACACATTGATCTGACTCTGAGATAGGTAGCTCAAGCACCTGTGTTACAGATATCAGAACCAACAGTGGGATTACAAATATATACGTATTATACTTTTCTTTTGTAAATACATACTTATAATACATAGAAAACACCCAGACCAATACAAACAAACATGTTCATGCACATAAATGTATGTACTGTGCAGAGATCGAACCCGCAACCCTTGGCCCAGATGCAGCATTCACTACTACTGAACCAAACGGGTATTTATTTTAATGTATTTATAAGTAGTGCTTAATGAATGTAACAGAATGTTTGTATCGTGTTGTGATGTCCAATATAATAATTATTTCTGTTTCGTCTACCGGTACGAGGTCTTAATTTGAGGATCTTTTGGCTCCAACAGCTATCTGTTCTTCTTTCTATGTTCTCGCCCGCGTACTTAGGATTAGTGGTAAATATTTCTCGGAGTTGGTATCTCTGATCAAACTCGCTAGGTGGCGCTGATTGGCGCAATTTGTCGGGAGCACGCGCGGCTCCTCGGGGAGACAACAGTTGTTATTATATTATTATCGGGAGGAAAATAGCTTTGGAATTTTTAAGGACGTGTGTAATTATGCCGGGAAAGTGTTGAAGTTTTGGGGATTTGGTTCCTATTGCCTTCCCCTGAAATATCATGCTTGCTGCTTCTTAATGCTTTGTTTAAAGGAATCCATATTGTAGGAACGACGAAACACAGAAACAAATTACATTAATTCATGGTACGGCAGACATTGTAAAACTCCTGGGAATAGGAGATATTTTTTTATATTGATGGGTGTAAAAGGAAAATTGCCACTGTCCAAAAATAATTCCTTTGTTTCCCTATTTAAATGCTTGGACAATGGCATTTTTGCTTTTACACCAGTAGCGCTACCATGAGTTGACATCTAAAACTGACATAACGTAAACTATTGCTCTGTCTCTTTCAAATGTATCACAATGAATAAGACCAAGCGATAGTTTTCGATAGGGACGATAGTATTTCAAACTCATGGTAGTGCTACAGACATATTTTAGTACATTTTCCTTATTAGGTTCTCAAACAAAGTTGCAAACTCCTACGTCTAATAAGAGAATTCCTACGTCTCACTAACAAGACAAACAACGACGTGAGCGTCGTAAACCTCACGACACGCGCGATAAAAACGTTCATTCGATTTTAATCGGCGATAAAACTGCGACTCCGAGGAATCAACAATAACTCGCAGAGAATAAAACTGGAGTGCGCTCAAAAATCCGGTTTATGGCGGCGCCTGGCAACTTGAGAGCGGAATTATGCATGTGAGGCAGGATGCCCGCTGGGGACTTTGTAGCGAGGGATCGAAAGGTTTGACGACACTGTGGTTATCGAGATGTTTTTGAGCATGGGAGAGCCACGCTTCGATATAAATGGGCCGGCTTGACCGGAGATACCCACAGTGTCACAGAAAAAGCGCGAAGGTGCTTGCCAAGTGAATTAGGGTATCGGAAGCCCAATCGGGGGGGCAGTTGTTTACCGGGCCGGCTCGAATACCCACGGCTTCACAGAAAACTGGCGTGAAGCAGGGCCTACGCTATAAATTCACACAACATATTCTCATACATTGACCTGACTCCGTACTAAGTAGCTTATGCACGACTTGTGTTCCAGATATCAGACAATAGAGGATCACAAATATAATACTTAAATACATATTTAACACCCAGACACTGAACAAACACAAGTGTTCATCACACGAATGTTTGTCCAGGGTGGGGATCGAACCCACGACCTTTGGCGTATGAGGCAGGGTCACTACCATTGTGCCTAACCGGCCAGTCAAAAGCCAGCTATGTTTCTATTGTATGTTTCAAAATCATTATTATAAGTTTTTATTTTCAAAACTGTGGTTGACATGAGATCTACTAAAACGAATTAAGTAAGTGGTCGCGTTTGTTATTTCTGCACTTTACGCTGCATACTCATTGTTACATTTCATAATTCACTTTTAATAACCTAATCACAATTACTCTAACTTGCTACAAACTCACTTAAATTTGACAAAACAAATAAGAACTAATTCGACCGTGGTATATCGCTGGGAGTCCTATGGTTTGACAGATTTTACATAGATTTATTCCCGAACAAATTGATCTAACTACTCAGAAAAACGTAATCCTGCTACGACCGAAGCTTGTAGCTACGGACATAGCGTGTCGCTACGCCGTAGTCATTAGGCTCGTAGCGTCCGTTAGTCTTAGACTTGTGAACTAAGCAAAGAACGCACCTTCCATACGTGGGGGTGGTGGTTCAAATCCGAGCATGCACCTCCGGAGTTTTGAAATCTATGTGCGTTATTTCTACCATTAGCTCGGAAGTGAGGGAGAAACATCGTAATGAAATCTGCATGTCCCGAACAATTTCTGTAACGAGTAACCATGACTCATTTGTTCTGGTACACCTCTATTTAAGGTTGTGGACAGTCAGAGGGTTTGCTTTTTTGTGATTACCAGACTCTCAAAATCCTGAATCATAGTCTCAGGGTACCCTATTCTGTTTTCGATGCAACCATTATTCCCTAAGATGGTAGAAAGTCGTCGTAGACTCGTAATGTCTGTTAATCTTTAGAAATGCTTCTTAATTCTCTTATTCCGATGCTTTGATCCCGACTTGAGGCTAATCAACTTGAAAAGTACCGTTCACAGTTTTATTAGAAACTCATCTGTCTTTAGGAATTTAATTATTATTTAGGGGAAACGGAGAAAAATCTCGAGGACTTTTGAGACTGGATGGCGAAGAGGGAGATAAAAGACTTGTTTATTCATTAACGAGCTGAAAAGATAAATTAAAATGTGTTTGAGTTTATTAAGAATGGTATCAGCCTATATACTGTCCCACTGGACGGCAATGACTGACTGACCGAATTTTGAGTGACCGGATGGCACTTTTGGTAGTAATCTTGTCTCATAAGCCAAAGGTCGTGGGTTCGATCCCCACCCTGGACAAACATTCGTGTGATGAACACTTGTGTTTTTTCAGTGTCTGGGTGTTATATAATTTATTTAGGTATCATAATTGTGATCCTCTGTTGTCTGATATCTATAACACAAGTGCTTAAGCTACTTAGTCAGGTCAATGTATGAGATGTTGTGTTAGCCTCCTCATAGAAATCAAGTCTTCGCTACTATGATGTGATTAGGCTAAATCACCACGCTCGCCAAATGTGGATTGGTGATCACAAACCCGAATTATGTTTGAATAATTGGAAACCTACTTTTGCTAGACCCTGGAATCGAACCCAGGACGACAAAGAAAGACAGACAGACACACTTTCTCAATCATAATATTAGTATAGATCAATGCCTTATCCGCCAAATACTTGGCTGATCATTAAGATAGTCATTGCCGAATCAGTGGGATCTTATGAACTTTTAATTAAAAAAGAGGATCCCAAAGCTATTCAAATAACCACTCACTCGACGATTATGTAAGCAATAGGAACTCAAAATTGCTAACATGATCCATTGCAGTTTCCCCTCAACCCGCGATGAAGGGCCACCTCCAGACCCTCGCGTCTTCATTATGACGTCATCACTCCCTGCGGGACTCTAATTGTTCCCGCAAACCGAGACGTATCAATTTTACAGCAATTTCGCTAGGGTCGCGACGATGTTCTTGGGTGTAATCGATATCGTTTAGTCATTAAAATCGAATAAATAATATTTGGTTACGAATACATTTTGAAAATATACCCACTCTTATTTGATTTAGAGAACAGTATGTTTTCATGTGTACGATTGTAAAATAGATAACGTTGAGTATGTGTAATAATATCGATAAAAATCACAGCTATTAGTTAAATTATCAGAATTAATGCAGTTGTTAATGTTTTAGAACTACCATGTCACAGTTGATACTTACAGTTCATGAATCTATAGAAAAAAAATCCCTTCAGATTTTAATGAATGATCACATTATCATATTTACATCAATTTATTTGAAATAATACATTTTTGAAGTATGTCACAATACATATTTATAAGAAAGTGGAAGGTCGTTTTCTTATACATATGTGCTGTGACAAGGTCCTAAAGTGTATACATATTTTTGAACTCGACTGTACATACTATGAGGGTTTCGACAAATTTTCCATTTGACATCCCTTAATTTCCTTCGAACCGCCAAAACCGTTTTGCTAAACGCTGTGGAATTTAGATCGACATCCCTACACTGACGACTTGCTTTCAAATAAGATTTTAATATGGCGTTTAATATTCATTTGTCGAGAGACATAAACCGGAAAAACGGGAAAGAGCGAGTCGGACCTGTGTTCATGGGATTCCGTAACGGACTGGACCGTTTTGTATGCCTAAAAATACAATATAGAAAAAAAAACTTTATATTTTTATGGACTATAAAATCATTAAATAAAAAATTAACTACAAAAATATATGGGTTAAGGGACAACTCGTCCGAAGAAACTCGTCAGAGAACTTTAAGATTTTTAGCTCTTTACTGTTCTAACCTAACATCACCAATTTTTTTTTCGGTCTAGTTGCCCCATAACCATATAGACACTTAGACTTTACAATCTGCGTTCCAAAGTTGTTGCTCAGGTTTGTGAGGCAATCTAAAGTTTACATATTTTTGGATGTGCTAATGTAGTTAAATTGAAAGATCATGGTGCTTGCTCGGATTGAAACACGACACCGCGTATGGAAAGCGCGCTCTTCACTGACCTACCTTCACTCGAACTTCGATATCTCTAAGATAACTACACATATCTAATATTATATTTCGAGTGGCTGAGCGATACAATGAAAACCTGAAAACCGCAAACCACCACTTCACACCTTCCGCGGGCTATTTTTAATAAATTCAAACCGGTCATTTTCGCCCGTCACTCGTATCACGGGGCATTCACGGCGTTTTGTATAAAAATGTGGAAAGTGAGTGAAAAATGGAAACATCGCCAGCGGGATGGGGGCGCATTGTCACGCTGCCCCCTGGGGGCGGGGACATAGAATAGAGACGGGGAAGTGTAGCCGATTGTGATTATAAAGTTTGTAACTTTTTTCATACTGAGAAGTTTGACACTCAGTTTCAGAAATAATTCGGACGGTAACTATTATTAATCCTGTGTTTCGTCGAGTGAGTGAGGGCACCGGAAACCCAATTGGGGGAAAGGGGGTTACGACTTGCCAGCGCACTTGTGACTCAACGGGTGTTGCAGGGGTCTATGCGTGGCAGGCAATCGCTTACCATCAGGTGATACGTCAGCTCGTCTACCATGTAACACATAAAAAAATGTTTTAAGTATATTAACATACATCAACGAACCACTAGCATCTAACTGCGAATCTGCACAACATACCTATAATATAAGTTAGTATTGATAATAAACAGAGTTTACGTTAGCAACTTTGTTTAGCTAAAACTTTAGGGCAGCTTAACTGTGGCTTAACCGCTTAACTAGTTTATCTGCCGGCTCTGCGCCCGCATAATCTGTGGCGGCTTATAAAGGCCGGATACAACGGAAATTTTTCAAAAGTCTCAGCTTCCTGTCGCTGATTGTATGCACCCGAGTGAACGCGCGATTTTGTCGCGTGTCGCCTTCACAAGGATACCAGGGCAGATCGTAGGTAATGTAGACTAGATATACAGACTATAATATATACAATTTGACAACTAAGTATATAACAATGAGAATTAATACGACGTTAATTACCTACTTACCACACTACCTACTTACTAACGAATCATCCTCATAACATTGTGTCGTGTATGTTTTGTTGAAGAATATTATGTTGTTTTGTTTTGTTCTAAAATAAGAGTTGAAGTTTTAGTTGAAAACAGTTATTGTGGAATATTTATTTTGTCAAAATCGCGTTCCTTTTTATTTTACCAAAGTTATACAATAATACTCCATTTATGATCTAAAACTATACCATCATATGACGTCAGTTCAGTTTAGTAAATTCAATGCATGCCATCAGTCAACACTTCATACATTGGATTTATATATGGACGTAGTTCTACCAACATTTCAAAAAATGCTTAGGTCAGTTTAGGTTGGCAAAACTGGCATACATAAATCGGTTTAGAGCATCCATGAATCATCTGCCAACAGACAGCGTTGTACTTTTAAAGCAATAAAACTGTTTATTTTGCGGATATTTTATGAGTGAGTATTGACATTTTGATAGGTGGTACAGTCAACTCCAAAAATATGTATACACTTTAGGACCTTGTCACAATACATAATGTATAAGAAAGTAGAAGTCGTTCTTATACATATGTATTGTGACAAGGTCCTAAAGTGTATACATATTTTTGGAGTTGACTGTACAGCGGCTACATAAAGATGTAAACGCTTAGTACTTACCATTTATAATATCTAGCCATGACTTTTACTTTCTTACACGGGTGGTATGCTATTGTTTTAGGTAGGTACTAAAGTATATTTATTATTATACCTGTTGGCGACGGCCACAACTATTTTCTTTTGTAGATTGTTTATGGTTTTGTCTATGTTCTATGTTTTTGATGTAAGAGTGAAAATAAGTTATTAAATAGGGTGTATACTTCTTTAATACACTTTTAGGGCCACTAAGGCAGTTCTCAACAATACCTACATATCTTTACAGCCGATCTATACAACATTATAATTGCTTAGAGCCTTTACCGTTCGAAACTTACCTATAATAACGATTGTTTTTTTGTTCTTTCATCCTTTTCAATAGATAGTTTTCCCTAATGCGTCTTCGTGCGTCCTGCATTTTTGAGTAGTGTAGGTTTTCTTCAAAATATGACAATCACTGAGCATAATAGGACCATGCTTGTAACAATCGGAGTGTTTTCCCGTGTCATCCTACACGGTTCGTCTCCTTGCACCCTTGATAGGATCTACCATACAGCTATGACGCACCCTTATCTTAGACCCCTGTCTACTAATACTTAAACCAATTTTTACTACGGTCAATAACCGTAACCTATGGTATATCACCAATTTTTTACACCCCAAATTTTTTTAATTATTTATATTGATATAAGATTCATTGAGATGAAGATTAAACAAGTGCTTTATTTAATATTTTAATAGAAATTTTAATTTTAAACACAGGATTGTTACTAAGGACACCAATCATGATAATCTTAATATCTTTGGCAGGCTAGAGTTGACAGGAATCTTCTAGGCACATAACATCCCAGACTTCGTCGAGGCTTTCCATCAGATCAGGTGCGATTGTGGTCAAAAGTTAGCCTATTAATATTAAAAAATATATACCTGACGTTTCTAAATTGTTACTTTTATGATCAGAATTACAAAAAAAAAGATCCAAAAGATGTATCAAAATGTATAAAACACTCACCTAAAACAATGTCACCACTTCAGCTTTTAATCAAAGGCACGGTTTGACGCTCAAATTCATAATTTTTTCCACTTCGTAAATTGAGGCTTCGTATAAACAAAACGTACTTTGAAGTATCAGATGTATTTCAATATCATTAAACTTCACATACGAATACGTTTCAAACATAATCGCAGAGAAATGAATTCTTTTCGAGATTCCGGTTACTTTGGCATTCGCTTTCATCTGATTCAGTGTTACCAGTGTATCACCAAAAATATTTCATTTAAGTATACCTTTATAGAATACAAATTTAAATTTAAAACAGCTCTTTTTAAAATTTTCATTGTATCAAGACTCAGGCGTACTAAGTTTTAAAAGGTCAGCGGTGCACTTGTGTCTCTACTGCAATACCTACTGGTGTTGCAGTCCGCGGGCGACGGTAATCGCTTACCATCAGGTTATCCGACTGTTCGTCTGCCTCTAAATAAAAAAAGTCATGCTTATTAATTCCTGGAGTCTTTGCAATACCTTTTTACCCACAACAGCACATAAGCATGACATATACTATAGTTATAGGTAAAACCTTGGAACTCTGTTAGTTCCTCATAAATCCGTTTTCAAGGCTTTCACACACGCATTATAAAATATTATTTGTAACGTATACTTACCTACATTTATCTGACAACACAGCCAAGCCGGCTCGATGATCTAAAGACGTTAAAGATGCACCGGTAATGCGATGCCGATCTCGTTATATCAATCTCCGCTGACAACTTAATGGATTACATAAAACGTTTCTGGGGGAACTAGCGGGTACCGGGTACCTACAGTAAAGCTAACGTCGCCTTGACAAAGGTAATTATGATTGGCAGAAGAACGTTTGTTTGGTATTGAGAAAGAAATTTTTTGACGGCGCTTTTTATCATTTTAGGTCTGATTTTGGATTTAGCTAGCGAATCCAAAGGTCACAAAGTAGCTAAACACTTTAGTACTATGTCAAAGTAACATTTTGTCTGTACTCCTTGGAAACTGACTATTCAGTTACTTTGACATAGTACTAAAGTGTTATGCTTGATGATGGTATATACCTCTGGGTAGCTGAAAGCATTGCAGATTTAGAGCCTAAATCGAACCGACTTCGTGTTGGCTGAATATATTTTCAAAGTACTCGTTTGACATTAGCACTTCGGGTCAGCTGCATGACCCTGCAAATACGAGTACTTAACAACAAAAAAAGAAAAGTGAGCCGAAAGAATACTGCAGAATTTAGTCAAGTCAAGTCAAATGTGTTGTTTATTGCTTAGTTAAGTAGCTTCTATGATCTTTTACAGTGTCCTTCTGTCCTTTTACAGTAATAACATCTTTTTCTTAGTCACCTGACTGACTGCAATTAAGTAAGACTGCAACTTGGTCCAATTCGACCACTCTTCATTCGAAGAAAAATCTATGGTAAGTATAACGCTCCGATTCGTATGGAATGACTGTCTTCGTCTTATCCCATAATAAGCCAATGGCAAAATAGTTACCACCTGATTATGAACCTTATATATCAAAAATAAGGGCGAAAACCAATGAAATTTTTCGTTAACTTATGCCCTATTAAGGGTTAAAACATAAATTTATTGTCGGATAAAGATTCGTCGAATCGCACCTCAGGTAATTGATATAAAGCTATATTCATTTTCCCACTCACAGATTTCACCATTACAATATTGTTTAACAATTATGGACCCACGACAATAAATTAAAAATTACCATACATTTCAAACACTTGTATAGCATTCGTGATATCAATAATACACTAGTCTAGGCCCCCTGTTCCGCTCCCGCCGCGTCGGTTCCGCCCACGCTTTTATCCGAGTCTCCTATAAATCCCGGCAGGGGGCGCTAGGAGCGTTATTAAAATGTACCAGCTTCTCCCGCGGTTTTGTCTGTGAGACTTTGACGGTGACGTAGCGCGGTTTAAGTGTTCATTTTCATCTTAGCGTATAATTCCTGGTAGTATCCAAAGCAGGTCTGGTATAAAAACTCTTTAACAAAAGGACTAGACCAACTGACTGAAGCATGATTATGTACGCGCTTCGGAAACTATCCGAAACTTGTAGGTTTCCTCGCGATGTTTTCTCCAACCACCGAGCTAATAGTAGAAATGCGCACATAGGATTGAAAATTCCAAAGATGTACGCTCTGGATTGGATACCCCCCTCCCCTTTTCAACTATGTACATACACTTACGTGTTAATCTTCAAAGAAGGAAATTAAAAGAAAAACTACGCTAATTTTTTGCAATAAGAATATAACTTATCCTCCCAGCCCCGGGGACTACTTAAAAAAACAGTTACTTATTTTAATTTTTGCTCATCCATACTTCCATACTAATATTATAAATGCGAAAGTAACTCTGTCTGTCTGTCTGTCTGTCTGTCTGTCTGTCTGTCTGTCTGTCTGTTACTCTTTCACGCCAAAACTACTGAACGGATTTAATGAAATTTGGTATACAGTGTTTTAATAACCCTTATTACATTACAGTACAGTCACATAAACATCTAATTTATAACTTTTCAGCTCGTTATTTTGAAGTTGGTTCTTTTTCTTTGAAAAAGAAATCGTTATATAGGTAGGTATAATATGCAATTAGGTACTTATAGACCCCATAAATAAACTCTTTGAGTTTCGTTACCAATTGATATGAAAGATCAAAGATAACTTGTGAATAATTCACACACGTGTTTAAGCCTGCCTACTTACTACTAAATTCAAGCATTATGTAATCACAACAAACATATAAAAACAAGATCTGAGGGATAACTCGGTACTAAAGCGCCGTTTATTATGTATGAAACAGTCTGTCAACAGAAGAAATTCAAATGAGCGCAAATAAATTTTTACGCTTTTGATGTTAACCCCTAAGACGCGATATACACGGAGTCCCAAAATATAAGCAAAGCGGATCGATAAATTTCAGTCAAGGATTTACCAAATACGCGGGACATACTCAGTTTAAACTGAGAGGCACATCTTACCGCCCTTAGCGTATTTTTAACGAGTAAACGTGGTCAACTCACGATTTCATAAATCAAAAAGTGTTTATTGCAATATTTTTGCGGTAAACGCCCCATATATGCTGGTCCTTTAATCAACCATTGACTTTCTCTGATACAGGTGCTAATGTTGTACCTACCTACTAGAGGATGTCAACACCTCATTTAGTATGTTTCCGGTAAAACGAATACTATTTTTTGTTTTAAAACCGAGTTATTTAAACATCACAAATGTACTTAAGTTAACTTTACTTTTGTAATACTAAGGAGCTAAAATCAATTTTAATTTTGACAAACACAACATAGTCATTCATTCCTACATACTACATTTTTTACACATAAAGAAAGAAACTTAGATAGTTTGTATGCATACAATGAGGGTGTGGCAGTATATTTTTAGATACTTTTTATTAAAATATAATAAACGTTCTAACATTTCACACGCTCGCAACTTAACCCATCCTATATTGACTTATGCAGTTACGCTTTAACTTTCACTCCCGCTTCCGCTTGTAACATGTCCCACCCTGTATTGAAGCAGACATAAAAGTTAACCGCCGACGGCTGCGGTAAGTACACTGGCTATTGTCCTGACCAACGACGACAATAAGAGTTTACGGCGCCATTTAGCGAACTACCGACTACAGGCCTTTGTGAGGAACCGTTGAATGGGAATCAAGACGTAAGGTGCGTATGATGGTCATAATTTAGCCTATCTAAACATTTGTATGCGTACAAGCATATCTTAAAAGTGCAGAATTTGGGGGCGACACAGTAGATCAAATTTGGTCGCAGTGATACTGGTCTGAATAGGACCCGTATAGCCGACCTCTTAAAAAAAAATGCGTACAAGCTGGCCGTCTTTTAAGTAAATAATGCACACAAAAATCATCAAAAAGTCTAGGTGGGAGTCGATCACACAACCGTCTACATACCACACATAAGCATTTACTAAAATTTAATTATTTGACCGTCTTTTATTTTCAATCTTTTACTCTTCTATGAAACTTAGCCTCTTGTATTCACAAAGTGGTATACCTATTTTTTTTTAATTGAACCCTTCATTCATCACAAGGATGTAGATACCACGGTATGCATGGAGGTAAAAACAAAATTTAAGCCAAATCGTTTACATTTAATAATCACATAATCTAGAGCCATTTGATGTTAACCTTCGCAAAAACCTTTTTTCGTGCTTTATCAATTTTACCATCAAACTACTATTAGGCCCACCAAAGCCATTGAAACATTCATAACTCATTCCAAACCATTACATACTTACCTCGTCCTAACAAGTTTAAAATTCATTCCACCGTCAAAATCCGAATCCCAAATTGGGCAGATATCGGAATTCATTGTCCGAATCGATACCAGGAATGACTATCGGCGAAGTTGCTCGATATTAACATAAAACATCAGAAGTCGCATTAAAGTGTCCAAATTCGCCCAGCTTCCCCTCGGCATTCCCCTGCCCCTTGCTGTGTGCGGTGAGGCGGGGACACTTGGGTGGGTGGTCCAAGGTATATAGATGTTAAATGTCATCCCTCTGGAATCAAAGTCAATTGTATTTTTTGGACTTATAAAATAAAGTGGGAGAACTTCGCTTCGGCATGAATGGGCCGGCTTGACTGAAGTGATATCACGGCCTCACTGAAGACTGGCGTGAAGCAGCGCCTGCGCTGTGTTTCGTCGCCGTTTCCGTTGTTTTCGTACACTGGAACGGATAAATACTGTTGATAAATTGATGAGTTTTTTAACTCCATGACAAAAAAGCATTACAGACCATCCGATGGGAGCTATTATACTTAGTAGTCTAAAGTTGTCCTGGTATTAAGCCAAAAGCAGTGTTTCAGAAACGAGATTGAGAACTGGGCGGAAGAATTTTTTCTACTTGTGTTTAGAAAAATACAGTATAGAAGCACCTCATCTTAAAAAAACGTTTTGGCATACAAGAAAATGTTAGATGTGCATCAAATATCAGTAACTGTAAAGCCTTCATTGGTTGACTGGTATTATAGAGTATATTATTTATCTACTGGTATGTTGAGGAAATACAACTATATAGATTAAGAGCTGTGGGATTTAGTTCAAAAAATAATTAATGTTCACGGGTCGACTTTCACCGCTCGCCGCCTCTCCCCCGCGCCGCCATAACTGCAATATCTATATTTTATTCGGCTACACCGAAACAGTTGAACAATAAAATAATTATCATCTATCGTCACAAGTTTTATGTGGTGGAAGGAATCGGGGGAGCCAAGTCTTCGCTTTGTACACGAAATGAGATCAAAGAAAACTTTGTCTTGGAACCAGTCAAGGCGATGAGAAGTTAGGCGATTAGTAAGTATTTTGGAGTACTTCGTGTGAAAAATGCATCAGTTAAATTGTGTTACTTTGTATACTTTTATATCTAATTTGATGTAATAAGCATAGGAAAGAAGATTATTCTACTAATAATAGGCTTATGTTAACCGAAATTACAAACATCTTCTTACTTCAATATTATAGGTAAGTACCAATTTATTTACATTACAATCAATGAACAAGCATTTAAACTCAAGCACACGTGATATTTAGTGAAGATGAGGTCTGAAGTCATGCTTTCTGATTCCTCTGTTGTCTGATGCCAATTGTATCCTCATTTCTGTAAATAAATTTTTGGTAGTTTTGTGTGATTTTAGATAGACAAGTAGATCTCTTTATTGCACATTTTTACTAAGTTTAACCTATGGTATTCTGTCATCTAGTTTATACTTAATTTCGAAAATTTTATCTAAGAAACTCCAACGTAAAGGATTAAGGTTCTATTAGCATGAAATGCTAAAATAGGTCCTACTCGTATTCTTCCACCAGCTCCTAAATAAAATTGTGTTAGTTTTTTAACCTTTTTATACATTATGCATACTTCTGCTAATACATAGGTATGCGCACTTCTGCCTAAATTGTTTTTAATAACCAAGAAAATTCTTAGTTTCACGTGTTTTTCATTTAATCTACGTACACTTATTTGGTTATATTTTTTTCTTTAAAAGAATTGAATAAAGAACTTCATAACATCGATGAGGCGACGTAAAAATATCCCCAACGATTGGGCCACTTATTCCACGCGACTTCTCCTCCAAAACATGTTGCGGGATGTTTTTCGGTCTGATTGCCAAATTGTTCCCAAGGTGAATGGCTCATTAGGTGCCCCTGTTTATCCGCTTGTGGGTTGTTGAGGTCGAGAATGCGCAAAGTGATGTGTGGGAGAAAGATTTTTATGAGATCAGCCGAAATTACGCGTCATTTGTGTTTATTGAGTTACTTATTTGATAGGTTAATGATTTGTTTCTTTTTATTCTGGTATGGTAAGGAGTAGGACAGTTGCCGTGCGTTCTTATATAGTCGGAAATGTTTGGCATTTTGCTGACGTTTCTGGTCAAATTAGGCGGCGCTTTTCAAAATGTTGCTAGGCTTTTAAAATATTAACATTTTTATTTGTATTTCATAAAAGTTGATTTTCGTACCTACCTTACAATTTAGGGTCGGGCTTTTTAAGCCTAATGTCCGGTAAGACTGATTGGATTGTCCGACTTTTTATTTTTAAGTCCTGGCGTAAGTAATAAGGAGTAAGCTTACGTTTTTAATTACTAAGGCTTAAGAGCGTTCATCCGTAAAAGCCACACTTCAGTCAAAATCTTTCTTTCTAAAATTGACTTTGCTCAGTTATATTTTATTAATTTAGTATCTTTGTTTTTATCATATTCTTAATTTAACTTCAAAATACCTAGTATAGATAAGTATCGGAAATTATTTTGGAGTGTACGAGTACTTACGCGTCTAGTTATTATGCAACGTCTGGCGCATTCATTCCTTTCAAAATACTTCGAAAGCGGAGCGAATCTGCAGGTTTCCGCGTCAATGCACGGGGGTGCTGTCCTGTGGCGGCAGCGGAGACAAAGCCTCGGCCGACGAAGTTGCGCACTTCCGTGGGGCTTCCAGGCGGGGAGATGTTGCCGGGCAACATGCGGCATCGTAGATATAATTATATATGTTACCAGCAACGTGTATTATGAAATGCCTAGGCAATGCATGATATTATAAACCAAAGTTATCGACATAGCTCACCGGATTAGCAAGCTGAAGTGGCAGTGGGCTGGACATATCTGCCGCAGAACTGACAACCGTTGGGGTAAACGAGTTCTGGAGTGGAGACCGCGTCTTGGTAAACGCAGTGTAGGACGACCTCAGGCCAGATGGAGTGACGATCTGCGCAAGAGGGCTGGCTGGAGCTGGATGCGAGTAGCCGAAGATCGATCAAAGTGGCGAGCATTTGGAGAGGCCTATGTCCAGCAGTGGACTGCAACAGGCTGATGATGATGATGATGATAATAAACCATGTTTGTTTTTTTTTTATATTCAGGACAATCAAGATGACCTCACTCCGCCTGATGGTAAGCCGCCGTGAGATCTAAATATGAGGTTGACAGGCACAAAAGAACAAACGAATCACCTATCGAGTCTGTCATCCTCACCCTGAAGGCCTGCTGAGATGCCATTTCACGCCCCGCCTAAAACCCAGGATTGTAAGATGGAGGAAACACATGAACTGGCGAAGCGAAGCGCCAGAAAAACCAATAGCTAATGGCAAAAGACTTAGGTTAGGACAACCCTTGTTACAATAATTCACGGCGCAAAAAATAGGTTTTCTGTCATGTTTAGGCATTCTACAGGTGCTTACATTACTTAGGCATTATTACAACGCCAGATTATACTTACTTACTAGTTGCCGGTAACAATACCTACACAGCTTCTATATTACCCAACTTAAAGCGAGCGATATTTGTACATTGTACAATTGACTAGGTTTAAATACATAGTATGAAATTGCTTATATTAAATTATTTGTTGAGAAATATGATCCAAAGTGACAGTTTTGAGCACAACCGGGAATGACAAGTAAACATGACGGGTTGTTAAATATTCAGAGCACATGCTTAATACTTGGAAATAGGTAGGTAAGCCTTTCAGAAATCGAGTTACCTACACTCGATTTATGACAGGCTACTGTGCTTTGGTTTTGTAAACGAAATAAATAGGTGTTATTTGTATAATAAAACTTAAAAAAGATAAGGATTACCTTAGCAAGCTTAGATTAAAACTAAGTTAGCAAGTATAATTTCTAATCGGTATATTTTTAATCGGTTAACCATGAATTAGATTGGCGCAGCGAGCCACAGTAAGTAAATTATTGTCTTATGATATGTAGAAAAAAATTCTAGGTTAAAACCTCTTGAATGCTTTAAATCTCATACACCAATTTTACTTGCGACGGAGAAACGGACGTTTTAATGTAAAACTTAAACTTTCCATTTAGATCCCCAACTTAACTTAAAATTATAAATAGATTTTTATAGGACTTTTGTAGCTCTAATTATTTTGAAAAAAAATTTTGAAATACATAAATTACACCACATTTTGCTCAAAGCATTTTGCAGGGACCTCCTAAACACATCACTCATGAATCTCCTGATCGCTGAAAATCTCACCCACTCACATGCTTTACACACACTTAGGTACTTGTAAACTTTCCATTTCTACCTAAATTACACCACAATTTGCCCGATACATTTGGCGGCACTACCTAAACTAGTGTTGGATATCGATAGTAAAAGAAAAATGTATCGTATCGATAATATTGACACACGTCTGTTAGTATCGTGGAAATTTGAGCAATACCTACTATTGACAAAGCCAATACTATCGATAGTTTTACTTTTGATACTATCGACAGAAACAAATAGATATTGCCTAGAAAATTAAAATATTGTTTTCTTTTAAAAAATACTATTGTATGCCTTTTAGGTGAATTGCGATCTATTTCATTTGTAACAATATCAATAAATATTTTTTTTATTATACCTAATTCAATCGTTAGTATCTGTGCAGAGGCTTCGTAAGGCGTGGGCGATGTGGGCCACTGCCCACGACCCCGCGGTACAGGAGGCTTTGCACCTCAAAAATAATTTCAGCTCGTCCGACGGAGGGGGTTCCCCAGCGGGTTAGGGCCTCGCGAAATCAGTCTTGCCCACATCAAAATTAGATCTTGCATCGATAGTTTATCACCGGATACTATCAGTAGTATTGGCGTGGATACTAATAATATTGTATATAATTTCCCTATCGATAGTATCGATACTACATTTGGAATACCATACTACTACTATCGATATCCTGAATAGTTTTTCGAGGTCAACAATCGATATTTTCACTATCGATGTTTTTACAACACTAACCGACACACTCACCCCGTCGCCTCGTATCGCTCACGCGTGGACGATCTGATGAGCGATATAAATCAGCTGGGAACAATGGCGTCTGCGCCGGAGTGTGTTAAAAGCGCGATTTGTTATAACAAACACAAAGACTCTTGCACTTGGACGGCTTCTTCTGTTGCGGCACTGTGTTTGGTTATAGCGGCCATATTGCAAAGTTACACTACGGACCGTAACGGGCTCTGGAAACGATTGTGAGGTGGAGCGATAGATTTAAGCACCTTTCTGTTTGCTTTACTTTATAACTTGCAAGCGTCCAGGCATACATAGTTTTGGACTATAATCTTTTTATTAAAACAATAATTACATTAATTATTAGATAAGATATAAGGAACATTAAAAATAATAACTATAATCTTGATTTTTTAATTTCACAAAAGTGCTAAATAATTTTAATATGTTTTGTGTTATTTTAATATCTTCTTCTATACTATTTATAAAGAGATAACTTCTATAGACAACGACAAGGCTTATAGGTAAAACGAAAACACGAAACGCTTGCGCGATGTAGTTGGACACAGCGCCATCTATTGGTTTATTTCTGAATTACGGACAAGTGAGGGCGGGCCATAATAAACAAATAAATAATGTTTTGCTCAATCCGTCTTGATAGGAATCCTGTTAACAGTATATGGCTCTCCAGCCATACATCAGTCTGTGTCTTAATCCTTATTTTTATGACTGACGAGTTTCGGGACTTTAGTTCCACTCTGTACTAAAAGATGGCGCTGGGTGTCGATTATATCGCACAAGCGTTTTGATTTTTCGATTTAGCTATAAAAATTGTCACTGTCTATAGAATTTACCTTTTTATAATTAATATAGATTGCATAAGTGACTACTGTACTAGCTGAAAACTACATAAAATAGTAGTAAGAAGAGTAGGTACTTCTACAAGTAAATCACACAACACCAAACAATAGCGACTGAGTGTGTTAAAAGCTCTATTTGTTTATGTCACTGCGCACTCGCCGCTAGGGTTGCCAAACGTCCTGACGTTTGGGTTTAACAACAAGCATTTAAATACCAAACATTAAGAATCTCCCAATTAGTTTTGTGTTGTCTGTGTATACGTTTTATTTGTTTTAGTTGGTGTTCAATGTTAACATGAAATGAAAATACTTAAACTCAATAAAAAGATCCACCAACTCAGATCACCGTCCAATTTCATCAAGTAAAGTGTCTCTTAATCGCTTGACTTTGGCAAAGTTGTGTCGCACCCGAGACACAGAAATAGCCATAATTAAAAAAAACGAGCATTAGACTGGACTAGACTTTATCTGAATAAGTTCGAATACTATATTGTTAGCTGGTGCGGCCAGACTAGACAGTACCGGCCTGGGCGGCTGTTATTAGCTATTTAAAATCGGAACATTACAAAAAATCGCGTGTCAATCTGGCATCGAATCCATATCCTTGTCCGACGACTACCCCGACGACAATTGGTAGCGAGTAGCTATGGTGTGGGATTCAAACCGAAGACCCTTGCTTCTCAACCTAAAATCCTGAATCAATGCACTTCACGGTCGTCACGCATTAACGTCACTAGATTTGGTATCCCTACTCCCAAACGGACGATTTCTTCTGCCCGGTGCTGTGTTGACACGTTATACTTTGTTATAGTCCATTTTGCAAAGTTGAAGCTCTCCAACAGAAGAGCTGGCGAGTAATGTTTTTGGAGGAAAGTAGATGTGGATGCAGTTTGTCGAACAAAAAACGGTTTTTAGTGTTCAGACAGAGTTTACCTTTTAGGTACTACGTCGTAAGGCCCAGACAGCAGACACAATTATAGTAAATCAATTGTTTTTGCCTCGTATGAGGCTTTTGGGTCTTACAACGTTAGGTAACTAGGTATACACCTAGTTTCATATTAGCCATTGTCACCAGAAAATCATTAAATCAAATTTTGATCAACGTTAACTATCCCATTTCAGGTGAAGAGATCAATAAAGTATTAATTGCCAAATACCTATTTTATGTATATAGGTAAGTTTATGTTAAGAGTGCCGTTTTGTCAAAACTATGATTTTATAATATTATTTCGATATTCCTTTACCGAGAATTGGGTAGACTAAGGTCTCGTACCTGGTAATAAACAAGTTAGTTTCCAATTTAATTGTTTATAAAGTTTGTAATTTATTCCGCAGTTATGATTAACTTCTCAACTCGTTCCCTAAAACATACTGGATACTGGGCCAAATCCCGAAAATACTTCCCAAAGTTAATAAATCAAGACTTAACCCTTAAAAGGAGTTTACAAACTTATTAAAAAATTCCGCAAATACCGAAAAGCACTCACTTAGATTAGGAAAAATACATTACCGCCTTCGTAAAGTTTTCGGCGCCCACTAAGTATGTTGTTAAGGGTTTTTAAATTTATTCACCCTTCGATTTTGCGAGTTTCTTCCAGAAACTTGAGGAAATTCGACCGATTAAACCGGCTGGGTGCAAAGTTAAGGGTTGAATTAACATAACGATCGGGAAATGTGTTGTATCGTCTCGAGATACTGGGTTCTGTTGGCAACTTGCGGATAGTTAGCGGATGGAAAATTGTTTTGCGTTTAGCGAGTTATATTTTGGGTTACTTTGCGATGGTAACACTTTTTCCACATCTTTTGGAAATTCGCATAAAATAACTTTTCATACAAATTTAATTTAATCAAATTAAATTAATTATCTAATTTTGTATGAAAAGTCTAAAAAAATTCGTCAAATTTTCAATAGCGTAAAACAAAATGTTGTTCAGAATGGATATTAGAAGACATGGTTAAAGGCATGTAAGTAATTGTGTAGCCATTTACATATCATTAACTGTAGATACTGTGTATCCTTCCTGTGTGTGACGATCTGGTCCATTGGATAGCGGGAGCGGGGGCGCGGGAGTCCATTGGATGCGGGTGGCACAGGACCGATCTGTGTGGAGAACTTTGGGGGAGGCCTATGTCCAGCAGTGGACGTCTATTGGCTGAAATGATGAATGATGACTCCCTGTATATTAAACAAAAAGATATTATGTTTATTAGGTAGGTACTAAAAATACATCCCACAACTAGCGATCCACCCTGCCTTAGCACGGGTGGAATATTGAATCACTCTTAGTAATAAAATACTGCATTAAAATTCGTTGTGTAGTTTTAAAGATCTAAGCATACATAGAGACAGACAGCGAAAGCGACCTTGTTTTATACTATTTAGTGATGATGTTTCATCTCAATTGCTCTCAAAACCTTTACCGAGATCAAAATACTAGATACACTAACATAAATTACCTTTCAATTTAGCGCACTCATCCGAACAACCCTTCAAGATAAACACTTCGACTGAACATAAAAACACTTGTAGCAAATGAACCCCGCCATCTCTTGGGCGAGAGTGAAAAACTCGAGTCTGCGCGTGTTCTCCGCGAGACACGGCAGAGGGCGCTCGAGCTAAGTGCCCTCCAATTAGGGCCCGCCCTTAGGCTTGCAAGCGTTTACCGCACTGTTTCTCTGTTAAGCTTTGAGGAACGCCAAATACTCGTGGGAGTCGGGAAAGTCGCGAAGGATACGTCCAAGTAGCTCAGATAAATATTTAAGGAGCTATATCGACGAAACTAACCGGCAACCAATTTACACTGATTGTGGCTACTAAAAACGGCCACTTTAAGCAATAATTAACATTACTGTTACTTGCTGCGAGTTAAAAATATTGTATTGCATCTTGAAAAATCCAATTTACTTGCATCTAAGTCTGTAATGTTTTACTTTCTTAAAATTAAATTTCGTAAATTGGTTGGCGGTGCTAGTTTCGTCGATAATGAACTAGGGTGGTCGATGTTGGTACGCGAGTGTGTGAGCTGAAGTGGAGGACACCTAGGCTGGCAAGGCGCAAGGATGATAGGTGGACTATAAAACTTACCGAATGGCAGCCAAGATTGGGACAACGTCCTGTGGGTAGACCACTTGTTCGTTGGTCTGACAATATTGTAATGTACAAATTAATAATATAATAAGTATATACTATTGGCCATATGTTATGGTAAGCGATTGCCGCCACCCATAGACACCTGCAACACCAGTAGAGCGACATTTGTGCTGCCAACCTTTAACCCAATTTCCCCCCAATTGGACCTCTGGTAGCCCCCACTCACTCGACGAAACACAGCGCAGGTGCTGCTTTAGGCCGGTCTCATCGTCGGTGATCATCACTCCGGTCGAGCCGGCCCATTCATGCCAAAGCGTGGCTCTCCCACTTGTACGTGTTGTGGCGCTTGTAGGATTAAAAAAATAATTACAACTAGGAAAATAAAATATAATGCTTCAAATGCTTGGCCATTCGAACGAAACGCGCTCTTATTGCCTTTTCACTCAAAACATAAATCGAAATGGGCCCATTTTACACGGGTTCCATGAAATGGCAGCGACAATACCATTGTTTAACTTACCACATCCGACACGACCTTTGGAAGGGGTCATCTAACAGCCAATTTCCGACCCAAGTCTAAATCAATGGGCCCATCCTTATTAGGCCTGCGTCTTTGATCCTGATCCCTGCAGGAAATCCTGGGGCGACTCTGTATTATAATGTGGAAGAAATTCCCAAAAATAATAGGGCAAAAGCTATGAGTACAGTCTATATTTATATTCAACTTTGATAATCTTATATCTCTACTATTTGTAAAGAGATAACTTTACAACGTGTAAAAAAATATGCAATAATACTTAACGATGTAAACATATACCATGTAAAGACTTCACTGCCGTAATATGACCATCCAATGAGTAAAAAAAAAAGCTGTTTCATACAATTACATGATTGCCAGCTGGATATTTAGTACGGAACAGCTGACTTTTTTTTCTCACATTTGGATGCTCATATTTTGGTGGTATAAAGTATTAGAGATTATTACAGTAGTTGAGACCGTGTAGAGACACTGTATATGTTTACACCGTTAAAAGTGTTATAGCATTTTTTACACGTTAAAGACAACCACAACGCTTCATCATCATCAACATCATCAGCAACCCACGCTCGTCCACTGCTGGACATAGGTCTCCCCCAATGCCACGCCACCGCTCCCGATTTTCGGCCACTCTCATCCAGCTCACTCCAGCCAGCCTTCGAATGTCGTCATAGCCTTGTAGCAGGGCGTCCAACACTACGTTTGCCGAGTTAACCACAACGCTTAGATGTAATTTTATTTTGAAGGCACCCGTTGTTATCCACTGAGTTGCCATCGCTCTCTTTTTCTCACTGTATAACTATTATGCACAGGTATTGCGCATCCGTGAAGTAAACAAATGCTAAACCGCAATATTTACGCCGTTCCTTTTCAAGCGAGGAATCTCCAGAGAAAAACTTTGTATAAAACTTTCCTCGCTCCACTTGAACTAGCGTCGGAAACGTTCCCGTAAATAAATGATCGAGGATCTGAGCTGGTGTGCTGACTTGAAGTAATAGACACAAAATTTGAAACCCCCACATACACCTTCATCTTTATTAAGGGGTTTCTTTAATAGAACGAATGGAAACTCGTGAAATTCTCACGCCTGGTGCAAGTCATAGACTGAAGTGGAAAATTCCTCTTGGTAAAACCAAATATGAGAGATCTCCAATAGTTAGTAAATACAGCGTGTATCTGTGAACATTTACACTCCCTTAACCATATGATCTACCAACTTTGAAACTTTTGAAAGTTCATCGAACATTTTTTCGACTCTCCATACAAAATGAACAAGCCACGTGACCGACTTTATATTAAAAGTTTTATTTTTTTTAATGCAAATTTCCAAAAGTCATAGGACAAATGTAGCTCAGAATGATTGGTAGATGGCGTGGTTAAAGGCATGTAAATGACCACAATACACCCTGTATATAGTTAACAATTAGTAAAGGGTGTGAAAACAATTTTGATTTTATTACAAATAAAAATTTGAGAAACGTTGTAAGTAGTATAACAATAAAGTATCAATAAAAAACGTTACTTCTCGTACCAAGAGTGTTAACAAACAAACACTTGTGTTTATTCAGTGCCTGAGTGCCATGGCCAATTTTCTTTTACATTTTTCTGAACTTACCTACATTTGAGCACTATCGCACTTGATAGCACTATCACTCTCCCACACTCCGCTACAGCCTATCACTTCCACCAATTCAATACGGAGTACCGTCGGAACGCGGTCTCAATTATTAAACAATGCAATCGTCTGCGCCGACTCAACCCTAACGTTAATACTTGAACACCCTGTATGTGGGTCAGCGCCGTGGGAAGCGTTATAGCGTGTCGTGCGCCACTTACAAATTATTTACTAGCCATCTTGACTTGTTGTGTGATTGCGCTATGATTTGTTGTTGTACGTTTCGAGGAATGTTGGACAATAACAATTAGGCTGTTTCTGTTTGGTTAAGTTATTTATTCATACACAGTTAAAGTTTTGTCGTTTTAATCCCGAAGCCCACATAATAGGTTACTCAATTAAAGCTCTTTTAACATGTAAGATCATCAAAATAAGCAAAATAAAAATCTGCTGTTCATACAAAATAATGTTCACCATGCAATTAATGTATGGAACAGCTAATTTTTATTTTGCTTATTTTGATAACCTTACCACAGAATACATAATAATACAAGTACCTAACATATCTACTAAAGAGCTATATTAGTGTTAATGCCATTATGAGGGCTTCGAGATTAAACCGACTAAAGTTTAACGGTGTATAGAATCTCTTACAGAGATGACACTTCCTTAATGTTAATAATGCCTAGCATAGTATATAGGTAGACAAAAAAGTGTTCGAATGTAATTCGTAATCAGTAAGTACCTAAATGGAAACCTGAAAGCTTCAGACTTTCTCAAAGATACATAACTACCTACTTAATTTTCCTTTAAAATAGCATTATCAGGTCTTACGACTATACATTGCATTATGTCTCTCTCGGTTACTTAAGCCTGGGAACATAGGTACTAAGTAGTTTGGAACGCTCAACATCCACTGAGCTACTATCCCTCCTAATAGTAAGTATATAAAATATATATTAGTCCTAACATATCGCTTCAATCCATAACTGAAATAAGGCAGCCTGCAGTATATATAATCATTATTACTGTCAGAGACTCATGTTCGTTTCATTACACTCACTCCTGCTGATGGAGCCAATCTATCCCAAATTCGGACAAAAGAGAGCTATCCGTTACTATAATGTGCCTTGGATGGGACGGCGCGGGACAAATTGGTACCATCTTTGGGCGCTTACCTTATTGTAACTTAGGTACAAGTGCTCGTATGAAGCGTTTTTTAGGCAAAATACCTACTATTTCTGTTTAGCTTATGAAAATTGCGCGGTAGACTGTAGAGGTAATTGCGATATATGACCTCGACTTATAAGCATTGAGCTCCAACTGAACTACTCTCTCTTAATATCTAATTCCCAGTTGCGTCAAAAGCTCGACGGCCTCGATGGCGCAGTGGCTAAGGTGTTCGCTCGAAGCGCGAAAGGTCCCGGGTTCGATTCCCGGACAAATCAATTTAGGAAACTACATTTTCTATGTTGTCTTGGGTCTGGGTGTTCTGGGTTGACGCTCTTAGTTAAATCGTCATCTGGTATGTCATAGTACAGGGGTTGCCCTAGTTTTGGTGTGATGGTCTGGCGCATTTATTTATTTATTATATATTCAGATTTGGGGAGTCTGGTAATCACAATGAAGCGACTGCCGTCTGACCTTCCCAACCCTTTAACAAAGGGACCAGACTAACCAAACCATAGTTTGGTTACACGTTTCAGAAACTATCCGAAACATGCAGATTTCTTCACGATGATTTCCCTCACCGCCGAGTTAATGGTAGAAATACGCACAATCAGAACATACATAGATCTGAAAAATCCATAGTGCTAACTCGGATTCGAATCAAAACCTCCCGTATGGAAGACACTTTTTTGCCACTGAGCTACTATAACTATACTAAGGTTGTCTGGAAGAGATCGCTATTAGCGATAAGGCCTCCGATATTTACTAAATTACTATTAGCATTAAGTTCTGAAATGTGTTGTGCAATAAAGAGTATATAGATAGATACTCTTTATTGCACAACACTTAGACTTTTAGATAGATATCTACTATAGCAAGTTAGTGAGATTGTCATATCTACGTACCTATGTAAGTGTTTGAAGAGCCAAACAGAGTAGACGTACCTACCAAAGATGTCTACTTATTTTACCATTTCTCGAACCAACCGCAGACATCAAAAATACTTCCTCTGCACACGTCGATTTGTTCCGTGAATATTTTCGCGAAGACACTGTGTTATGCACTTCGAGAGAAATGCATTCTTTTCATAGAATGCACCTCATATCTTTCATACTCTGAAATAATATTCGCCCTGAAAATATTCTCTTTCCAGTTCTACTTGCAGCAAATGTATTCTTTGGCCACTATCTGTCTAGCTGAATGAGTTTAAACTTGTGTTAGTTTTGTCATTATAAACCAAGTGGGAAGTAATTCTGTTGCTTTAGCTAAGAGTTAGCCTCTTTCTTACTTTTTGGCTGTTCACACTACATATAACTTTGGAGAGATTTTATTGTTTATCAAAAAGTCAGTTGGTATTACCTACCTGTATTTCAACTTTTGATTTAGGATTGAGCATTAATTAAATTCCATTTAGTTCGAAATGTTTATTTAATCAAAAGTTTAGAACCACTACCTTAAACATATTGTTTTCTTAATTAATTATCTAAATACCATAATTTCTTTTGGTTCACATTTTATATACAGCTAATGTTTTTAAAACATACTCTCTATATAAGTTTTAAGCACTTCGTAATGTAAGAAACTGACTAGAAATAGTAACTAATATAAAAATTCAAAACTGTGTAAAATCTATTATAATTTGTGAATCATTCTGGTAATCAATATACCCTATACTTAAACTAAGTATTCAAACAATTGTATAGAAATGATGAGAAATCAAAACTATTGACAGCACTTAATTTGGGAAACATCTTCTTTCAACGACCGTAGCACAATCTATCCTCGACATCTCTCTAAAGATGCGCGACAAATTCACCAACATATTAACATCATTATTCCTACATAACCAGAGGTTCAAAATGTTCTCAGTCGGGGAACAAGTATTGGAAAAATAATAGTAATACGATGAGATTTTCAACTTTTCCGCTAACAACCTCCAATCGTTGCCTTTCGATGTCTGAGAGTCTAATAGCTTACACAGAATAACCCTATCAGATTTAGTGAGCACGTTCGTTTTGTAGTTATTGTCGGCACTGAAGTTGCTCCTGCACATTGCACTGTTTTTGTAGACAAAGTCGTACCGGCCTTCCTTCTTAGACAAAGACGAGTAGCTGAAAGGATTCTCGATAATATTCACAGAGTACCCCATCTCCACGCTCGAGCAGCTGAACCGTTTACTGCAGTTGAAATTAGAATTTAAGTCGTTCGTCTTAAGGTTGAAATTGACGGAGTTAGACTGCTTTTGTTTTTGATAGACGGAGAGGTTAAGGTCTAAGCAATTGATCGAATCCGTTTGCTGTAGATCGAAGACACAATGCATGGATCTCGTGCTCATAGTCCACAGTTGCGTGTACGGCAGCTCTTGGTAGTTTCCACCCTGTATTTTCCAACCTACGCCGATTTCTCTGAGATTAAAACATAAATCTGAGCAACTTTCTTGGAAACAAATCGTCTTTGGCTCATATAGCATCGAGCTGCCCGCTCTTTTCTCGCTTTCAAGGCATTCGTAAAACGAATACGGGGTGTCAGTGAAAACGTGGATCTTCAAGCTGTAAAAACTGCCGTCCGCTTTGGAAATAAACAACGCTACCTTGAGCAACTTAGCGTCTAGACCGCTAAAACTTCTGCCAACTAAAACGAAGTCGCTTAGGAATTCACACACAAGGAAAACTTTGGAGGGGTCGACTTGCGCGAAGATAGGGGTCCCGGGGGTCTCTTGGCCGAGGGTCAGAACCTTCCTCCACTCCCTGGTGTTGATTTCCTCAGGTTTCTGGAGGATGGTGAGGAGCCAGCTGGTGTTCTTAAGCGATCCGCAGTGAGGGAAGGTGAGGACCACGCCTTTGCGGAAGTGGAAGTTCTTAGGCCCGCATCGGATAACTGGGCTAAGTTGGGTCTCTCCTGTAAACAAAAAAAAATATTTTTAAAGTCATCAAACATACATAACCCAATTTGTTTTTGTTGTGGTTTTGTGCAACCAGCATATCGTTTCTTTTTCTAGATATAATAATAATCACTTGCCCTATCTTATCTTATTTTCTAGGAATAAAATCTATAAAAATAGTCCTAGATGCTGCTGGGTGTGTTTAATTAGCATTTCACCAGTCCACTGTCGAAAATAGACATAATATCCAACAGTAACGTAATAAAAATCACATCAAATAATTTTCAAATGAATATGTAATCCATCACGCTAGTTCAGAATATCTATTTCTACTGAAAAGATATCAGCACTCACTAGTTCATACTCTTATAGTAATAATTTATTCTTTAATCGTTTTTCGCTACTAATTTCGTTTTTGTTTATTTACGATAAGAATACTTAGTTGCAGAAGAGTTACCCAACCAAAAAGTCTAGCTTTATTCTGTGAGATCACATTCGTGGCAGTCCCCAAATTCAATATTTCTCCAATGTTGTGACATCATTTATAATCTTAGAATATAGTTAAAAAGTTTTATTTTTTATAGAAAAAGCCTTGCAAATAATTGGTATAATATAAGATTCTGATGTCAATTTCGGAGGAATATTAGATTTGACATTCAAAGCAATTTATTTGTAGTAGTCCACGAAAGTTAGATCTCTAAGAGTGAACCTCTAATTGACATCGAAAATGTATAAGAATAAAAACTAAAGCTCTCCAATAAATTCCATGTAGGTTAAGCCACTAACATCCTCCCAGCTCACTAAACCGTATTAAGAGAAGCCTCGAAAGAAATAACTCTGTCTATTTTCCGTCTTGTCCCAGTTCGGGAATTTTATTTACAGACTTGTGTTAAGAGTAGCCGGGCGTTTTCAATCGTTAGAACTGTACTGTTTATTTAAAGCAATTTGTAGGAGGCGAACTAAGTTAGTGAAGTTAGCTCACTGTATTTCACGGTAAAGTACCTCGATCAATTTTGTAATAAAATTATCTTATTTACTTTTTTTTCTTCGATACCATGGCTTTCAAATTGGCTATCAAACAAGATGTAAAAAAAAAAATGCAATTATATTTCTTTATACAAACAAAGGAATATTTAAAGTTGTAGTCCCGTCAGAGCCCAATGTTTTATTCCACTCTGTACTCGTATATAAAACAAATGAGCAGCGAAATTCGAAAAAAAAGCATTGTTTTATACGCGCTATAAAAAGTGTTCACAGGAGGTTTCGTGTATCCTGCATTTATTAATCCTCTACAAAGAAATATTTAAATTAAACATTAGAATACGAGTACATTAGGCATTTAGGTATTATATTCACTGGATTTTTAGTGCAATCTACGAGTAGATAGAAGTTTTCAAGCTCGTTGCTTCAATTTAATCCACACCGAAGTAAACCCCCGCATAATAATATAATATTAGCATCTAACTCCAGAGGGATCTTAATAGTTCGCCGCCCCTAACTCCGCGCAGGTACGGCGGATTTAGGTCGCGGGCTGATCCTATTGCGGAACTGAGCTACAATACCCCACTTTAATCCCGGGGTGATTTGGCTTCATATTGCCAAGGCAATTTTCGACCAGGTGGCTTATACTCAAGTTTCAATAATACGAGTACAGCCATAGTTTCAATATGACTATGGCATTATGATAATATATCCTGCTACTGGGGGGAAAATTTTCGTGCATTCGACAATGAAGTCCATTTAGAAAATTTTATGGACGAATAAATTCACACAACATCTCATACATTGATTGACTCCGTACTAAGTAGCTTAAGCACTTGTGTTACAGATATCAGACAACAGAGGATCACAAATACAATACTTAAATACATAACACCCAGATACTGAACAAACACAAGTGTTCATCACACGAATGTTTGTCCAGGGTGGGGATCGCACCCACGTCCTTTGGCGTATGCGGCAGGGTCACTACCAAATGCGCCAACCGGCCAGTCAAATGATCCGATAATGACATGAAAACTTTACCTTCTTGAAGAGTAGGCCGGTTCCAGTCTTCATCAGTGACTTCAATAGAGAACAACTCCTCGCTGTCAACCAGTCCATCCGGCACCAGCAGACCCACCCCGCACTTGTTCAGGCTCAGCCACCCCCCCTCGCTGGTCAGGATCTTCGACGTGGCCGTCTCCAGATGATGGTTGTCAGGGAACTTCGACTCGACAGACGCGTTGTTTCGGAGAGATGGAGACATTTCTACACTCTCGTTCCCATATGACGAACCCGCTGCATGTGAAGAAAGTATTTTATGTCAGTGTTTGTAAATTACAGCAACTGCCGCATTCAGAGACGTTAATTAACCCTTAATTATTACTTTAGTAACAATATTGAGTTTAATTATAATTGATTATCCATAATTAGGATAATGAGCATTAAGGTCAAATGACGTCTCTGAGTGCGTCAGTAATACATTTGACACAGCCTATTAAATTGGGATCTTTAAAATTGTGTCAGGCTGGCTTTAAGCTATGTGTGGTGGTATTTACCAACCAGACCTAAAGTCAGTGCAACAAGCTCAACTCAATCTTGAATCTCTGACCATATGATATTTTAGCCACGAATATACAGTTGAAGTAACGGAAGAATCAAAGGCTGGCTACTTTTCCCAACGAATTTCTATCGCCATCCAGCGGGAAAACGCTGCCAGCATTTTTTGAACACTGCCACTGGGACCCACTTTATTTTAATTTTTAATTAAGTACTATTAGTTTAGCTTTTAGTTTCTGCTACTGCTTTTTTATTTTAAGTTTTATCTAATAAGTAAATAAGAAAGTTCTTTGGTAATTAAAATTAAATTAAATCACCAAACCGAAGCTAAAGCACCAAACAAAAGTTCTGGAAACTAATACTTACATTCCTTAAAAATACTTTATGCTGCAGCGTTACAATGTGCAACTGAATTACAATGTAAAATCTATACAAACACACTCATACATGTGCAGGTGACATTAGGTAATAGGGGCTATCGTGTTTGGAAAGTCCGCTAGATGGAGTACTGTTAGATTGAGGTGCAACTTCAACGTCATTGATTGTTTAGGGAAAATTTGACAACTCAACACATGGACCTCAGTTCTACAGTAGGCCAACTAGCTAATATTTCACATGCAATAGCCCCATGAAATCAGGTCATTTGCCGCTGTATTCGTGTTCTGCACCTACAAACAACAACTAGATAAACCACGAAAGCAGAAGCAACGGCACTCACAGCTGAGAAAGCAGCTAGAGTCTGACCGGTCTGAGTCTAGCGCGGTCTTCTGGCGGTCGCTCGCGCGGTCGGTTCTTACCTCTCGCTCGTGGTCTATGGGCGAGATGTAGCTGGAAACAAATGAACTACTAAGGACCAGAAAGCAATGGTCAAATAAGGACGAAAAAATATTTTCGAACAATAGTCAGCTTAACCAATAGTATTATTACAACCAATAAGTATTTCTAACCAATTGTCAAAGTTAACTTACTCAATTTAACCAAAAGTTAACTACGGATCAAAAAACTGGCCCTTAGGTTAGCCTAAGTTACATTATAGATTTAGGATTTTATATTTAGATATAATATCCTAAATCTATAATGTAACGCTGCACCATACTAGCAGTGTTACAGCAAAAACGGTCATAGTAGAAGAAGTCATCCACATAAAACCTCGTCTTAAAATTTTATAAGAAAATATTTAAAAAGTCATTAAATTTTTTCTCATATTCAGAGTGCACTAAGAAATTCCAATGCGCACCTACCATAACAAACATAAAAATATAAAGTCCGAAGAAGTGTAACAGGTTCAGTGTTCATAATTCAAGTGCATTTGAATAATTTAAAGCGGCTTCGCCATAATGTACATGAAACAACTTGCACTACACGGTCTAAAGAAAATACATAAATTTTAATACAGATAATATTTCCGTGGTAGAAGTTTATGTTCTCCGAGTGGAGCACGGGGATATTTATGAGTTAGTGAGGTGAATTCGGAAAGATTTTACCACTTAAGATATTGTACATTGGGGTTAAAGCAAAGTTGGTGCTCTAGTTTTAAAATTGCAAAATTTTGTCTGAAATGATTTTCATCGTTCGTTTAGAGCAGAGAAATAATTTTAAAATCAAATAAGACGGTACCGACTTTTTTGTATGGCAGACGAGCAGACGGATCATCTGATATCTTAGTAATTAAGAAATAAACGAGAAACAGTAATTTTAAAGCTTATTTATTTACAAATTAATATTTTTCGAAAGTTGATCCACTTACTATTCGAACTATTTGTGTTATTTAGACCTAATAGTACTCAATGGTTGTGTGGATTTTCAATAAATTCTTCACACAAGTACTTTAGTAAGCACCATTCAAACAGTGGAAAGTCAAAATAAAATTAAGAATAACTTTAACTTTCAGGTCCATACTCCCTGTTACCCACCCAAGCTGCACTCAGCGTCGTTCTTACATTAAATATCATTGGAGAAAAAACAAATACTGACACTTATTAAATTACGTCTCTGAATGCGACAATAAAATTGATTTATTTAAATCTGGGTACTCATTTTTCGAAACTGGAAAATTCAAATCGAAAAGAGACAAACAAAACTGAGTTTGGTATTCGAGTGGAAAACCTCTGCAATTCCATCACTACACAATTTGAACACGTTTCGCCCGAGGTTGCGCTCCTATCCACGTAGAACATGATATTTAAATTGTGACAATTCAGATAGCTACTAGAAATTGGATAGCTTCGAAATGTACACTTGCCTCTGAGGCTGAGACTGAAATACGAGACGAGATGGAAAACGGCGATCTAGTACAAATTTGTTGTACGTTTCATTTTATGTAGGTATGATGATGTATTCAATTGAAAATAATACAATATTGCCTAATGCGCTGGTAACAAAATATTTGGCAAAAGTTATGCCCTAATCTCTTATTATGACTAAGGTGCGATTCGACCAATCTTTATCCGATAGTAAACGCATGGCAAAAGACTGTCATTTCATAAGAATCGGAGCGCTATACCATAAAATTACTTGTCCTCAAATAAAGTTTGGTCAAATCGAGCAAAATATGGTCATTTATAGTGATACCTAACACTTGCGAGGCAGTCCCCAAATCCAATATTCCTTCGAAATGTAGACATCCAAATCTTAAAATGTCACAATGTCATAGTTTTGTTTTCAGACGTCAATTTTAGTGGACCACTAGTTACTAAAATGTAAACAAAATTCACATACCTATTAGCCAACTGCGGTACTTCGTATAAGTGTTCGTTCCTCGTGTTGGACATGCTTGTGTGTCTGTGTGTCCTCCTCGAGTCCATTGTGTGGAACTCTTCGTGGATGGTCAGATCTGGCTGATTCGTTAAAGTCCGTTTTATTACGTTACCGAAGTAGTTTGTACCTTTATAAAACAGAAAAACAATATGCGAAATAATTTAAACTATTCTTAACCTTGTTGAAATATTAACATCATATAAAATCGCCAAATTACCTGAAGGCGGTTTCACATACGGAGAATTTTCAGTCATCTTTAATTTCATATATTTAACTCCCAATATAACAATAACAACAAATATCAGGAAAGCAATTGACAGTGCTATTAGTAGAGGCCAATACGATGATCCTGCGAAAGAAAATATTAATAAAAAAAACAGCAACAAACGACTTGAAACAACAAAATCACAGCAAAAAATCATCTAAGTCGACTTTCGGACAATCTATTGCTCGATGTTCGATGACTTATATTATTTACTTTTCCCACAGGAAAAGCCTGATTAAAATGTTGATTAAAATTCTAAAGTAGCTGTTAGAAACAAATATAAACTGTGAATATACACTAATGGCTTCAACATTGATTAAAAACTATAAAAACAACACTGAACAGTTTGAAGAAGAAGAAGATAAACAAATTAAAACAGACGTTGATAAACTTACCATCGTTGATGAGAGCAGACTTCGAAGTTCTGACGCACACGGGGCACTGTAGCCACCTGATAGTCGATACCACTGCACGGTTTCCTAATGCTACTAAGGCATCGCCTCCTTCTCGTCTTGAGGCAGTCTGTGTCGCATTCTGACCACTCAGACCATTGGGACCATCGATCTAAAGAAAAAATGCTTCTATTATAATCCTACATAGATTTCATTTAGTTTTGTGGAAGCTATAAAGTTCAAGGTGGGAAAGTGGAGAAGTTTTGGAGAGACATTATTCTCAACAGAGGGTTAAAGAATACTGATGAAGAAGAAGAAGATAAAGTTAGAAATCGCTTGCAGCGATTAAGTACTCTTGATATCCTTAATGTAATTTTGCAAATTGAGAAGTAAGTAGTATTACCTGACAATATATCAGTAGACTCATCAGCCAACCCATCCATGCTATCCACGTACATATTATCTTAAAATAAAGTTCTGAATTAATATCATTAAAAATCATGTGCATAAAAATAGTAAAAATCACATCTACAATGACTGATATAATTCGAATTGTGTAGTTGTCATAAAATGATTTAAAGTTTAACAGATAGAATCCATATAATAGATGTAGAGATTTGACAAATACTAGTCTTGGAGGTCTACTCTTCACAGAAAATAAAACATAACGTAAATAATCATGCACACAGGTTCAAGACTCCTGGCCTGAGCAAAGCCACTTCTAATATAAGAGAATGGGGAGAGCGGAACCACAACTCCGTCAGACACCACGCCTTTCCAGGCATATGCAGTAGCAGACCTCCAACATCACACAGTGGATACATACCTAAATCACAATCTAAACAGTCCTTAGTCTTCTGCACCTCTTGGCCGGAGCACGGCTGCCCTCCATGTAGAGGTGGGGGGGCAGTGCATGACCTCTCTCTCCGCCGACCCCCGCGCCTCTCGCGGCCCTCCTGGCTGATGCAGTAGCAGTCGCTCCAGCCGGACCATGACGTCCACCCCCCGTTTACTAAAACATTCGTTATTATAAGTACTGTACTGTAATGACTGGACGCACGCACGGTTAGGACTCTTAAAAATACACTTTACACTAAATCTGGTTTCTATACCATTAAACTTTTAAATCATGATGCTTGATACTCAGATACGAGGGATCGAATCCAAATATTCACCTCTGAATACCAAAAATTTTACAAATTTAGTTTCTCTATATATAAAGCGGGAGTAAGCGGCTAAAACTCTAGTAGTTAATACCCGTAGTGTTAACTTTTTGACTTCAACTTGGCATTTATTTACTTTCGCAGAAGTTTTTTCAGCACTAAAGTTATAGTGCTAATGAGCTAAGCATCAACTTACCTATAACTTTTAGCTGAGCAGCATCAGAAATTCTTTTACCAGCCAAGTTTTCTGCAACGCAAGTGTAGTTTGCCATGTCCTAGAAAAAACTCTGAATTATTACTTTTAATTAGAATCGGCTAGGCACTTATATACACCTAGACATAAAATATAAAAATTCTTAACCGAGAGAAAGTAGCACATCAACATCAATGGGGTAGTCTCAATCGGAGTAATTCCACGGACTCACAGAAAATCGGCGTAAAGCAGCCGTACCTGAAGCTTCTTTCAGAGGGATGAGTATGATGTTGCGAGTGACCATGAGCGGCATCAGTTGCTTACCATCAGAAGATCCGTCTGCTTAACTGCCACGTACACAAAAAAACTTAAATAAGTGTAATGTCAATAAAGTCTTGAAAGCGGATTTTTGGGGAACTAACGAAGTTTCCATGTTAACCAATGGGGTATCGAGATAAGAGGCAATGGCGCCGTCAATTAATTTCATGACTTTATTGACTTACTAGTGGCCCGCCCTCACTTCGCTTCGGGACCGTAATTCAGAAACGAACCAATAGATGGCGCTGTGCTCAATTACATCGCGCAAGCGTTTCGTGTTTTCGGTTTACCTATATGCCTTATCGTTGTCTATAGAAGTTATCTCTTTATAAATAGTATAGAAGATTATATAGCGAGATGCACTCTCATTACTCTTACCAGCAGAGAAACTTGTTTGATAAGCAGGTACCCTTCCTTGGACAGCTGTACATTGTCATCTGCCACCAGAGGGGCTCCATTCTTGAGCCAGTACAGCTGTGCGAAGGGCGCTGCGGGGGGAGGCTCACAACGGAACGTGGCTGAGGAGTACTGCTTCACCAGCTGGGTCTGTGGTGCTACTGGGAAGTGCTTCTTTATATCTGTTGGAGGATTTATCATCAGGTACTTTACGACACTATTCATCCAGTAGAATCAAAAGTAGGTACATGTCGGACTACCGCGCGCTTTTTGATTAAATTAGGAAATCATGTCCATAATAATTATTTACTGATCAAAAGTAAATACACACCCAATTTAACCAATCTTACGGGAGTATCGATAACCCTATCGGCAGGACTGGCCAAATATAACGGGGCCCCGACATAAGAAGGCCCCCGGGCCCTAGAAGCCTCGAGCTCAGAAACTTTTTGTACTAAACTAGAGGGCCCCATGTGAAGAATTTGCCACGGGCCTCATTTATGACATTAGTTGCGCCATTTTAACATATGATGGCCTCGATGCCGCAGCAGCTAAGATGTTCGCCCGTAGCGCCAAAGGTCCCGAGTTCGATTTAGGAAACCACATTTACTAGGTTTGTAGGTGTTCTGGGTTGACGCCCCCGGTTAAGTATCTTCATCTGGTACTCATAGTACAGGGGTTGCCCAAGTTTGGTCTGATTGTCAGGCGGATATAATAAATTATTGAAATAAACTACTTCAACTTGTTATTAGCATCAGCCGTCTTTTTACCCGACTACGGCAAAGCAAAAGGAGGGTTATGATTTTTACTCAGATTGATTCAAGGGAATTGATTGAACGTCCATTTAAACCTTAAACAGCAATTCTATTACATATCCCAAGAGAAATGTAAGTACGTGAGTTGTAAAAGAAGTGACTTTTGGGTAGCCCCTAAATCTCTGAAACTATCTCGGCTAGCATATTTTTGTACAAAAGCAAAAACAAAATTAATTTTCCGCTTCAGAAATCACCGTAGTTCTAGAAAGTTTAGCTCAACACAGTATTTTCTAGCTTAAGAGTATAATGAAAAGCAAAAAAAAATATGAATTTTGTGATTATGTATTCCTCGAAAAAAAACCCATAAAAATTATGAGTAGCTATTTGTTAAACTGACTGTACCAATATCATATCAGTATACGCTCATTGGGGGAATATCGCATGTTAAAAATCCGCCAGATGACATACCTACAGTAAGCACAGTTTATCGAGCTTTCTTGTTATACAGGAATGGATAATTTTAAAAATTATCAAAATTACGCTAAGCAAACAAAACAGCCACTGTTGTTATAGTAGAACCTCAATCCAACGTACGCCTTCCAAAGGTTTTGTTACAAATGCTAATCGCCATTTATACGCATGGGACATAACATGGAGCTGTCAATAGGATTTGAATTCCCGCCATTTTCGGGTATTACAGTAGAGTATTGAATTAATAACACTCAACCGCACAGCAAATGGTTTTTAGTGAAATATGAAGTCATAAACTGATTCTTCTCCTCTACATCTTATTCCACTAAAAACTATGAGATGGGATCAGAATCCAACTTGAAATTTGGAGGTATTAACAGCTCCATGTCATGGAAAACCATAACATGGATGGTCCGCTTACCATCAGGTGATCCGTCTGCTCGTCTGCCACCTATCACATAAATACCTATTCCGATTGCCGCTGATAACTACTATACTAAACTCACTCACAAGCAAGCTCCACAGTCGCGGGCTGACTCCTGATGTGACCCCGACTGGTCCAGGCAAAGCAGGAGCACTGGAACTTCTCATCCCCGAAGTACTCCTCCACTTTTTCCCTCGACACTTCGTACTCTCCTTCGATGATCCTCACACCAGTTTGAGGGTCTACGAATTCGAAGTTTACGGCTTGGGTTTTAAAGCCATTGCATTTGAAATAAACCTGGAAATAACTAATGCTGTAATTTTTTTGAGCAAGCATGGTGGAGTAATAAGTGTTATTTTAATTAGTTTAAGTGTTTTTAATTTTTGCATTTTATTAACCGAAAAGAAAACTTATACGAGTATATGCCCCTATGTCATGAAAGTAAAATATCAGGGTAGGTAGAGATAGAGCAAAGGTCTCCGTCTTAGAAATCAAAGTAAAACTTTCGAAAAATTCGAAACACCTAGGTACTTTTTGCTGGATCCGGGAATCGAACCCAGGACCCCGAAATCACGGCACTGTACTTAAATCACTAGACCAACGGGATATTCTTATGTAATTAATCAGACAATTTATTTACCTATCCTATGCAAATAAAATTATTTCAGTAACACTAAGAGTAGAACAAACATTTACACTTATAGGTATAAAAACGATTTTAAAACTCGATAATCTATACATATAATAAAAATGTACAAAAGCAAAAACAAAATTAATTTTCCGCTTCAGAAATCACCGTAGTTCTAGAAAATGTTAGCTCAACACAGTATTTTCTAGCTTACGAGTATAATGAATAGCAAAAAAATATGAATTTTGTGAGTTTTGTATTCCTCGGAAAAAAAACCCATAAAAATTATGAGTAGCTATTTGTTAAACTGAATGTACTTATGTACCAATATCATATCAGTATACGCTCATTGGGGGAATATCGCATGTTAAAAATCCGCCAGATGACATACCTACAGTAAGCACAGTTTATCGAGCTTTCCTTGTTATACAGGAATGGATAATTTTAAAAATTCTTTATCAAAATTACACTAAGCAAACAAAACAGCCACTGTTGTTATAGTAGAACCTCAGTCCAACGTACGCCATCCAAAGGTTTTGTTACAAATGCTAATCGCCATATTATACGTATGGGACATAACATGGAGCTGTCAATAGAATTTTAATTCCGGCGTTTTCGGGTATTACAGTAGAGTATTGTATTAATAACACTCAACCGCAGCAAATGGTTTTTAGTGAAATAAGAAGTCAAAAACGGAAACTTCTTATTCCACTAAAAACCATGAGATGAGATCAGAATCCAACTTGAAATTTGGCGGTATTAACAGCTCCATGTTTTAGTGTTTAACGTGCCACGGGGGGAGAGCCACGCTTTGGCATGAATAGGCCGGCTCGGCGTGAAGCGTGTACCGGAGGCCCAATATAGGGGAAAGGGGGAAAAGGTACCTAAGCAGCGCACTTGTGACACCACTGGTGTTGCAGATGTCCATGGGCGGCGGTAATCGCTTACTATCAGGTGATCCGTCGGCTCGTCTGCCACCTATCACATAAATACCAATTCCGATCCCCGCTCATCTACCATACTAAACTCACTCACAAGCAAGCTCCACAGTCGCGGGCTGACTCCTGATGTGACCCCGACTGGTCCAGGCAAAGCAGGAGCACTGGAACTTCTCATCCCCGAAGTACTCCTCCACCTTTTCCCTTGACACTTCGTACTCTCCTTCTATGATCCTCACACCAGTTTGAGGGTCTACGAATTCGAAGTTTACGGCTTGGGTTTTAAAGCCATTGCATTTGAAATAAACCTGGAAATAACTAATGCTGTAATTTTTTTGAGCAAGCGCGGTGGAGTAATGATTGTTATTTTAATAAAGTTTAAGTGTTTATAATTTTTGCATTTTATTAACCGAAAAGAAAACTTATATATGCTGCCCCTATGTCATGAAAGTAAAATATCAGGGTATGGAGCAAAGGTCTCTGTCATAGAAATCAAAGCAAAACTTTCGAAAAATTCGAAACACCTAGGTAAGTACTTTTTGCTGGATCCGGGAATCGAACCCAGGACCCCGAAATCACGGCACAGTACTTAAATCACTAGACCAACGGGATATTCTTATGTAATTAATCAGACAATTCATTTACCCTATCTTATGTTAAATAAAATTATATCAACCGCACTCAGTGATGAACAAACATTTACCTACACTTTTATAGGTATACACATAAAAACGACTTTAAAACTCGATAATGATCAATTAAGTTCAATAACGTCTCCAAATTCGGCAATTAGACTTTGAACTGTATCATAACGATCGTCTGGTTTCATGAGGCGATGTTTAAAAACAAAATTGGTAATTAATTACCTATTTACATGACATTATTTAAGTTTTTTTAAGCGCATTTTTATACTACTTTTCCACACTCTCCAAGGGTCTTTAGTCGGTTTCCAATCTAGACAAACCTTTATTATGACGGGCACTGTGTTTCTTAATATCTAAGTATAAAACTATCAACATCTTTGTGGTAGCTGCCTACCGTAGTCGATTATGAAACCCTTAAAAATTACTTCGGGCTTAGTTTGATGATTTTTTACCAAATATAGGAGGGACTACATGGATCCACATATTACTATATTATTAAGTCACTACATGGATCTGAGCATTTCAGTTCCGGGTAGGTACTAGAGCGCTAAATTGATATTAATATAGCCGATGGTAGAAAACATTTAACTCATTCGATATTCCATTTCTAACCGTGAAAATGTAAAAACTATCCGAACGTGCAGGTTTTAACATAGGAAGGAAAAATCAAGGTATCATTATGTACTTAAATATTATAAATTATATATCACATTAATAACATTGTCCACAATGAAGTCGAACCCAGTCCTCTGGATAGTGAAGTAACCACTACCAATTCCAAATTATTAGTGACAAGCGAGCGCACTAGCTACCAAATGCACATTAGAGTGATAGGCGAATAAACATTTTCTTTTTTCCGTTGGTCCAGCCGTCGAAGCTCAACATCCTTCTTATGAAAACGATATTTAAAGTTTTCAGGGTATTCTAAGTAATCTATCTTGTGTGAGTTTACCGATTATGACAATAAATATTTCATCGAAAGCACATGTCACACCAAACCTATAAATTCTCGGTAATCAAACTTCCCCTACAACCTCAACCTGTCGCAAGATTTACAACCCCATTACACATGAGTTACAATCCCATCGGAAACTTCGGAAAACTCCGCAAAGTATCAGACGAACTAGCAAAGTTACTTACATCTAACGCGTTGGCCGCTCGACATTTTAGGATTGCCGGTTTATTCTTAACAACATACGTGTTCTCAGGTTCCAGTAAAAATATAGGCAGATTATCCGTCGCTGTATGAAGAGGAATCTTATCATCAATCGGTACTTCTTGATTAGTGTCAGTCCTAACAGTAACTAGATCAGGCGAATCCTTGTAGTTGGACTCCTTAGCATCGTAATAGTCGAGGTATGTGGTCTCATCTTCACCGTCATCTTCTTCGATGTCCTCGTTACTTGGGAACACGGGCAGTAGGTAGTCGTGTGCGTCATTCTTGTGATGATTCACAAGGAATTCCAAGAGGTTTGTGGTCGTAGTCTTTTGTCTCTGTTCCTGTGCTATCTGTACCTATTGAACCTAAAAATATTTCTGTATTGAAATAAATCCTCGAAAACTTTGTTATTGCTTTGGAAATGCAGAATAGTCTGAAAATTTTATTAGGTACTGAAACTAAAGCTAATAAATGTAGAAAAATTATGTTATAAAAACCAAAACTTAAAAAAAAAATTATAGGATTTTTTTGTAATTTATGCACTTGATAAACAACATAATAAAGTTTCGTCATCATTCCAGTTTGTTATCCAAAGGTCCAACGTTGTTGCTTTGAAGGCTGGGGAACGCTTGGACCATGATCCAGGATTTGTTTATAAAGTGCATACGAGTACCTAGTTCGGAATAATTTAACTTTTAACACCTTATGCAAAATATATCAAAACTTTCTTCAAGCCGATCTTACCTTTGACAGCACTTTCCCCTTTTACCAAAATTATCAGCTGCAACTGTAACAGGAAGAAGTAACTCCAAAAATTCACTTCCATTTATAACCTTTTCCAATTTGTTTAAATTATCAACACTCGCTTCGACGTCATCTTGTTCCATTACGGCATTCACTTTTTCATTTGCATAAAATACTCGATTAACATTGTCCAATTTTATTCCTATGTTCACAATATAGACAATTAATCCATTGTTCTAATATTTTTTACACAACCACTCAAAAAATTACGAGTCGTATTAAACGTCGTAAAAGTTTTCCGCGATTTTGTCGAAGCGGGGATAGGTCCAACCCTCGCGACGGATCGTGCCCGACTAAATGATAGGGGGTTGAATGGAAAGTCCGTGACAAGAGTTTCCCACTGCGCATGTCAAAAACTTTACCAACTTGTCTGATGTTTGAAGAGAAAATTTTGAGTTCTCAATGACTTTGCGGTGAGATTTTTTACACTTCTTTTTCATTAAATACGAGTACCTAGCCTTGGTATTACTATTGGTATGGGTAGGAGTTAGTTTATCTTTTGAAACCTTAATGTTTATAACCAAATTAATAACGACTCCCATGAAATTGTTTTTTCCTATACATTCAAAATCAAACCCCATATTACTAAAACGGTTACTAAAGTTAGTCATGGTTTTAAAATGATGCTGTCACTTTTAGAAAATTGACATTAAAAGGGAAAGCATCAGTTTTAAGTCAAGACTAACTTTAGAGCACGTTGTATAATGTGAAGATTATTGTTACAAAGGATTAACAGATAGATATTAAAGGACTACTTACTCGTACGTAGGTATATAACGCACATTTTGTAAGTAGGTAGGTATAGACTTCATTTATTTGCCAAAATACACATTGATACATTTTTTTACAAAGAGTGTCTCCTAGTGAATGTATCCAGCCAGCAGGTGTGAATTATTTCTGTTCATAGGTAGGTAAATGAGATTGAAAAAGACCAATAACAATAAAACGCGTGTTAAAATATTCTACATATTTCTATATTGTAAATATCACACCCAAGGTATTAATGCATTTTATACATTATTGGGAATTATCGGGGCCGGTGTATATCCCTCCAAATAACTGCTCTCTCTCCGCATTTACAAAAAATAAAAACGGCTTATTGACATTAACGTCTATCTCCAATTGTAACGCCATTTTTGCGAAACCTATTACTGAAATAATAACAAAATACAACTAAATGTAGGTAATTTTATCGAATTGCATAGTATTGCCAACATAATCACTGGCTTAAATATAGAAGGTAATGTTTTTTCAAGAGATGAAATACTTATTTTACAGAAATTTTGCAAATTGAATTATTTCTGCTACTAAATTTTGTCCAAACCTTTTCATTAGTACTGTAAATAAAGTTCCCAGCTACTTAAAAACTTAACGACGAAAACCTTTTTAAACCACCTAAGTGATTTAAAAACTGACTGTAATCTTAATTAATCAGTTGTTAAATTTAATACCAGGGTTCAACGCCTGCACTTTTGACGGCCTCGATGGCGCAGTGGCTAAGGCGTTCGCCCGAAGCGCGAAAGGGCTCGGGTTCGATTACTGGTCAAGTCAATTTATCAAACTACATTTCATAAGTTTTGTTGGATCTGGGTGGTCTGGGTTGACGCCCTTAGTTAATTATCGTCATCTGGCAGGTACTTAAAATACAGGGGATTCCCTGTTTGAGACCAGGTTGATTGGTGTGATTGCCTGGCGCATTTATTTATTTACTTTTATTTTTCACCACACGCAGATTAAAGACAGAGTACCTATCTATCTCCTTCTGTGTTCTTCATCTTTTCACTGACGAAACTAGCGCCGCCAAACAATTAACACTGATTGTGGCGACAATATGATATTTTTAAGAAAGTAAAACATTACAGATTTAGATGCAAGTAAATTGGATTTTTCAAGATGCAAAGTGACAAGTAACAATAATGTTAATTATTGCTAAAAGTGGCCGTAAATTGGTTGCCGGGGCTAGTTTCGTCGATATAGCCCCTTGAAACAATAAGTAAACTTACTCACTATGCTTATAATAAGTGGGTATAAATCCCCGCAAAGAGTTGTTCATGCTCCACTTTGACGAAAAACAAAAATGGCCGATTGACCGTCACTTGGTGCGGCATTGAAAGCGGTACAAGTGCGATACCTGTAATTTGATAATTAACTTTACATATTAATTCATTTGATAAAAAATTTCAACGCTATTTTTATAGGTAGGTAATCTAAAAAATGTATGTTTAAGTATTAGTTATTAATTAAGCTATCTAAATAATGGCCAGTAAAATAGTCCAAAATTCCGAATCGTAAATTCATCTACTTACAATTACTTACGATTCAGATTATTTTACGGTGACATACTAACTTAAAAACAGTAAAACAGAATATGCCTGACATAATGTAATGGTTAAACGATGCATCGATCAATGGGAAGTTGGATTAATCAAGGTCGATAAGTAAGTACCTAGTCGATGTCGACGAAAATCGATTATTTGTTAATTGACAAATAGTAATTAATCAATTTACGATTCGTAATTTTGGACTATTTTACGGGCCATTATTATAGATAGATAATAAAATAATAAAAATAGCTACTAAAAAATAGCGTTGAAAAATTTTATAAGATAATATAATAAAATGTATGAAAATGTTCAAATTACAGGTATTATGATTTTTTTGCGGTTTCAATCCCACCCTCACCAAGTGATGGTCAATCGGTCCATTTTTGTTTTTCTCAAAGTGGAGCATAAACAAAAGTGAAAAGATGAAGAGCACAGGAGTGGATTGACAGACACAGACTACTATACATATACTGCGTGTAGTGAAAAAGAATATTAAATGAAAAATCTTAGGAATACTTACATAATTAAATGCGCCAGACAATCACACCAATCAACCTGGTCTCAAACTATCCCCTGTACTATAAGTAGGTACATACCTACCAGATGACGACAATAAATTGGGGGCGTCAACCTAGAACACCCAGATCCAAGAAAACCTAGGACATGTAGTTTCCTAAATTGACTTGACAGGGAATCGAACCCGAGTCCTTTCGCGCTTCGGGCGAACACCTTAGCCACTGCGCCATCGAGGCCGTCAAGAGTGCAGGAATTATTGTACGAAATCTAATGTATATTTTCTTCTATTAGTTCATATTATGAGAGTAGTTAAACCCTGGTTAAGTTTAACATTAAATTTAACAACTAATTAATTTAAAATTTTGTTTACTGTCAGTCTTTAAAGCATTTAGGTTGTTTAAAAAGGTTTTGGTCGTTGATAATTTACCAAGCTTTAAGCAGCTGGGAACTTTATTTACTGATGGAAAGGTTTGGACAAAATTTTGTAGCAGAAATAATTCAATTTGCAAAATTTCTTTAAAATAAGTTTATATTTTACTTATCTTTTGAAAAACATTACCTTCTTGCTTTGGAAGTCGGGTGAAAATCTGATCGTAATAGATATATAATGATAGAGCGCCACTTACATTTTTGAGATAATCGCTGTATACATAAGTACCGATAGTAAAAATGTATACGGGAAAACATATTTTATGTATTTCTTGTCTAAAAACTATAAGCATGTTGGGGGATTTAACTTTTAAGTAAATTTACTCACTTTGCTTATATTAAGTGGGTATAAATGCCCGCAAAGAGTTGTTCATGCTCCACTTTGACGAAAAATAAAAATGGCCGATTGACCATCACTTGGTGCGGCATTGAAACTGCTACAATTTCTATACCTGTAATTAAACATTTACATTAAGTATTATTATATAAAAATTTTTAACTGTAATCTATCTGTTAACTATATTAGTTATTAATGAAGCTATCTATAAAAATGGCCCATAAAATAGTCCAAAATTCCGAATCGTAAATTGATTGACTTACGATTACTTACGATTCGGATTATTTTACGGTGACATAATAACTTTAAAAACATAGAATATACCTGACATAATTTAATGGTAAAACGATGCCATCGATCGGTGGTAAGTTAGATTAATCAAGTTCGATAAGTAAATAGTCGATGTCGACTTACATCGATTTATTTATCAATTAACAAATCGTTCGATGTAAAAGACGAACGAAAAATTCCGTCGAAATGTGTCGAACGATGGAACGGTAAATATCCGATGATTAAACAGACTACCGTTTTCGTACCTACCTACTTACCAGTAGCAGCGGCGGCTTTGGTCCCCTTCTCAGATACCTCGATGATACATTTCTGTTTCGCCCGGGACACGTATACGACCTCTTTCTGGACTATGCGCACGAGTCCCGAGTTCTTTGGAGTGAATATCTCATTCACCCCAATCTGCAACGAGGTTTAGTTTAATAAAAAATATCAGGCGCTATTTTGCATTTTTAAATGTAAAACCAATTAAGTAACATATTATGGATAACCGTCGAAAATAAATTATACCTATGTTCTAACGGCATTTTCGAAATTTCAAATATCTGTAGATGTAACTAGGTACTAGGATTCCTAACATTATTTGTAATAAGTCCATTTAGTTATCCTAACTTAACATCACTTTTTCAAACGTTTTCAGGCGGTGCAAAGCGGAGTAAAATCTACTAATAGAATTGTATAAAAACTACGCAGGTCTTTTTTTATGACTTCACTCGGCCTGATGAGAATCGGCCGTGAGATCCAAATATGAGGTTGACAGGCACAAAAGAACAGACTAAGTCCCAATTGAGTCTGTCATCCTCACCCTGAAGGCCTGTTGAGATGCCGTTTCACGTCCCGCCTAAAAAACCCAGGATTGTAAGACGGAGGAAACACGTCGACAACACGAGATCTACGAGCAAATTTCTCCTATTAGTGGACTAGTGGCCCGCCCTCACTTCGCTTCGGGACCGTAATTCATAAATAAGCCAATAGATGGCGCTGTGTCCAATTACATCGCGCAAGCGTTTCGTGTTTTCGGTTTACCTATAAGCCTTGTCGTTGTCTATAGAAGTTATCTCTTTATAAATAGTATAGATTTCACTCCGCTCCGCTCTGCTTCAGTGGAAATGTAGCCTTAAGGTACCTTTTTATACAAATCAGTAAGGTCGATTTCCGTCTGCAGCCTGAACTTAGGAATGGAGAGCTTCATTCTGGTATTTTTCATCTTGGCCATGGCCTGGTTGAGCAGCCCCGGGGCTACTTTCAGCTCCCGCAGGAGAAGGCTGAGGCTGTTCTTCTCTTCTGGGAGGACTATGACGAACGACGACTTTTGACCTTCGTACGGTATTTCTATTATCTGAAGAAAATTGTTGAAATAAAAATTGGGCCTTGGTGGAAACAACCATAAATTCTTAAGTTAGCACGTTTTACGTTGTTAAGGAAACGTTCCTTTGTTTTTTTTTAAACCAAACGCATTTTTTTATTGTGTTTTTATTGCACAGACAAAAATTAAAATGCAAAGTTGGCTATTTTATTCTACTAGTCATAATAATTGATTCAGCCACCACATAATAATTTGATGTCTTAGTTAAAACACAGTAAAACATTCATTTCTAATTGAATACTAGTGGCCCAACCTCACTTCATTAGTTCCACAATTCACCAATAGATGGCGCTGGGTGAACATTACATCGCGCAAGGGTTTTGCCAAGTTGACTTATTTTCATCAGCTTTGTCGTTTTCTATAGAACTGAACTCTTTACTCTATAGCCACGTGCCACGACCTAGACACGGGATTAGGCGCTGAAGAAGGAAAAAAAAATAGGTCACTTAATTACCTCTACTCCCAGTGATTTAGATCTAACGTAGTTGTACTTTCCAATCCGTGACATCATTGGGGCTTTGCGAACGCCTTGAGGAGTATGAAAATCTCTTAGAGCCACAGACTCGAACGGATGCTTCCATGAACCCTGGAAACCATATTATGTACATTAAATATCTCACAACATTTACACACAGTACGATTTCATTTACTATACATAACTACAAAACACACATAAAAATCTTGGGACAATCCAAATGATTTGCACACAAAATTATTTTTATACCTGATTATTCAATTGTTATAAAGTTTAATTGTGATTATAAAAAATGTATGTAATTTTAATAAGACAAACAAAGATTAATAAAGTTTTTTGTTATAATCATGTCTAAAGAATTTAAAACTTTTCGTCGTTTCCCGCCATTGAAAATGTCAAACAATAGACCTACTTTTATTGAAAACTAACTTGAAATATAAATTATTACGAATTAAACCTAATATTTTTGTTTATAAACTACGAACAAAAGTAAGACAAAATATTTAATTATTTTTATTTCTTACCTATTTGCAATTTCAATTTAAAAACGTGCTTATCGGGAATTTAAATAATCGGCAAAATTAATAGTGATGTCCGCTGCACGAGAAATATCGATTTATTGATTTAATAAAAAGAAAAACGAAACTTACAGCAAAATAAATTGCATTGACAAGGACCACTGAAGATGACGGCGAAATATCTCTTCCTGAAAAAATACTTGGGATCATTCCATGAGTCTGCTGGTGTACCTAAAAAATTATCAGGAAGTTAGCCAATTTTACTGCATTTAGTTCTTCAATTTTGTATGTAAAAAAGCTTGCACTAGAGGTTTTCCAAATAGCCTGCTAAACTGGGTTAAATCAATAAATTCAGTTCAGTCAAAAAAATACGTATAACCTTACATTACCCATGCATTAATAAGATTAGCTGCTTGCAGAGGGTTGGAGAAGTCCAATCTCTCGACAGAGGTTTGAAAAACCGATCTGGCTAGTTCATCGTATTTCGGCGAAAGACGTGCTTTTTTTGATACGAATACACGGCTGGCGACCGACAGTTTCACACCGGGCAGATACTTTAAGCGTTTCAGCATTTTTCTAAAGCGCTTTTTTACCTGCAATAGAAATTTCTTTCAGCAGCAGCTAACATAGTACCTTATTAGGTATTGAGTCAAATTATGTAAGTACCTACTAACAAAATGAGTTTTTGTTACTTAATGATTTTATTATTATTTAACTGATTTAATACTGTATTGCATTGTTATCATTATTAGGACATAAAGGAATAAAATAACTTTATATAGTAATATACATAATAATTACATTCATCTAAATTAGTGCATTATGATAGGTGCATTCAGGGTTACCAAACGCATCGGTATGAGATTTACAGTTTCTGTACATACATACAAAATACAATACTAATATAAATATCGTAGTAAAGTACTCAAACGATGTTTGGTAAAGTACGAATTTTTTGGTACCACTAGCACGATAAAAAAGATCGGCATCAAAGCACTGAGTGCATAAGCAATCGACATTAAGTAGTTACGGGTATGTAGGTATTACTTGCCGCTGCTTTAGGTGAATGGATACGCGCGACTTCAAATCAATGTTGGAAAATTGCGAAGGCCTAAGTGCAATCAGTCAGACCCTTGGACAACTTACTTCAGTAGCATGTACTCCAATGGCGTTAAGCAACTCCTCGCGGCTCTTCCCCCTTTCGGATCCAAATACAAGCTTTCCGAGTGGTAGCAGTGCAGACACCGGTGAACAGATTAGACTTTGGTCAGGGTTTGATAGTACCGCTTGCTATTAATAATAAAATACACTTTAGTAATTCACTCTTAATAATTTTGGACTGTCGTGAGCATCAGAATAAAGCAAATATTGCAATAATTATGACTTTTGAAATATTAATGCATACAGATGCAGTCACTAATAATAATAGAAAATGCATTAAAATAATATTTTTAAAAACATCATCTCATAAAATCTGATTGTAGTAAGTAAATACTTGTAGTAAGGACAGCCACACTTACTATAGTTATCAAATTTCCTCGAATGGTATTAAACTACTTGGTTCAAAATCTTATAGTATTTGACATTAAGGTAAGAATCGATTGAAGAAAGCTAGATTTTTATAGATTGATGTCTAGCTGCCCGTACCTTCTAAGAACTATCTTTAGTACTTTTTCCTGTAATTACCAAAACAAAAGCCTTCCTTAAGGTTCCTTGAAAGTCAAATCCTGCCTCACCAATTTTAGACATATCAACTATCTCTCCCGATGAAAGAGTATCTTCTTGTGACCAGTTTTTTCCATCGTCTTCAATGATTTGGTAAGGATGATGCTTTGCGGTCAGCTCTGCTAGTAATACTAAAAAAACTAATAACAAACACAAAATTACAAACAGATCTAGATAACACTGTAATGGGGGCTACTGCGTGTGGAAAATCCGTTAGATGGCGTACGTGTAGACTGGGTCTAACTACACGGTGATTGGTTATTATTTTTGATGTGAGATGTCAAAACAAAATGTCACTTAACGACCAGTGCCGTTGAAGTTGGACCTCAGTCTACGCATACGCCATCTAACGGTTTTTTTACACACGGTAGCCCCCATTTAACATCAATTTAATGTTTAACATAAAAATTTATAAAATAAGCACCTAATGTAGGTAATCCTTATTTTGTTGTGTTTGTGCTCTTCCGGATAGGAGGACTACCACGAAAGTTAGATCTGGCAAATACTTAGGTACCTAACCCAAAAACATGGCTGAGTAGGTACTACTACCTACATACTTAGATTTTGATTACCTACCCGTTGTGGGAAGGCATCCAAATAGAATGACAACCTGAGTGTAACAAAAAGGACATACATTGGAGGACTTCATACAAGCTTTACTTAAGTATTTTAATAACCTATGTAAATAATTTTAAAAAAATTAAAAAGATATTTTATAGATCCATACATACATCAAATCTGTACTTACGAACTAGAATCAACTTCATGATAAATTATTACGTATCATTTAGGTAGTTATCTGCATTAGATGTTTTCGTAAAAGGATACTCAAAAAGAAAAAATAGACAACTTTATGAACGCACTGTAACAAATGTGTGTGTAATCGATTTCAATTTTAATTAGGTACTGCGGGTTCGGGCATAAAATTGTTTCGTTAAGCATAAATAGGTAAGGTATCATCATATTGATTGATATTTTAAGCACTCTTCATTGAGAGAATGGTCACTGTGGATATGCATCAACTCTGAGCCCGAGTTTGGGTTGGGGAGACGGTAAATTACAAGTTCATCATAATCTAGACGCAAACACCCGTGATCACTGTACTTATTTGCGTTGGCCATCTTGGTTACACTTAACAGGGTCATTCGAGTGGAATTCATTGCAAAGTAGTAGGTATTTCTTGTTTCTTTGGCTATGTTTATTTTACTGTGGACATTGTGGTGCATACATTTTACAAACATCAGCTTATTTTTTAAAACAGCTAATCGGTTACATTATCTAAAGACACGCGTACCTACACCTAACTACTACTCGTAACTTGGTTGCACATTACTTGATACTAAAACACTCGCGAATGGTTTTAAAAACTTGCCAAGTCTCGTTTGTTAAAATCTCGCTCGTGTTTTTATATAATAACTAGCGGCCGCCCGCGTCTTCGTCCGCAAGGAAAAGTAACTTTTTACCCCCCTTTTCGCAATAAAAAGTAGCTTATGTTCTTTCTCAGGGTCTAGATCATCTGTATACCAAATTTCATTTAAATCCGTTCAGTAGTTTTGGCGTGAAAGAGTAACAGACAGAGTTACTTTCGGATTTATAATATTAGTTAGGAAGTTAGGATAAGTTAGGATATTAGGATTAGGATTAATAACCTTTAAGGATAACATAGACTACTATTACCTAATGGTGTCAACTGTTAACAAATCTTTAAGTTTCTGAATTTTCCAAAACTTTGATTTACTTTTAGAATCACGTTTTTGCAGAATTTTAAACTACAAACAACACTACTTACACCATAAAAAAACTTACCTGACACTGACAGTTGACTTTGACAGTGACATTTACTTAGATGACCAAAACAATCAATATTTTGTTACCTCAACGAATCGGCGGCTTTTATTATATTTATTAGGATTAAATTTTCAATTAAAACAATTTAATCCATCCGTCTATCCTGTACAGAAATAAATAAAATCCTCGGGCTTCAAACCCATAGAAAGTGTCGGCTTAATTCGCAACAAATACAGAATCCGCCGAGTATTGATCGGCCACAAACATGATACCGAGTGAGATTTTTGCTGAGGATCTGATGAGTACTGTGATCAGGTACGGATTGTACATTGGTGCAGCATTCCAGTTGATATGTCTACTCGCCTGTGTAACGCTGACTGACGAGCAGAGCGAACCGCATCCATATGAAAAGGTTGGTTGTTCAGATGAACATTTATTATGTTGTTGAAACTATATTTTCCAAAATAAACGCTACAGTTACCATTGCCAAGAAACATTTCCTGTCTTTGCTAAGAAACAATGTCTTCTTACCTGGCCGGTTTAATTTTGAACAGCTCATGTTCATAATTCTGTCTTTTAAGAACATATTCTATTCCACTGGCAATTTCTATTAGATGCATGTTCTGTAATATGTATGTAGTCTTAAGTACCGTACTTGTTAGTTTTGATGAAGTATAAAGTATTATTGTATGTATTTTGCAGACATACACTGACAGCGATGAGTGTAGCTCGGAGCAATCATCTCCTGGTCACAGAGCAACAATGTCACGAGCACGCCGGCATGACAAGAAAAAACGTCGTTAATTCAACAACATGAAGAAAATTGGATATTGAGTGGATTTTAGAGTTTATATTACTTTTTGACCCAAAAGGGGTATTTAACATTTTTACTTTACATGTTTTAGTTTTAAGAATAATAATTTCAATACAATTTTACCTTATTCTTAGTTTTTAAGTTCATTAATATGTGATATTTTAGACTTCTTTGAAGATATTTATGGTTTATGAATGAAATGCATTTGAATAAATTTTGGCATTGTATCTTGGATAAACGATGTGATACTCAACTATGAGTACTTTTATATGAAAGGTCTTGTACTTCTAAGAAACGAAAAATTATTATTAAAAAAATAATAGTCACTTGCACAAGGAAATTTTCATGATTTATTAAGTATTTTATTATTATTTGTGAGTCCGGAAGCGTTCTTACAGAGTGGACACTGCAACCAATAAGATCTAGTGTCCTCCGCTCTCTTTTATTAAGTAACTCAATTCTCCATCAATGTTTATAAAATGTATTATGCAATTAATCCATCTTAGTAAAAATCTTCCAATAATGTGTGTTCATCACACACTCAATAAAATAATAGTTGTACTAAAAGTGTGTCCTCACTGTTTTCTTATGTGTCTGATGTATTCAATTATTACAAAATAAGAATAATAACATTGCATAGCCATATTCTATGAAAGTATGTACCTATGTGTACACTCTTTGTTGTGTCAAAATACTCTGTATCTGGGTAGATATTTGATGTGAAATAAAAAAATCAAGTAATTTATAAAGCTTTTATTTGTGACATGCGACTAGAAATCTTACATAATATCGATTATTGCTTGCCTTACGGTTCATGCCGTAAACAAAGCATCCACCTATGCACAAATACAATCTCTTCAATAGAATTTATACTTAGTATGTAAAGTATTAAGTTTAAGATTGAAGAAACTTTAATGCATAAGTCTAGCTGATTGCACATTAATAAAAATCTCAATATAACATTATTCAACACTTTGTACAATTTAAGCACAGTATAAGTACATTAACAACATTAAGGCACTGTTCTCACAGATATTTTTATAGCACCAATTTTAAAATTCTTAATGGAAATTTGTAAAATCACAATATATTAACAAATATGGCACTATTGGAAATTACATAATTGATTTCTTTATCTACAGTATCTTACAAAACAGTTACATAGAATAATATTGATTGTAAAACGTTAAAATATTATTATAATTATAAAACATTTATAAAAATGCATAATGCTTTGTAAAGGTAAAAACAAACTCCATAGGATTTTATTCCTTTCTGCAACACCGATGCAAAAGGAATTAAAGTTAATTGGACCACAAATTATACAAGCCTCCAATTTTTTTATATCTTTTTATGAATAAGGTCACTTCTTATTTTTTGCAGTAACAAATATATTCCCAATTATGCCAATTAATTTGTAAAACGGAAATGAAAACATATTTTTCTGTATCTACAATCTAAAAGTGATTGTGTTACTACAATTACAATGACAATAATTAATGAAATAAAACAAATACATAAATAATTAACAATATGCTGAAAAGCTTTATCCGCGGCCTAGCATCACATTGCAAATAACAATGCGTTGTAAGTTATTAAATGCATAATTTTATAAAGCAACTACAAGCGCTAAAAAGTGGTCGAAAGATTGAAGTTATGCGATTTCAACGCGTCTAACAAATCATTGTCCGAGAGAAACTGTTTAAATGCGTTTAGTTTTTTAAAACATATAGTGACACAAGCACGATTTTGTGCCACTTTTACTACAACAGGACTCTGTGGTACTCGAACAACTCTCTCTATTCCAGTCGGTAACACTAGTTTCATCTGGTTTTTCATGACACGAACACTTCAAATTGTCTATTATCTCTGTCGACGTCGATGTGGTTGTTGGTTCGTCGCACTCGTGAAGGGTAAACACGCCTAACTCTTCTAAATTAGAATTGTTATGTCGCCTATGATAATGCAAGAATGTGTTGTGATTCGTATCGGTGGCCCGACCGCAACCGACAGCGCATTTCATAGCTGCATGATCACATTTACAATCTACACAGGAGCATGTGTCTTCTGAACAGCCCTTTTTCGTACTCACTTCACTTGTACTGCAATTTGAGCAGTCTCCTTTACTCGGATCACATTCGCACTTGGTACATGAGCATATTCCCGCATCAGCTGCCAGTTGTTCTAATGCATTTCTTTTAGCGATTTCTTTTCCGAATATATTTTCAGTTCTCACAACGTACATGTCAGAAGGAGGTTCGTTGTCAAAAAGTAAAGTATCTTCTAAATCAAGGTCTGTGTTGAAAAGGACTGAGTTAGCTGGATTTATTTCGATGTTTTGCTGCACTTTAGAAGGCGGTGGAGTATTTAGTGATCTGTCGTCTTCAGTAGGCTTCTTTCAAGAAATTCTCAATATCTAGTTTCTCTGTATCTAAGTTGACTGCCGTAACCAGTTCACTGTCATTGAAAACTTTATCACCGACGTCTAGAATGCTTGGAGTGTCAAGTTGGAACGCATCTTGTGAAACAAGATTGGCAGTCGGTGCTGCGTTTGAATTCAGATCTATGTAACTTTGCATGTGAGTGGGTATAAATGTAGCGAGAGTGAAAATACTTTCTGGCGTTTTCTCTTTAATACTCACTGGTGTTTCTGATATGGAAGCGGCTAAGGCACTCACATCAACCCAAGGAGCTTGCACTTCTATTTCGTTAGCCAAAGCCAGCTGCATTGCTTTTGATTTCACTTCCATCTTTAAACTGCTGTCAACAGCAGTCGCCGTTGGACAATAGGTTGTAAATCACATACGTCGACCCAGTCTTCTTTCTTCGGTTTTTCAACATCAAAAGGAGAGACGGCTACGTTAATATCGGTCAAGTTCATACTCAATAGGTTTAGGCATGTTAGTAGCGTTATCGAAAAGCAGTTCTGTTATGTCTACACTGGTGGTGGTTAGTGGATTGACATTGGTGACGTCATCCAGGCTTCCATCTGTGGAATTTGACTCTGTGGTGATTCTTCCGAACGACTCGAGGAGACCCTCCCAATTCATAAAGTCATTGGTAGGTTTGACTGTTTCGACCTCGGTGAATTCTATGTTTGACGGTTCTGCTTCAATCTGTAAAAATAAGAATGATTTCTATTAGGCTTTTGTCAGACCGTAACATTTGGACATGTCATTCCATTATTTCTCAACTCCACAGTAAACTCGCCGGATCACATAGGACAATTGGACAAGTTTTGTAAACAAGATCCAACCCTCATTTTAGATGAAATCGAGTTACGCTAAGTTTCTACACCCAAAGTTAACTATCTTGAAATATTTTTTGGGTAGGTTCTAGTATGTCCTAAAGTATTTATAACATTTTTGCCTTCACAATTATAATCGCAGCATGATTTTGCTAAGTGATCTTATTGCTGTTTTTAAGGTTGAATTTTTTTCACTTAGCAAATTTATACTACGTTAATGATTAGGAGGGCAGATTTGTTAAAAGACTTTTCTTAAGAAGTGACAACGCATGGAAGGGAGATGTAATATTGCAGTACATACTTGGTGTTTCTCAGCAGGCGTCTTCAGGTTCGTCGCTTGGAAGATCTTCGTGGCTGTCGGGTGTAGCCGGGAGCCCGAGTGTGTACGCGAGTGGGCTTTGAGGTGATGGGACGCGGTGAACGATTTGCCACAACCTTCATTTCGACACCTGAAATAGAGTTGAAGTCCTATATTTAACCAATGATCGTGACCGAATCATCTGTGCTGTATAGGGTACGGACTACGGAGCGCTTCAACGGGTGACCGTCGAACATCAAAAAGGGGGTACGCAACGCCTTAGTGGTTTAAAAGAAATGGTGGAGTAAACTCATGCCAGCTTGTCCTAGAACCGATAGATGTAATCCAGCCGGGCTAACATGCGCGCCACGAAATAATTTTGTCGACACTCGTATTGTGTCGGCGCAAGTTGCTTCTCGCTCGCCTGACTGAGCGATGAGCGGGATAGAAGATCGCGAACGAAAGTCGACAAAATTTTGTCGCGGTACGCATTGTACGCCTACTGGTCATCCAGTGCAGATGGTTCGATGATATCACAATGATTGAGGGGGACTACAGGGATCCGAGCAGATGAGCCAGCATACACATTTTAAAGAATTCGTAAAGATAACGTATCGTGCTAACACGTTACGATTACGCTAGACTCAGCACGAAGTACCCTTGTCGATGTATTGTATCATACGTTACGTACAATTTTAGTCATGCTTACGTAGGCACTGTAGTTAGAGGGAGCTCTTACATTTTTGTTATAAATTATTTACGATACGTACGATGGATTTCTTTGATAACTTCGTGCTAGGCCCTCTCAGCTGAGGGGCCACGTTAACGTGGAAAAGGCTACACTCAACAGATGATAATTAAAAACAGTATTATTTATAACAGCATTAACGATATAACACATCTGAGAATGGGCAGGGGACGATAAATGATAAGAACATAATAAAATTTGCCATTTGATTTTGGGAAGAGAATTTAGGATTTCAAAACATTGGATTTCTTATTCAATTCAATTCTTTATTGCATGCTCCATTGGTACAAAGTATCTTAATTAGTATTGTTTCGGCATGCTTGTAAGTGTTAGGCGTTTTGAGAGTTATAGGCTAGGAGTTATGAGTGTAGATATTTGAGAGTATAGGTACAAAATTGATAGACACATACAAACAAACAATGAATAAGAGTCAGTATATAAGGAACTTGTGCTGGAGAGACATGCTACGGAGTACTGCTAGCGCTTAGGTCAACGATCCCTTCGATATCAATGTGTCCAACAGAGGGTCGGCGTTAGCTGACATTATTATTCTTTATGTTGTGACGCCATGCTCAGACTTAAGGTAGTAAGACCCAAAAGCCATTTCAAAGCCAAAAACAATAGATTTTCTTTTGTTTCTGTTGTTTGGGCTTTAGAACGTAAATGTAAAGACAGTAAATGTAAAAACAACTTACTTATAAGGTCTCTCTTGCGTGTGTGTGCGTATGTGTTTCTTCAGGTCACTGAGTGTGGTGAAAAACTTGGAGCACCCGTTAGCTTGGCAGTTGAACGTGTCGCCGCTGTGTAGTCTTTGATGAGCTCGCAGCCTACGGAAAACAATCGTTTTCGTTTAGTGTTGATTGGAATAGGTATGTATGGTAAGGTACCTACCTCTACAGTGGGTTCTACTGATCCATACTATTTATAAAGAAGTTAATATCTTAAGACAACAATAAACCTTATACAATCTGAAAAGGCGAAACACTAGCGCGATGCAAATAACACCCGGCGCCATCTATTGGTAGACAATGGAACTACTGTCCCGAAACTGAAGTGAAGATGGGCCACTAGTTGTAAATAAGTCCTCTAACCGATATTCGGCTACGGCGGCCAACCTTAACGATCAGCCACGTACGCAGGATGTATTATATTGCTCAAGTGTGTGCGCAAACATAGGTGCAGTGTCCTTTACCCTCTTAATTCGATGGGACACCAGTGTGACACGACCAAAGAGGGATCAAACGCAGAACCAACGTCCATAACGCGCTTTACGAGGCACGCCTTGAGTTTGCTTAAGTGGCTTGAGTAGTTGGCTCCAGTAGGCCTAACATGCGCACTGCGACAAAATTTTGTCGACTTTCGTTCGCGAGAGCGCATCCTTCTATCCCGCTCATCGCTCAGTCAGGTGAGCGAGACGCAACTTGCGCCGTCAAAACACGAGTGTCGACAAATTATCTCGCGGCGCGCATGTTAGCCCGGCTGACCTCCAATTCTCCCGGCTTCTCGTTAGGAGAAACCCACACCAGAGGAGAGCCAGACATAACCCGCCCGCTCCCCAGTAGGATGCATAAGCCGCCGCCATTAGGCGGCGACGTCGGCCCATTGCACTCCGGGTCGGCGGCATTCCCCAGCGAAATAAAAAAAAGACCTCCATTTCTCGTGGTTGTTCGTGCAATCGAAATTAGATATACGCACAACAACACCTTATACATTGATCTACATAACTCCGTACTAAGCACTAGGACTTGTGTTACTACAGAAGAATAGAACAACAACCTACTTAACAACTTTTAAAAGACTTAAAATAGTAAAGTATCAGCCTATATACTGTCCCACTGCAGGGCAAAGGCCTCCATCATAGAAATCAAGGTATCGCTACTATGATGGGACTAGGCTTAATCACCACGCTTGCCTAATGCGGATTGGTGATCACAAACCCGAGCTATGTTCGAAAAATTCGAAACATACTTTTGCTCGACCCGGGAATCGAACCCGGGACCCCGGGGCGTTAAACGACTCGTATGCATTCTATACTAAGTTACTTGTTAAACTGAGATGGAAGTCAAAAACAGGTCCATTGCATGTCCATGTGCAAACCGAAGTGGTTCTGAATGAAAAAGTGGTAGGTGGAGTTTGCACTAGGGAATCCCGTTCCTAGAGTTAGTTTAAGTACTTAGCCGTGATCTCGTGGTCCACGATTCAGGAAGAGGTATAACACCGTTCGTAGTCCTAAATTTGAGGGGCTGACAACTACTTCGTGATAGAGATTCTTTATTGCACAGAAATAGAAGACATGCGTGAAACTACAGCAATCAACAGTACAATACGGCGATCTTATCGTTTGTAGCGATTTCTTTCAAAAAACCTTTGTCCCAATGACGGTCATCAAAGCACAAATACATGAGTGAAATTTGAATTTGGAATTCCTTACCAAAGCTGAAAAAACGAGAGTAAAAAATCGTGATTAAAGTGGTCAGTACGAAAAACTCCAACTTCAAAATGTAAGGACCATAATAAGCCATACAATACATATTGATTTATATACATCTCTTTTTATGTGCTTTTCTTTCATAGAATTCATATAATACGATTATACTTTATGAGAGAACCATGTTTGCGGTCACGGATGTGGTGGCGGCCACAGCAATCTGTTGATAATGTTCACCACGGCTATAAACTATGTTTATTGTTGAGTGAAGCGATCTGTTACCACAACCCTAGGTATTAACCTCGCATTTTATTGCTTCGCACGCATTTTACACTAAATCATCTAAGGAAATGAAAGGCGTGTTAGGTACTTGTAACTCGAGAAAGGCTGGACCGTTTTTAATTATTTCTTTGGACTTCCGTTCAAAACAGCGAAATAAATAACAAAAAACTTTTTAATGGAAATGAACACCCACTAAACGTCCCTTCCACCTTTTTTTTGTTGACGCTGGGGAATGCCGCTGACCCGCAGTGGTCCAACGTAGTCTTGCGACTCCTTATGCATACCCTCCTGCCGGGGGGCAGGCGCGTTATGTCGGGCTCTCCTCCGGGAGGGACCGGAGGCATACCGACTAAACCCCAGCGACGCGGGCCCCTGATATCCTCATTTAACCAGTGAAACAAATCGCAGGCGCTACTTCTCGCCGGTTTTCTATGAAGCCGGTCATAACAGTCGAACCGGCGCAATCAAGAGCATGGTTCTCCCATAGTTTTGGAGCACAATATCGAACTTTCACAATCTGTCAAATTTCCTCAATCGATATTGAACTAAAACTATTTGTACCAAATTACAAATTAATGTGAGAATCTGATGAAAAAGACATTTGTATTTATCAAACAATCATGCTAGAATAACCTAGTCTTGAGTTGATCCACAGATTCGAATCAAATGGATGTAAATAATGAATTGGCGGTATTCCAGGCGCAACGTGAATTACGCTTCTTTCTCAGTTAAGATATTTTGTTTGATACAGCAAGATTTATTGCTGATTGTGATGACGATAAATCAACTGCTGCTTCATTAACATTCTTCAAAACAACTGGATGTGTTGAACAAAAACAGTCGACTTTTAATTTCGTAATGTTATTATCGCCGTCCTGTCCACAAGCTATCAACGGATTCTTGGCTACAATGGCCGAAATTGTACATTAAATCTCTGTAATGTCAAATTCTTCGGAGACAACCAGTTTTGACAAGATGGTTGTAGTTGGCAGAGTGGATGAATAGAATCCACGACAGCTGATTTTCTTTATTGAACAGTTCAACTAGCAACACAACAAAAGCCTATTTTTTTAGGCTGGCATACGACTAATATCGGTTGGACTAAAAAAATATACAAATAGATGCCGATAAAGGAACGATAAAGCAGTATTTAGAAAAACGACTTCAGTAAAATGTGACCTCTTAGATGATAATTTAAATTTGTAGTTATTAACCGGTTGAAGTCGGTTAAAAATACATGTTTAGTATATAAGTTATTTTTATCAAACTATATACGCTAACGCTTGACCACATTCGCACCTGATGGAAAGTGACGATGAGGTCTAGGATGATACGCGTTTGCGTTTACGTTTTATTACACCTAAAATGATATTAGAAAATACGTAATTTCAGTCTCTGATATCCGTCTACAAAGGATCATAATCGTCACTCAACTCATCAATACGTATTAGATACAACAAATTGCTACGAAATAGGACCAAAGTGCATGCCGTATCTCAAGATAGCTAAGCGGAAGGGGGCGACCACATGGCAAGATAAAAGTTTTCTGATGCAATGTTCCCATAGAATTTCGTCAGTGCCATACAAAGCGCGCAAAATAGATAAGTAAATTAATATCAGATAGATAAAAAAAACAAATATCATTATATTTGAGCGATGGTATCTCAAGGGATTTTCCGGTATATCTACCAGCGATAACTTCCGAGTTTTCCAGTTACTTTCATATAATATCCCGTACAATGGGGCTGTCGCGTGCGAATCCGCTAGATGGCGTACTGTTAGGCATGAGGTCCAACTTCAACGTCATTAGTTATTTAGTGACATTTTGACATTTCACATCAAAAATAACCAATCGCCGTGAAGATGGACATAGGTTCTACAGCACGCCATCTAGCGGATTTTTCATATACGATACAAATATAATACTGAAATACATTACACTCAGGCACAGAATTTTTTGTTCTGAACACACGTGTGGTGAACATACGAATATTTGTCCAGGGGGGCAACACGCCATTGAAGTCGAATTAGAGAATTGTATGGACGAACGTCTGAAATCTCTTAATGCGACTTCATTGTCGAATGTCTTTGAAGACATTGAGAATTGCCCCCCAGAGTGGGGAGGACGACGACGACCTTTTAGCGTATGAAACAGGGTCATTACTAAATGCGCCAACGGACCAGATAATGCACACTTGGGCGGAGGCGGGGTGGGCAAAGCTAACCCTTGCGCTTACGCCTAGCGCAATGCAAGCGATTGTATAGACCAGTAACGGTTAGCAACGTCACTGAGAGGCAGAGTTACGTTTCAATCGCCAACCTGCCTGCCTGCCCACGGGGCGATGGACATAACCTCCTTCTTTAAGAGACGCCATGACCAGCAGATTGTGAGATGAAATCCGCAGAAGAACAAAGGTCGCAGACATAGCCCAATGCATTGCGTAGCTCAAGTGGCAATGGACAGGGCACATTGCGAGGAGATCAGACGGCCGTTGCGGAAAGGTCCTTGAGTGAAGGCCGCGTACAGGAAGTCGCAGCCGTGGCAGGCCCCACACAAAGTGGACCGACGATCTACTGAGGGTCGCGGGAATTCCTTGGATGCGAATGGACAAAGGACCGATCCGTGAGGAGAACATTAGGGGAGGCCTATTTTCAGCAGTGAGAGTCTATTGGCCGAAATTATGATGATGATGATTGTCCAGCAGTGGACAATAACAGGCTGATGATAATGATTTAAGCTGAGGAAGAAGAAAGGAAGAAAAACTGACCTGTATAGGGTATTGAATGCTTTCCTGCAGTGTCCAATGTTGCAAGCGAACGGCTTCGCCTTGGTGTGCGCCCGCACATGGATCTTCAAGCTGTACGACGTGAGAAATGCTTTGTTGCATGTTTGCATTGGACATTTGAACCTGTATTCACCTGGAAAAATCAAACATTTATATTTAGTAAAGTATCAGCCTATATATACTCGTATACCACTGCAGCGCAAAAGTCGCTATTATAGAAACCAAGTCAACGCTACTATGACGGAATTAGTAGAAGCCGCCACCATAGAAATGAAGTCAACACTACTATTATGGGATTAGGCTTAATAACTACGCTTGCCTAATGCGGATCAATCACAAAACCGAGATCATGTTCGGAAAATTCGAAAGTTTTTGCTCGACCCGGTACTTAAACCACTGGACTAACGGGGTGTCTTATATTTAGTGTAAAGTATTATGCACTCTTTTTCATATTCTTTCACTACGGAAATATTAAAATCAGACGCCGGTTTTTCTAGGTCCTAGACCTAGATTCTAGGTAGTCGAACTAAGAGTGATGGTACTAAAGTGTAACAGGTTAGGTATAAATGATATATTCCGTTTTTTTTTAATCTTGTAAATCTCTAACGCCCCCATACTATCACATTCCATTACAATCTAATGGACAGATACAATTCTTGGGCGTGAATTGGGAAAAGTTACCCAATACCCACCTAAAAGGATCTGTCACCTTCTTCACTTTAAATTCAAACTGACAGACTTTATGATACCTTTCACCATCTTAATGAGCTGTCACGAAAGTACTCGTACCTTATGCCTGTCACTGTGGCTAACAATAGCCATCAAAACGAACAGGTGTTCCTTACATGATGCATGTCGGGCTAAAGAAGCACTGAATACTTGCCAAATAACATTTGTCCCTTACATAATATTCAGATTCGAAATAATGGAAAAATATTAATATGATGTAAGTATAAAAGTTATATTGATGTAAAAATATAGACGGAAGATTACCAGTAAATAGACAAGCCAGTTTCAGTGTATAAGTTACAAAGTAGAGAAGGTTCGTTCTGGGCTTGGTTTTTATGTGTTATGTGGCTACGTGGCTAGGTGGCATGTGGCAATCAAGCACACAGATCTAATAGTAAGCGATTGCCGCCGCCCATGGGTCACATGTGCGCTGCGAAACTTTAGCCCCCTGTCCCCCCGATTGGGCCTCCGGTACTTTACTCACTCGACGAATCCTATTCATGCCAAAACGTGGCTCTCCCACATCAGCATGATGATTATCATGAGGTAATAAGAGTAGTTAGTTACCTTTGTGCGTCTTCATGTGTGTTCGCAGGTTGCCCACCGTGCTGTATGTCCGTTCGCAGCCCTCATATTCACATTTGTACCTTGCGGTGTTGTCTTCAGACTTCCTCTTGCTGTCCATATCAACATTTGCTTTTGGCATGACCGATGTTGGTTCATTCTGACTGTAAAACGGTTCAAATGTTGGTGATTTGGCACAGTAGAATTCAACATCCTTGAATGTTGGTGATGTGGCACAGCAGGATTCAACATCATTGAATGTTGGTGATGCGGCACAGGAGGATTCAACATCATTGAATGTTGGTGATGTGGCACAGTAGAATTCAACATCCTTGAATGTTGGTGATGTGGCACAGTAGGATTCAACATTTTTGAATGTTGGTGACGTTGGACTGTAGAATTCTACATCCTGGATGTACTCGTTGTACGCGGACATGATTTTAAGTCAGCTCCGACTTTTATTAAACCGACCTGTTAGGTCGGCAATATATTTTTTTTGCCAACAAAAATCCTGCCATTTATTTTTTGTTTAGAGAACAAAACTTTTATTGAATGGTTATTCATGCTCGACACGATCTAGCTTGAGTACTGCAAGTTGTGAATGAGATACGATGAATATATATTAAATCCATGAGCCTTATTATCTTGATGTGCACAATCAATGAAACAGGGCTATCAATGTTACCTTTTTATTTAGGTATTTACGGAATTATCAAGCGTGTTTTTCAAAATGTACGATGTCGTTAAATCGTAAACCACGGCTATCATGTTTTACTATAAAGGATGCAGGTCTATTTTCGCAATACACATTTTGGAAATCAACATTTGAAATTGTAGTAATCAATTTTAAATGTAGATTTCCAATCGCTTAGAGGAAGGACATACATTTCTCATCAAGGGAAAGACCTTAAAGGTCAATAAAAAATAACTTTCCTATAAAAATCACCTCTTGAAATAAGTAATATACACACGCTCGTTAAGTAGTTTAGTAGTAACTTTTACGATGGGCAATGATTACTATAATATTAATGTAATGGCTTCAGATGTAATTCTTTATTTGTTCGATTAAAAAATATATAATCCTGGTTATCTCAATAAACCCTTTAATTAATATTTCGTAACGTAAAAAAATATATTAGTGACATAATCTAAGTTAATAACTTTTCACGATGATGCTACCAAAGATAAGAAGCGTTTGCGTATTCGGGGTTTTAAAAACAATTAAGTGCTTATTTTTTAAACGAAATAACGCAAGTGGCTGGATACAGGGACAACCCTTGCATAATATGTTTGCCCACGAAAATTATGAATTCGCCTGATAACTTCATAAGGATGATCTGGATAAAACTGAATATATTTTTAATCAAAACTAGTTCAGCGTAGGTAAACAACAGTGATAGTGACTGATACCAAATTATATAATCTTTGGCTCACGCAATAGTTTGGAAAATGCTGAAATACATGTTATCCTTATCCTGTAACTAAGCTGTGGGGGGTCATACCGTGGGGGGTCATACCGTGGGGGGTCATACCGTGGGGGGTCATACTGTGTGGGGTGAATAGATCGTGTGTGTACTTTGACACTTTATCCCGAAATTTGAGTTTGTATTACCATTGCTAGCGACAAATCTGACAAAAATTGGACTGTCTTTTTAGAACAGTATCATTAAAGTGACAGTCTTCAATATTCTTGTACAGAAAAGTGGCCTACAAGGCCCGCAAAACCGCTCGTTGAACTATACACGAAGTGTGACTTTCGTAAGTACCTACCTTTTAACGTCGTAAGGCCCATAAGCCTTTTGAAAGGCATAAAACAATTGATTTTCCATTACCTAACGTCATGTTACACGTACGTGTACGTAAAGAAATGGTATAGCTCGTATCACATTTGATAGACCTCTTACTGCCGCACTCAGCGACGTAATATTTTAACCTTATGCTCTTTATTTTAACTATGGATAGTCTTTATGTCTTTTAACATAAAGGTCAATATTTTTACTTAAGTGACAAATAAGGTTTAATTAACGTCTCTTAGTGCGGCAGTGAATGTTTCCATGAGTTTGACAAGACATACGTACTTATTTAACCGGATCTCCCGTCATTTCGAATAATGATAATTCTCAAAATGAAAAATTAAGACTTATGTTTTTTATGTTTACAAAACCAAGAGTCATCATGATGATAGAGATATTTTCCCTCAGATTTGAGCAAGAGACATGAATAATTGAAAATGGAATTTTATTCAAGAATAAATAGTTTTAATTACTTATGTACATACCCATATATTCAATTTTAATGCTACCTAGGAACCTACACAATTAATTGCAAAGTATTATTTACTAGCTTTTGCCCGCGCCTTCACTCGCGCTCCCCATTTCCCTAAAATGGGGGGTTAGAAAGGGGCAAAAGTATCCTATGTTACTCTTCATCCCTTCTTCTATCTTCACTAAAAATCACGTCAATTCGTCGCTCCGTTTTGCCGTAAAAGAAAGACAAACATACAGACAGTCAGACACACTTTGCCATTATTCAGTTTTCACTGTCATTCAGTTTCATTCAGTCAGTACACATATTATTAGTATGAATAAAGCTTCAAACAATAGGTACTTTAATTATATCAAAACATAAACAATATTGACCCTACACAGGTCAAATGTAACATTTCTGCAATCAATCACAGCCCAGATAACCACAACAAGTTCATTTTAATTTTGTAATTTTTGACCCAATACTTTTAGCAATTTTATTTTACTTCCTATCTCTCTTATACACATTCAATGAAATATAATTTATCAGCCTAAGTGATAAGTATTTTATGCGGTAAGAGGGATAAATGTTATAACAATATTTCCATAGAGGTTGCAAGTTTTAAATACAAGATCCACAGAAGAGGTATGGAAAGTGAAAAATGTGTAGGTATGACCCATTAACAATTTAAATTATCAGATAAATCCTGATTAAAACTGCTAAAATATTTTTCTTAACAGATAAAATTTAATTTTATTGAAAGATTCAATTCAAAATGGTTGATGATTTTCGATGAAGATTACATCTTTCACATTGTTATTTAGGTATCAGCAGAATTAAGTACATACAATGTGCTGTTTTTTAAATGTCGTGTTAATAACCGTTTTAATACTTTATAGTTAAGACAAAACATATTAAGTTATGGAATTGGTTTGCAACTGTAATGTACAAAAGGACTAAAGGTCAACAGTAGGTGATGACTAAATAATGACATACCTGCCTTACCCTTGAAATCATGTATATGTAAAAAGTCAATTAAATTATACAAATCACCATTTAGAATATTGGTACCTATTTTATCTATGTATCTGGTACCTGGTGTCTGGACCAGCCTGAATGGTGCATTTGATAGTGACCTTGCCTCATACACCAAAGGTTGTGGGTTCGATCCTCACCCTGGACAAATATTTGTGTGATGAACACTTTTGTTTGTTCAGTGGCTGGGTGTAATGTATATATTTAAGTAAGTATTCTATTTGTAATACCCCTGTTGTGGTATCCGTAACACAAGTGCTACTTAGTATGCAGTCAGGTCAATGTATGAGATGTTGTGTGCATTTATTTATTTATACTAAAACAATCTATATTACTTTACCTATTTATATATTATTTCTAGAACATTTATCCAAACAATGCTGTAGTTTTACTATAATTAAAAAAAAAACTATTTGCAATCACAATCATACACTGAAATAAAAATGAAGCAATATGCCAAAAATCAAGTTTATCGAGACAGAAATCATTCAAGCATTGACTCCATTGCACAGTTTTTTCATGCGAGTTTTAACTGAAAAATAGGTTTATTTTTCCTATATTCAAGAGGGATTCCCTACAATCCATTTTTTTCCACATAACCAAATAATATTAAACACAAAAGCAAATGACTATGTACCTATATTAATTAATAGCTGATCAAATTATAAACAACTAAGCAGTTTGCTACTATTCAAAGTTTTAAGTCATTCGTTAGAATCTAGAAACATAAAAATTAAGTTAATAAGAATAATTATTTTTTTCTTTCCATTTAGCAACACAAGTTTATGATATAATGTTACTTTCTCCATAAACATGTGAGATAAAAAAGAATACCTACCTAAACTTACTTATCAGAAAAACTGTGTTGACAAACAGTTTAAAAAGCAAACATCTTTAAATTAGATAACAATGACAGCCCTTTCATCTCTTTGCCACCAAAACTTTATAACAGTAGTGGGGTATATTAGTTCATAATGAATCAACAAATATTTGCTGAAGTGTACACAAAATGACATTATCTGATTGTGAAAAACACTCATTCAACCATATTGTTTATTTTTATATTTTAGAAGTGATAGCTAGCTCAAATTACAAATGATAGTCAAAATATATATTACCTCTTAGGTGTAACTTGCGGATAAACTCGTCGGAGAACACAAAATTAGGATATTCGCATCACATCGTGATGGTAATGTACCAAAATAGAATGCCCAAAAATGAAATAGATGAAGAAGACCACAAACACACAATTTACTAAGAGTGAACGGGATAGAGATATATTGACAAACAGCTGATTGAATAATTCTTTCAGCGGTGAGAAAATCGGCGCCACTTCACTGTTTCTCAAATGGTGACTCAGAATAACACAATAAACCCGAGCTTTCCACCAAAAACTTACAATAACAGCGCATCTTATAAAACGGTAAGTTTTATTTTGGGTACTTTTGCACTGTTAAACGACAACTCTCTGTGTCACTTTTTTGCCGAAGGAAACAACGACGTTTTTATCACAATAATTATGCTCACTATTTCTATTTTTATAAATAAGATCCACACTTAAAACATCATTATTTGTGTTGTTTGGCCTTTGAATTTGAAGCGAAAATTAACTAGCCTAGCTGTCACACCATGCGGCCATGATTTGTTTTTTTTTTCTAACTAATGTCAAACACACTTCACAGCAATCACAGATAAACACAAAACGTACAACTTTATTACTTATTTTTCTTGTGTACCGGTTACCGGTTTTTACCTAATATTGTGTCTCTGTTTAATCATGATTAGAAAATTATTCCGTTTAACAAACAATACCTACTTACCTAAAGGCTCAAAGAACAACATAATGTCACATAATTCCTTTTTCTCAAAATAAAGGAGATTAAGTTCCGTTATTTAAAAAAAATAGAGATGTTCTTTTGGGTTATTGTATCAAACAAAAAAACCGAAAAAGAAGTCAAAAGCAAGGAAGTGAGAGAGAACTTCCAGTAAACACACACAGATGGCGCTAATACAACTTTTTATAAATAAAGTTTGCGGAACTTCTTCATGTAGGCGCCTGTACTGAGGACTCCCGGCTCAACTCCCGTTATAATGAACACCACTTGTTGTCTGTGCGGGCAGTGCGTCGACCGCACGCCCTTCCACTCACGCGAATGTATCATCTTCACATTCGGACATAATTTCGCGTATAAAAGTGTGCCGCACTAATTTATTAATATTATTTCTAGTTCAAAAATAACAGTTTAATTAATAAAAATGTGTTTAAGAAATATATCATTATACGTTCATTTGGTAAGTAATTCGTTTAATTGGCTTTTCTGTAATTGTGTACCTAATAAATTACTAAATTTAATTGATGCGGAACAAAATATACCAACTTTTCAGTAAGGAACACATTGGTTTCAGATACCAAGTTACTTTAAGACTTTTTAACTTTTTTTACTAATTTGAGTAAAATCTCGATAGTTATTATTTTTAATAATTATTATTGATCAATGTTACTTGATGGGGATCATAATTTTATTGCTTCCACATTATCTAACATTAAATATATTTGTGCATCATTAGGAATAGGAATATTATTTTAGTATCGATACCTACTAGGTGCTTAATCAATTGATAGTAAAGATCTTGAATCTTTTCAAAACTTTTCTTTACTCTTTTACTCAAGTTTTATATGAAAAGTACTTCGGCCATAAACACAATAATATAAGTAGTATCTCGTCTACTTGATAAACTATTGCATTGGTTTTTCGAATCACATCGATAGGGTAAATGCTTGCATCATGATTATTCATTACTTTCGTTGTTCTTAATTGATTTATTTAGCAAAAAAATATATGCAAAAACCATAACTTTATGGAAGATAAGTTTACCTGTCGTATGCTTGACTGACTCATCGCATATGCATTCAGAGCGAACAGACCGTGAGGAAGATAAGTAAAAAAGGCATGGAACAGTGGGTGAAGTTTATCTCTAAGTTTACTGTTAACCACGGCATCCATTCGCCGTCTAAACGCATTAACGTGTCATTATTTTAAGGTTGCTGACCGACAGCATGGACCATATTCTTTCCTCACTTTTGGTGTCCCAACATAATTTATAATAACTTTATAAATAAACATGCAACTCGAACATGTTATGAATCAAATAAGAACTGTAAACTCATATTGGCGAGGAGACTAGAATGAATTGGGCTAATTTTGTAACTGGTTTTTTAACTGTCCTGAGGACTGCCGATAGAGAGTAGCAACATAGCATGCTTTGACCTCTGCAGTCTTGAGAGGACCAAAAGTTTTATGATTCAGCTCTAATGAATCTGGAAATGAGGTATTAAAAGTTGCAACTAAGTTGCCAGTATTGTTATCACTCTTGCGGATTTAGGTATGCTCCTGATTATCGATGTACCCGCAGATTTTACATAGAAAGTTGCGTTTGTTTAGGTGCACATGTTTAACCAACCAATGACTAATATTTTGATACGGAGCCAAAGGAATAGTGAAACTATCATTTAGTCAAACAAGGCTTTCGCCTACCTCACTTGGCATAAGCGCGTATGTGCTAAACTACTGTTACTCGGAAATCAAGCATCAAAATGTCGTTCAAGAACGTGCAATCCATACAATAGAGCTAAGAGACTACTGACCACTTTCGCTGCTTTTTCTTTATACAAATTTCACTTTTGCATCAATTTCCTGAGTCCACCGAGAGTCTCTACGGGACTCATAACAAAAGTAATCCTTCCCTGAGGACAACTGTTGTGTTGCATTATTATAACACTCTAATACAAAATGGTATTGTGTTATGCAATGAGTGGTATGAGTAGACAAAGTGGAGGAACTACAATTTAAGGGTACTTAACAGTAGTCAGTTTTCACTACGCTGGTGGTGCAGTAATTAGTGAATCCCACTAAAAAGCAAAAACTGCGCTTGACGTCCTCCACCCTTTGGATTTTATGTTAAGAGGTTTTCAACGTCTACCTACTTACTTGAAGTCTGGAAATAGGTGATCTTGCACCTCCTTGCCATAGTAAGCACTCCTCCGCTTAATATCTCTGGTCTCACACTGGTGTCTCATTAGATATGAGGGTATTCGTTACCTATATTCTTTCCTCATTTTCATAGGATCTTCTTGAATATGGAGTGAACAATTCTTGCACACATGCTTGTAATTCACTATAATACCTCCGCCCTGCATACTTCGTTAAGGGCATCATAATTTTAATACTAGGTGAAACTTAAAACCTACTAAAAGAGAAATCCGTAATTTCACCAAGGTAATCAGCAGGCTAGTATCATATTATGGGTGGGCGGTAAAACAAGCCGGCGCTTACACTTGACACTGGTCTGCACAAGCAGTTCAATGACATGTTACTTATACACAAATGACCTAGAAATCTTACACTGACACTTTCTTCTTGAGGGTCTTTCCGATTCATGGCACGGCACATATCCCACAATGTTACTCTATTGTTTTAGTGCAACAAACACCGGACGTAATAAATGTTACAAAGCCAACATTCGTAAATTGCAACGACCGAACATGTTTTTCTGGATTAAGGTCAAACATAATGCTTAAAGTGCTTTTCGTTTTTATTCACAAATCAAGATCCATCAGATAACTGTACCTACCCAGTTTTAAAATGTTTCATCTATAGTGCTCACTTCACATTTCATAGTTTGTCCAGTTGAGATATGGGTCACCGTTTCAAAAGTTTTTATGGAAAAGATAAAAAATAGGAGCTCAGTCACTTTCACCACATTTCTCGAAGGGAATCATCCATTAATGATCGCCCTAATTTCGTGGCTTAAGTTTATAATACCACTGCAGCGGTGTACTGTGAAGAACAAGAAAAAGGACGGGTTTTGTTTGTCATAGTTGGTCTGAGCCATCGGTTGCGGGAACTGTGTCATTCGGCCACGGCACACATACCGCCCCGCGGCGACTCACGCGCCGCCTGATATCGTGAGGCAGCCAATCGTCTATAAAATATAATAATAATTGCTCCATTTAATAAGTAAGCAAGATTTCTCTGGGAAAATGCTTAGCCAATTTTCAATACCCATCTTGAAACTTCATGCAAAATCCCTTTCAGTTATTAGTCAGTTGATTGATTACTTGCAGCAGCAAGACAGATTTTGTCAAGAAAGTTACCATTCTTGGTTTTATTAAAATATTGCTTTTTATTTACCCAGACACGTATTTTAATCATTAACTACCCGTTTTCACTGATAAAGACCATACGCTCTATCAATAAACCTATCTATATAATACATTTTTTCATGCTCATCATCGGTTAGTTGCGCTTTCGAATTTAACGGAAAAGTCTTTCACATCGTATTGTTATTAGTTACATCACAAGCTGTTACATCCATTAAATAGACATACATTTTGGCTTCTTACTTCAAATGGTCCTGGCTCGAGAAAGCGTTTCCTGTATGGAAAAGTTTCTTTGGATCTAGAGCCATGAATCAATCATCATCAATGAATCTAGATTCATTTTTAACTTATGTTTAAATAACACCTAAATCAACTTGTTTTCCTGGATTAGAATAAAAATTTGCATACCCAAATAGTTCTGTAGCGCAATATTAGAAATCACTTCCTGTAATCAAATTACAATGAAATATAGGCAAACTTAAGTAAACGTAGGTATAGGTACATATAATTTGTTATACTTACCACCTAATATTCAAAAAGAGTTGAATTTTTTTTCACAGTTTTGATTTTTGCATTCAGTTTCTCCACCATCTTGGATCCGCCAAAACAGCTAAAGCGGCACAAAAGTATTTATACTCTGATTTATAATCATGTAAAGTAAACTAACAGATGTCAATGTGTCATCCCCATACATTATCACTCAATTTGGCACATGCAAAATGTCAAAATGCATAGAAACTTGTCATTTTCATCTGTCAGTTTACTTTACATGATTATGAATCAGAGTATAGGTACACCTAATTTAAATAATTTACAAACATCAATTTGTTCAAAAAGTAATAAATATAAGAATAGCTAAGGGAAATGTATTATATTCTATTTACTCTTTAGCCTACAAAAATAAATATGCATAATTTATATATTATGATTTTTATACCTAAAAAGCTTACTCGTTTATCACTTATCTATCAAACCGCCGCATGTGAATAAATTGCAGATTTTAAAGTTCTGAGTGTTCTGGACTGGATAGACAGCAGAATTGATATTGATTATTAACCTATGCTATGATAATATTAAATCAATATGATAATATTATAAATCTTGCTCAATTTAAGAAACTATATTATACCTACCCGCATTCATTATGTTGGTCTCCAGCTGGTCCTCCTGCTTAGTATCTCCTGTTTGTACCAGGAGATACTAAATTTTCATGGACATAAATTATCTTTTCAACTATTTGTTAATGTTTATTGAAGTTAGAAATCATAATCAAATTCCAGGCGCTGATAGCATGCTGCATAGCCGCAGACTGCGGGCCACGGTTGAAATACGCGTGGGGTGATGCCCTTCAAGGGTCAGACTGCGCTGGTCCAGATGGGACTCCATATCCTAGGTAAGTTGTTTTCAAATTATATTTTTCTTACATGAACTCAAATGTATTTTATATATAAGAAAAAAATATTTTGATGCAATTCAACTTATACGAAAATACTTTATTTTCAAACAAATTAATAATGTTATCAAGTTAGCGATTATGTAATACGATTTTATTTAGTACATATTATAATTATAATAAGCATAGAGTCTGGGAAGAATTAGAACATCATAGTGTCCGTATTAACCGTAAAAAATAATTAACGTCACTAGCTTCCGTTTTTTTAATATTTTTGAATTGATTTATTAATAATAATGCAAAAAAGGGTAGGTAATTAGATAATTTAAAATTAAATCTACAAATGAAAATCAATCTACGTATGTATTATACAATACTTACTTTTTATTTATGCAATTGTGATCAATAAGTCAATAAATTAGATTTTTATAGTTTTGTATAGTAATCATTATTATACCTACCTACCTAGGTGTATCTTGCAATAGCTCCATTCGCCACTTGCAAGCAGTAAGCATAACTAAATCGCTCACTGTATTATATCGTGCATTGACCTACACGGCGGCACCGACCGGTTCTATCGGGTAAAGCGCGCTTCTACTGGGCGGGACAGAGACTAGCCAAACTTCGGCTTTGTCCGACGTGCCTCGGGCAACTTCGGAATTGACGTAACCCGATACGACACTGGTGGCCCCTTCACCAGTCAGTCTGCGTTGTGCATTGTTATTATTATACTGTGCAAAGTAAGCTACAGAGCTACACTAAAATATTTATGTGAATTATTGACTTTTTTCATTTGTGTTGGATCTAAACATCATGGAAGGACAAGATGCTTGTAACAAAAGTATAAACAGCAAGGAATCTGACGTTGATAGGGAAGAATTTTGCCGGAGAATACAAGAAGCTTACAGAAACAAAAAAGGTACGAATACATTTCTCCTGACTCCCGAAAAGTACGCTCAAGTAATTGAACAGGTCAAAGCCGCCACGCTGGCGGTCAAAAAGACAGCGGCGGACTATCGCCGACTAAAACGATATGTTGTGGTCGACACTCCGATTGGAGAAAGGCTGTATGGAATACCGAAAGGTAATCAAAAACCACAGCAAATGTTTGTTAACACGCAAGAAATGTACGACATTATCCGTGAGTGCCATTTAAAATACAGTCACGGAGGTAGAAATCGTATTATGGTAGCGTTGAAGCCAAAGTACAAAAATATAACAACTGAAAGTATACTTGTGTACCTTCAAATGTGTTTGCCCTGTAAGAACAAACTAGTGGGAAAGCGTGGAAAGGGGCCGAAGTCTACTGAAGAGACTTTAGACTCGGATCCGACTTCCCTTGATGACATTGATGATAATTTTGACGATGATGATCCTCTTCAAACTGAAATGGGAATACAAATGGAACCGGAAATGAAATCAGAGGAAGTTAATTTGCAACAGAACCATCCCGAGCTATATTCACGAGGTCAAGTGGACATTCTCGATGTAACTACTGAACCTAATGAGGAATATAAATACATGATGGTTTACAGGGACTTTCCTAATAAATATATTCACTTGAAGCCCTTGAAAGCTGTAAGTGTAGATGAAACAGCTGATGCGTTGCTAGAAGTATTTCTGATATTCGGAGCTCCAAATATTTTGCAATCAAAGAACGGCATATCAATTATTACGCCTGTTTGTAGGCGAGTTTGTGCATTGTGTCCTGATATAAAAATTGTTCCGGGGGATGCTGTTTTCTCTAAGAATGATTTTATGGGAAAATCTAATGAGGACATTTTGAAACTACTCAATAAGTGGTTGGAAGAAAGCCAAAGTACGAAATGGCAGCAGGGCTTAAAGTACGTGCAGCATTCGTTGAATACCTCTTTTGATGTTGCGATTTGCAGAACGCCCAGCGAGTTAATCTTCGGTCGGAATCCCAGAAACGGCCTAGCGTCGTTTATGTCGAAGGATGAATATGATTGTTTAATGACGGAAGAAGATTTGAAAACACACTTGGGAGGAAATGGCAATAGGAGGCGTTCAAAGCAATTGAAATTAAAAGAGTCTTTAGTTTTGCCTTGTAATTTTATCAAAATGGAAGTTGAGACGCTTGATGGTACTGCTGATGATGATAATGAATAATATCTAACTAGTTGTGCGATATTTTTTTATATTGATAGGTATAATTATAATGTTATGTATGTTGAAGTACATTGTTAAAAACAAATTAATTAGTTTTATTTAATATCTCAACTTTTTTAAATTTGGGATTTAAAAGTACGTAAACCACACATCCCAGGTATACAAAACTGTCAAATTTCTTCTATCGACTGACTTCTTACTGTCATACACATTAGGTAGAGGAAATTAGACAGGTCGTGGTAACCTGATGTGTGGCTGACTGTACCTTATTGATTAGGTACAAAATAGTCTCCGTTGTGTAAGTAGGTACCTACGCAACGGAGACTATCTATCTATTTTTTATATATAATATTCCATACGGGGGTCGTGATTGGAATCCCAGCATACTTTAATCTGCTTAGGACGTAACCGGGAATTACACGCTAAGATGAGAGAAAATACTGTCTAAATAAGTACCGTATTGTATTATTTGAGTCATGATGGGGATTTTCAGTTTTAATTCTTCCGAGTCAATCACAGAAAATTAAAAGAATTCAAAGTTGCAGTACATAACAATAAAAACTTAAATTATGCCCATATTCATTTGAATTTATTTTAATTAATACTTTTAATGTAGGCAAAATTATTGTGCACATTTTTATGTAATATTTTCATGATCTTGGCGAAACGTCCGGCGTCACAAATCTACGCATTTTTAATTACAATTTTTTTAATATTTAATCTGTGTGTATGGCGCCATCTACTAATGAGTTCTGTTACTAACTAAGCAGTGTTTATAAACTAACCACTATTTGAGTGCTAGTGTATTCTGTCACTTATAGATGGTGCTGCTCTGCCATTGCTAATTAATGTCACTATTCGTCAAAAGATGGCGTTTTTCAGAAGAAATATTACCATCGAAAATTTTAGAAAGATAATTTGTTTACCTAATTGATAAAATTATTTTGTTTCAGGCATTTAGTAAATAGGGCGCTCAAAACTGGTCCATGGGGTCAAACGCGGCAAGGCAGAGCCGCTCGGACGCTGGATCCGGCGCTGATGAGGCGGGCTTTGCTGGAAGCCCATGAAGGTTACTCGGAAGGCAAGGCTAAGGTCGAAAACGGCAATAGAACAAGTAAGTTAATGATGTTTTAATAATACATACTTACATTTTAATACGAATAAAAATATTATATTAATTAGGTACAGTTATATTTTTATTATTTAATCTGTGTGTATGGCGCCATCTACTAATGAGTTCTGTTACTAACTAAGCAGTGTTTATAAACTAACCACTATTTGAGTGCTAGTGTATTCTATCACTTATAGATGGTGCTGCTCTGCCATTGCTAATTAATGTCACTATTCGTCAAAAGATGGCGTTTTTCAGAAGAAATATTACCATCGAAAATTTAGAAAGATAATTAAATTGTTTATTAATTGATAAAATTATTTTGTTTCAGGCATTTAGTAAATAGGGCGCTCAAAACTGGTCCATGGGGTCAAACGCGGCAAGGCAGAGCCGCTCGGACGCTGGATCCGGCGCTGATGAGGCGGGCTTTGCTGGAAGCCCATGAAGGTTACTCGGAAGGCAAGGCTAAGGTCGAAAACGGCAATAGAACCAGTAAGTTATTTATGTTTTTTTAATACTTACGTAGGTACATTTTAATAGGAATAAAAATATCAATTTTTATTACAGTTGGCTTATTATTATATTAGGTATTTTTATCTTATTTATACCTATCATTATTCGGTTTTTATTTATTTTCGACTGGCCGGATTGTGCATTGGTGTTCCTACGCCAAAGGTCGTGAGTGCATCAAAACATCACAATCAGTTTTAAAAACCAATGTCTAGAGTCTCCGGTTTTAAACCATGTCTAAAAGTCTCCGTTTAATAAGGGGGTAAAAGTGTTTGTTGTGTGTACGTATAGGTACGACGTTATACGTATGTTACTTAATTCCTGTTTTCTTTTGTCTGATAGGTACCTATCTGTAACATAAACTTAGTGCTGTATGTTCTATAAATAATTCCAGGCCGAGCGTTGAACGCGCCAAGCCTCACTCCTGCGCAGGGCAGCACCTGCGGCGGCGCCAGACTGTGCCGGTCGCGGTACAACACTACGGCGCCCATGTACGGCGTGTCTCTGACGTCGGGCCAGCCCGTCACTATTGTGCAGAAGTTCCCTGATCTATTGCAGCAGGTCGTGTTCGAAGTTTGCGAGTGAGTAGCTGAATGAATGAGCTTTTATTGCACACAAAACAGAGGTATAAAACTTAAAAACTAGTTATATTAGGAGTAATGTACAACAAAGGCGGCCTTATCACTATGAGCGATCTCTTCCAGGCAACCTTTGGGTAAAGGACACTTGATCAAGGTGTAAGGCGGTGCAATGATACAATACTTATATACATAGGTATAAACATTAATACATACATTAATTAAATTAAATATGAGTACACTAATACATATCATATACTAACAAATATAAACTACATAGACATACGTAAGAATAAATAATGTAACTTACCTATAATAAATAAATAAAGAGGTGAGAGCTGTCTGCAGATTTGTAATGATTCTTCCGTGGGGGGTGGGGGAGGGGAGTTACAATAGGGAACGTGCACATCGATGGTGAGAGTGCACAAACACAAGTGCGGTTTTTCACCTTAGCGCCAAGGAAAAAGATCGTGACGAAACTTGTACCTAATCTTTGGATAGTAGATAGATCCAATCGAACTGTGGATACTATTATGACTCTGCACGTGTAATCTTATTTCCATAGTAAAAATAAAAAAAGTATCAGCCTATATACTGTCCCACTGCAGGGCAAAGGCCTCCATCATAGAAATCAAGTCATCGCTACTATGATGGGATTAGGCTTAATCACCACGCTTGCCTAATGCGGATTGGTGATCACAAACCCGAGCTATGTTCGAAAAATACGAAACATACTTTTGCTCGACCCGGAATTCGAACCCGGGACCCCGAGATCACGGCCCGGTACTTATACCACTAGACCAACGGGGCGTTAATTCAGTAGGTCGGTTTTAAATTAGACGGCAGTTGTTTCATTTTAATTACGAGCAGACGAATCATCTCTGGTAGCACGCGATTGCCACCGCCCATAGACACCTGCAAGACCTGCCAACCTTTAACCCCCTTTCTTCACCAATTGGGCCTCCGGTACCCTGCAGGCGCTGTTTCCGGGAAGGGCCGGGTAAGAAGGGCGGCGGGTCTTCTGTCAGGCCGTGGTATCCCTCCCTAATGTAATGTTTGGCTCTACGTTGCATTATCTAAATCAGTGGTTCTTAACCTTTAAGTCATGACGGACCATTTTACCGAAATTACTGTCGTGTCAGGGACCATACACTTCGGACATATGCGTCGCGGCGCCGTTTGCGTTGTGTTGACTCGACTCATCACGTCACGTCCCTTGTTTATTACGATGTCTTCGCGGACCACTTGGAATGCCTCCAGGGACCACCAGTGGTCCGCGGACCACCGGTTAAGAACCACTGATCTAAATAATCCGACCCTTATTTGTCAGGTAGGTACTCCGTGCTATAATTTTACTATCGTCTTTACAGATCCAGTGAGTGCTCCCTCGTCCGCGGATCCTGCACTCAGACCTACATCCCATACCTGTTTCTGGTACTCCCCCTGGGCCCGGTTACTCTCACTGGACAGGACTACGTCTTAGTGGAGTCAGGATGTGTCTGCCGACCCGACCCGATGACGTAAGAGAGTCCACTGTACGAGGATCGTCAAATTTTTCGACTAGGCGAAACAATGGAATATGGAAAACTTTTGTTGATGGTTGAATCTTCTGTCACGGTAATCAGTTCGACTCGATTAATAAGACCGATTGTTGATGTTGGTGTGTCCAAACATAGCGCGCAAGGTGCGCGGCATTCGTGGGACGCTTTGCTGCGGACCAGCTTGATTGCTGCTCTATGGTCACAGCTTCTTAGACATTTGGCCATAAAAACGGTTATTGTTTATAATTTAGCATAATGGGAGTTCGGCCATTCCTTGCATGCTTGGACTCGAATTGACTGTAGGTGCAGCCACACATCAAAGTATACGAAACTGTCAAATTTCTTCAATCGACACTCATCTTACTGTCGTACTCATTAGGTTGAATATCAATTGAGGAAATGGTTGTGGTGATGTGTCCCTGACTGTAACTAACCATAAACTTTTGATCAGTATTGATAATCCAGATAATTGCAAATACGATTCTATGTATCAAGGATAATCGAGTTCACACTGTAGTTCCAAAAAGTACATCAACTTTGAAAGCGCGTATTCTCTAGATACTTACGTGTGTAATTTTTCGATTCATTGATGTTCTTCACACATTAAAATACTTTGCCGAAAGTAACTAATAAATTCCCCGGGAAATATGTTATCGCTTCGTATAGAGATTTCTAAAGAAAAAAAAACTTAGGAATGAAATTCATCGATCAACACGTTTAAGACCATTAAAGAAACACCATCTTTAGACTTTAATCGACAATTTTAATTATTTAACAATGAAAGTCTGTTTTGCATTTAGCTCATTTATATTTATTAGTACTTAAAACATATTATGCAGGTAGATAACATTGAAACGAGTAAGTATTATGTGAAGTTCGAACTTTTGTAAACGAACCAACAGCGAATTTATTTAAAACTGTTTTAGACTTAAGTACTTAACTAAGGCATTCCAGTCTTGCTCAATCGATCAAAATTTGGTAAAATTATTTACTATCAGTATTTTTAAGAAACTTGTGCATAGAATGATGTTTATAAGTCACATGTTTGTATGGATGATGTTGGTATGAATAGATATTATTGGGAATTGGTTCTTCTTACTTGACTAATTCAACGTGTTAACACATATAAGGGGTTAAATATTCTCTATTTTACTTTATATCCTGTAAAATCGCCGAAAAATTGTGTTTATTTGGTTCTTATTAATTTGACGGCCATTTTGCGGTTCATAAAATTTATTATTTAAATTCTTTTTATAGACTGATTTTATTATTATTGTTAATTTTATTATAAATATTTATACTTCATAATATAATGCTGTTATTGAATGGTGACTTATATACGAATTATATGAGAGAAACAGATTTTAATTTAATAAATTATTTTACTAATTAATGTTAATATAATGCCTTTGAGAGAGTGTGTGAATAACGACAACGAATATATGAGATTTAATAAAAATAATTACTTTACTTAATCTCTTTAATTTTAATATAGGTCCACTATGGACAGGTATTGAGAATACGTTCACAGTTTATTATTAGATGCTGGAAGTGTAGGTATAGTTATCTGATACCTGATGAACCTATGGTTACCCACCTGTTTTACTGCCTAAATGGTGTCACACACACCGTAGTACCACTACAGTGGATTGATTCATCGTTAGTATCGATTCGATAAAATATCATATAAGTACGATTGGTCGATCGCACATCGTAAACGTCGCATACATACATAATAATATGGTCGTCTTCATATTATGTGTGTGATCGATAGTAACGATGAATCCTAGATTATACCACTCTGTAGTGGTACCTACGCTGTGTGTGACATAACTGCCTAGTACCTTACACCTTACTGTATAGTCACCTTCCAGCATCTAAAACGAACCGATCGATGGTTACATCAAATCGTTTAAGTACTAATTTTCACTATGTCGAATCATTTGATCGTAGGAACCAATACACCGTGTCGGGTCGTTCGTTCGTTCGAGCGGTCTGAACCGGGTCTGAATCGTTCGGTTCATGATGAAGGAGAAAAAAGCAAACACAAAAGTAAAATTGGTAGAAAAATGTATTTCTATCTATTTACAAACGCACACTTAGATCTAAATTACCATCTACGACACTCTCCTTCTCCATCTTCATTATCACACTGCAAGTACCTACATCATATTATTTAGTTAACAAAATGTGAAGACTAAATCCATTCTCCAATTTTTTTATCACTTAAAATTTCTTGACGAAATTATTGGTCCTGTAGTTAAACTTTAACAACCTATTAAACTTAACTACTTATGTGATATAATTAACGATATTGCGGATAATTTACCACGATAATGTAATTTAAATAAGTATAAGGAACAGTAAGATGATTCTGTTAACATTAATCAAAATAACAGTAATGATTACAATATAGAAGGACATAATGACGACATTATTGAAAATACTTCAGATAACGAAGAAGAATACAGGAACATTGAAAAGAAGATAGTAACATAAGAATAAATTGTGACATGGAGTCATGAAGGCAAGAATTTAATTTAGAATAGTGAAGAAGATTTCATACAACATTTCAAAGACTAGAATAAAACAAGTACCTACCAATCATACTATTTCCCTTGTGCTTATCAATACACCTCTCATTGTAACCACTACAGTTATTAAAATATTCCTTAACAATATAGGACGGATCCATAAATATAACCATATACCCCCGAAGATCTTTTAATGGACTGACGACTGTGAACGTATCAAAAGGCCGGATTGGCAAGAGGTGTCGAATTCTCGTGTCGGAGGCCAAGATCCACTCCGGGTCGGTGAGTCAGCTTAGTAAGTAAATTAACAGTAAGCAATTTTTGTAAATGGATCCGTCAGTTCTTTCTAAAATTACTGTTCATAGCGGTAATACTGTGGAGGAGCCTGCTGTTGCTGCGGCCTGGGCTGATGTTGGGGCTGGTGTTGGGGCTGGTGCTGAGGCTGGTGGGCAACCTGTTGCTGCAGGAGTTGGGGCTTTGGCGTCGGGATCTTCACCACGATGTCGGTGGGTTGACGGGAAACCTGTCACATGGTAAATTCCAATTATATGCTGTTGACATCAAGATGAGGCAACTTTAGAACGGTTTTTTTCTTCTCAAAGGGACGCAGGACTTGTTTTTTTATATTATAGTTGTAAGACCAAAAGCCTTTAAAAAGGCAAAAACAATTGATTTTCCATTGTGTCTACTGTCTGGGTCATACGACGTAGTAGAGGCGGCAAACTAGCAAAAGGTAGGTAAGTAATCACAGCCCATGAACATCTGCACGATCAGAGAGTTCGCTAATGCATTGCCAGCCTTTTAAAAAAGAGTACGCTCTTTTCTTGAAGGTCCCTAAGTCGGAGCCGTAGGAAAATACTACTGTAGGCTATCGATTTGGTAAGATACATATACCAAGCAGCAAATAGGGCTCTGAAGCCGTTAAAGTTGGTGTGGAATTCCACCAACCTACTAACGCTGCAACTATATCTAAGATGCTGTGACTACTGATAAATAAATCAGAAACCTAGCATTAAAAAAACGCTACCTAATAAACAATTTCGGGAGGTATTATTGAATGTGTCTCGCATATTCAAGTGTCGAAATTTTCTCACGTTTGCAACATGCTTTGCGCACATAAACATTAACCTTGACTTGAAATGCTATTGTAGTTGCAGATTCTTTAAATATGAGATGGTAACGTTATGAAATATTTTTTCGTCACAGCCCTCTTATTTTTAAAGGACATCATCTTTTTTGGTTTAAATATGAAAGTGCTACCCTGAAAAAGAAAACTATAATATTTTTTGAATTCTATCACTTGTATTAACAAGTATGACAAGGTTTTTTGATTTATTTGAGTTTGAAAAGTCAATACTAGTCAATAGATACATTATTAAATGAATTAAGTAATTTATTAACAACTTACGTTGCGCTTTGGGCAACTGTAAGTACTTATATCATTGTTAAAAATAAAAAATAAACAAATTCAAATTATTTGTTTTTAGAAGGTTGTTGAGGGGCCTTTAGTTAGCACTCTTTGGGGGACGCTAATAGGCTGATAGATGAATATTAAATAATGCATTCTGCTGGTCTCAACCTAAGGGTTTCCCTTGTCCTATGGACCAAAGCAAAAACTCCCAGACCCAACACAAATTACCTTTGTCGTTTGAGGCAGGATCACTACCAAATGCGGCTTCGGGCCAGTCAAATTAATTGATTGATTGACATACCTCAGCCCTGAATCCCTCTTTAGGGTCAGCGGTGTAGGTGACAGTCCTGACGAAGCCATCGCTGTCGACGACGGAGTACGATCCCTTGATGACGTCACCGTCCCTCTGCTCTTTGCGGTTCTGGTAGTTGGTGTACTGGTCGTCGTTTACGTCGAAGCCGAATTGGTAGGAAGGATGAGGCTGTAAGGAATGACGTTGATGATAAGCACACAATAAAAAACACTTCTCAGGAGGCCTAACACGAATTTTTCATAGAAATTGTAGCGTATGCTACATTCTACCTATATTTGGAATTAAAGGTTTATAAAGGGTTGGTAACACGTATGCATATCCTCTGGTGTTGCATAGGCGACCATAAACAAAGGCGAGCAGCACGCTTTTTTGCCACCGTATGTAAAAAATATCAAACTTTGAAATGTAGGTTACCGGAAAAAGAAAAATCTTTATTTCGTGTTAATAAGTAAGTTGGGTACCTAGTACTTCAACGATTTAAATTGCTGACTTAACAAAACAAAAACGAAGAAAATTGGAATCGCACGAATAAGTTATGAAAATAAAAGAATCTACTCCATTTACCGCTCTGCCTGATTCTGTAACATTTATGTAAGAACTGCAGAGACTGTTATTTAAGTAATTACAAAATTTGGACAAAATTGGTGCAAAAGAAACGACCACAGTAATGGTTGCTCGTACATAATTGTTATCGAATACAGTCGCGAAACTATGGCGTTCATACACGAATTGTAGCAATGAATGTAGAATGTAGGTAACTTGCAGAACCACGGAAGTAAAGTTTAGGTAAATCCCATTACAACAAGGTTGATTAGTGACGTTAGGGTAGAACAGTTAACCAGAAAAAAAAATCTTGAAATTCTGGGACGAGTTTTTTTGGGACGCCCCCCCAAGCCTAACAAAAGCACCTGCAACTTTGTAGGCAAATTGGTTTTGAATCTATACAATGTCAGGTTTTGGAATTGTACAGTGGAGGAGTTGTTTTGGAGTTGTATCAGGAAACTCTGGTTTCCAACAACTCCAAAACGGCTCCTATAGGCTACAAAACGCAGCCGGGATAAAACGCTACTGTGGTGATAAAGTTTCAGCTTTTGATTGAAGTATCTTTGATCTACGGCTTCGATGGAGGCAAATTTGGATTGGTTTCTTATTTTATTGATAATCTTACCGATTATGATATACCATCCATGATCCCTCATAGGTACGGTCAGCTTTCTAATGGTGAGTTAAATGTCATCTTATTCCAAAATATAAAAGTCACTATCAGATTCCCCCTATATCTTACTATACTTCGTTTACAGTTACCAACCTGAACACAAAAAAGTCTGGGATGTCTTGTATGCGAAGGTACAATGACATATCATTATGTTGTAACTGCCCAGCAATAGTCCGCGCAATTCCGTCGCCTGCGCCACTTGATACAGTGAAAGTTGCAGTTGCATGCGATCCGCAGCTAATCTGATCCATCCGCATTACTGCACCGGCATATTGTTGTGTTCCGCTAACGGTGTTCTATTTATATGCATAGGCAAAGAAGTTCCTTCCTCGGCAACGGTAAATAGTCAAAGAATGTAAGAGTGGCTTGATCTGGTAATGTTGCGCGTGTCAATCTCGAATTATTCGTTAACACGAAACTTTTTTTTTTACTTCTTAAGCCAACACCATATCGGATAGCATTAGCGCTTAACACCGGGGTGTTAAATTACTTAGCTACCATGGACGGGGATAAAAATCACAGAATTAATGAATTAATCTTCAACATTAGCCACAAGCGGACCTGAGGAACTTAGATTCTGCTTGCACTTTCTTCTACGAACGAGCTTTTATTCATACGTTTGCAGAGTCGTTGTTGCAAACGTTTTCCTCTTGAACTTAAGATTCATAATTTCTTTCGAAACACTATCTTACTTTTACTTTTTAAGTAATTAGTCTATACTTTCAATTTACCTAATCATAGCGTCTTTATAAGATATCTAGGTTAATGTTTCCATGAGATAATAATCACAACTACAAGAATCTTCTTATTTGGATTGTATCAGTGACTGTGGCAGCTGATGCAGTAATACTGGCTGATACTGTACTATGTTTGAGTATATTGGTACGCTTACGTCATAGCCTTCAGACTCGCGCTGCTGCTTCTAGGACTTTGTGGCTGATACTCTGTCTTTTGCTCTGGTTGATGCTGTGAGTGTGGTTGACATTATCCCATTTTGTTTGCGCTAGTTACCTCCACTATCTCAGTCACCTATACATTTGAAACTTACGTCATAGTTTTCAGGCACGTATGCTGTTCTTTTGTCCCTTTGGCTGATACCAGGACACAAGCATCTGTGGTCTATACTGCAGCCTTGAATATGGGTGTCTATTCTATCATCTGCTCTAATTATAGTGGTTAACTTACGTCATAGTCTTCGGGCTCACGCTGCTGCTCCTGCTGTCTCTGTGGCTGGTACTGTGGCTGTGGCTGAGGCCTGTACTGTGGCTGGGGTTGATGCTGTGGCTGAGGTTGGTACTGTTGTGGCTGGTATTGTGCTTCGCTCTGCACTGAGTATGGCTGTGGAGAGATTAATGCTTTTGTTGTAATTCGGCGGTTATTACTATAAGGTACATAATAATATATTCGTTTCTACTTTGCATCCCCATCATACCTAGATTGGCAGTCTTCAAATGTGCATTTCTCAAGAAACTATCTCCCGCGAACTACATATTTATACCACCTGTAAATCTTCAAATAGAGAGCGTACTCCTTTTTGAAAGGTCGGTGGCGCACTTGGTGACTCTTCTGGTGTTGCAGGTGTCCACGGGCGGCGGTAATCACTTACCATCAGGTGATCCGTCTGTTCCTCTGCCCCCTATGTCATTAAAAAAAAAATCCCCAATCCGGCTCTGCAAAGCAGGGCGGTGCTTACTTACTGTAGATCTAAAGAATGATATCTTTACCTGCCACATAAAGAATTCACTTTGTGTTTTCTTTTAACTTTTTTAAATTGAAGTAGTTGTAACTACTCACCAGTCTTGCAGGAGCGGACGCTATCGGGCGAGTGATGACCTGCGTCTGCGCCTGTTGTTGTTGTCCTATGTACTGTCTGAGGAGGTGCGGGGGGATGCCTTCAACTGCCTGCTGAAGAAAAATACTTCATCAGATATCGACGTAAAAAGCCAAGAGTGGTGGAACTCAAGAGGAATACAGTTTGGCATCTAGCTAGATGAGATGATGGCAGGTGGAGTGAATTCTTTAACCCGCTTGCCCCCAGGCAGGTATGCGTAAGGAGGGAATGCCCCAGCGTAAAAAAAAAGTGAAGTGAACTCTTGATTGATAGTGGTGTAATTGATAGTAGTGGCCTAAGTGGCAGCTGAAATCTTGGTATATTGTTGTGTCACACTCAGGGTCGATCATCGGATAGAACTTAATTCGGAGAGAACACATAGATTCGAGCTGCTGAGGACCAGGTACGTACAGCCACACATCAAACTATACAAAACTGTAAAAAATTTTCAATCAACTTTTATCTTACTGTCAAACACATTAGGTTGAATATCAAGTGAGGAAATTGGTACAGGTTGTGATAACCTGATGCGTGGCTAATTGTACGTTGGCGTACATTAAAAGAGGTGATGAAAATTTTGCTTGAATCTATGTACTTATATATGTGGCTGTGCCCTAGACGGCACTCGTTGCTATTAACTAAGGTAATAGCCGCTCCAAGCTTCATCTGAAGCCATGTACCGCTATTGAACTCATGACATTCTATAGAAGTTATTGATCTTTGATCCCTAGTGTGTTGTAGAGCGCACTGTAAAGATCACACTTCATAACTAACTAGATGAGGAATAGTACGAGTAAAAAAATATGAATGAGATTCCGTTTTTGTTACATTTACAAGCTAAGCCTTCGAGGAAGAGGACAGCAGGGTCACACATTCGAACCACCTCTACTCACGTACAAGGTGTATCTGTGAACATTTACATCCCTTTAACCACTCTGTACTTCATTTGTTCTACGGCACGGAAATTTGTGGATATTTTTTCGATAGTACAAATACCTATCCCCATACAAAATGAAAATGTTGCGTGACCGACTTCGTAAGAAAAGTTTTTTTTATGCGAATTTCTAAAAGTCTTGAATCTAATGCTGTTCAGCATAATTAGAAGAAGACGGGGTTGAAGAGATGTAAATATTCACAGATAAACTAAATAAATAAATGCACCAGACAATCACACCAATCAACCTGGTCTCAAACTAGAGCAACCCCTGTACTATGAGTACCAGATGATGATTTAAAAAATACTCCTAGTAGACTCGTAGGCATATACGCTATTATGAAAGATATGATACAATTGAACTAATTAACTCCAATTACACATCCATCAAGCATGAAATACTTCTGACATAACTTGTCGATGCCTTATTAGAGGCACGGGTCACTTACTAGTTTACGGATTACTGGTTCAATTGTTACGTAACAACTAGTTCAGCTGAACTAGTCCGGAGCGAACTAGTTCATGTCGAAATGGTAAGTAATGGGTGGGTTTAGTTGCGTATGCGCAAAACGTAGGGATGAGCTTGTGGGTTTTGATTGTGACGTGTTGATTTGTGCATATAATTTATCACATGAACAATTGCTGCAAGGTTCGTTATGTACTAGACTAGTACTACTAGTGGACACTAGTTCTCTATTATCCCTTTACTACAAACGTGGGTTTTAGCTAGTTATGGTTTGAAACAGATGTTTTCACTTTCATTTGTGAATTTTATAAAAAGTGACTCCATTTTAAAGCCACGACTAACTTTAGTCTTCGTTTTGTATGTTTTTGAAATAAGGGAGATGGAAAACTAGGAAGATTTTTTAAAATTACGTATTTACGCAGGCCTTCTTACAGTTACAATGAAAGTAGCTTTTGAGATTAGCGCGAATAAATATACAAACAGACAGACAAAAAGAATCATTACTGCATGTTATGTTACTGTTTTTTAATCGCTCCGTGTTGTTATGCCATAAATAATACATAATTATATTCAATGTAAAGACATCGTTTTTTTTTACATTTTTATTATACCTACTAGTGGCCCGCCCTCACTTCGCTTCGGGGCCGTAATTCATAAATGAGCCAATAGATGGCGCTGTGTCCAATTACATCGCGCAAGCGTTTCGTGTTTTCGGTTTACCTATAAGCCTTGTCGTTGTCTATAGAAGCTATCTCTTTATAAATAGTATAGAAGATTTAGGTACAGATAGGCCATTCTCAGGGCAGTACTTAAAACCATAATAGGTGACTGCGAAATGACATCCAAATCTTAAACCGATTTCTCGTTTATACTCGTAGAAGGATAAGCCTTCTGTACTTTTAATTAGAATGTTATATTTAAAGATTCTGATGTCAATTGTGTTTTTTTAGTAGTGCTAATATTCAGATTCATGAAACTCCTGTAACGTACCCCAAAGGCCTAGTTGACGTTATAGTTAACCAGAGAGCTGGCGTATTTCAGGACTATGGAATAAATTTGGAACGAAATTGCTGTATTTGTTTTAGACACAAAAATATTTTTAACTTCTGTAATAATTATTACCTAAAGGTTGTCTGGAAGAAATCGCTACAAGCGATAAGACCGCCTTATTGTACTGTCTATAGTTGTGGCTTTTATATCTATCGATCTATCTATTATCTATCAGAAACTTATTACATTTTGATGATAATTTAAGTCCACATTTCTAGGGTGTATATAAATTGCGATTATTGTTTTGTTGATTCAGAAAGTGACTTTTTTGTTAAACTAAACAGGCTTTTTCTAAAATTATATTCTACAATGTACTTTGACGTTGTCCTTTTTAAGCACAGCTCAGCATAATTAGGAAAAGCATTACTTTTACATTAAAAATTCCATCTCACCTTTAGTTTAGTTTAAACGGGGTTTTGCATTATTGAAGTTTTAATTTAATAGGATAGGAAATGGTACAAACATTTCAATAATTTTACTAAACCCTAGTTTAAAATATTCTAAATGTAGATCCCATACTCTCAGTGATTCTACGACACAGTTAATCCTAGTATCCTAACCCCATTTTTAATAAAGGGGTATTATCTACAAATCAAATGAAAATACATGCATGCACATAATGTATTGTCCAATATTAAACATTAAATTTTAGTGCTTTATACTACCCTCATAATAGGTAACACGAATAAAACCCCTTTAGCATGTTAGATCATCAAAGTAAGCAAAATAAAAATCAGCTGTTCCGTAGAAAAAAAAAATTACCAAGCAATAATGTATGGAACAGCATATTTTTATTTTGCTTAAATATGTTAAAGGGACTTTACGCGTTTTACCTATTATGAGGGTTCCATAATTAAAACGACTTAAATTTAACGGTGTATAGTTTAAGACTTATTAAAAAATATATCTTATAGCACTTTCTACAGAGATAACACTCACTTCACCTCATTAAACAAAACCATAAAGACCACTATTTCCGTAATTATCTTCCTTATGATGATCACCACTGATTATATTTTACAATACCATAAACATTACATTACCATAGGTTAATTAACCGTACTAACTTGTTGGTACTGATGCTGTGGCCTGGCTATCGTTGACCCCAGCACCGCCAAAGATACACAAAGACGAAACATGATGTCACACACTAATTAAAACTTTTTGGAAAAAATAAATTAATTCAAAAAATAAAGCCCACAACACACTCGCGGACAGTATTACGTATGCGGTGCGTGTAGGTAACTCTCACTTTATATAGTTGCACCCCTTCTTATGTGGGTGGTTGGGGGGAGAGAGCACTAGGACATGTGTGGCCCGAAAATTATGATATCGGTTTTCATCGTGAGCTCTCGGATTTAGGAAATATGACACTGCATACTGGTTGGAAACGCTGAGGAATAAAAACTTAAATTATAAGGTTTTTAAAAGATAAATATTTTTTGAATTTGAATAAGAGAATGTCATTTTATTCATATTATCTTTTTAGATTGAATTTCAGAATAGAATTGAGTTAATTATGGCGAACCGTTTAGCCCAGTGGTTTCAGAAGTAGCGGGTTCGATTCCCTCACCAATTTTCATTTTTGCTGGGGGTCTGGGACTGGGTGTTTGTTTGTACCAACATTCATTCTGGAAAACCTGTGTTTAAAACTTAGCTAAGACCAAAGATTTTTAAATCTTGAAAACTGAAAAGTTTTGATTGTCTTGGATCAAAACTTTTCAGTGTATTTGCAACTTTATTGGCAATTGGCAGCGGCAATCGCTTAACATCAGGTGACCCGTCTGCTCGTCTGTGATAAAAATGCGCCTATCATTCGGGAGTCATGGTTCGAATCCGAGCATGCACCTCTGGATTTTGCAAATCTATGTGCGTATTTCTACCGTTGACTCGGCGGCGAGGGAAAATATCATGAGGAATCCTGATAGTTTCATGTTACTGAAACGTGTATGTGTAACGTGTAACCATAATTGGTTTAGTTGGTCTGGTTTTCTTGTTAAAGGGTTGCGTAGGTCAGACGGCAGTCTTCATCATCATCATCATATCAGCCAATAGACGTCCACTGCTAGACACAGGCCTCCCTCAACGTTCTCCGCACAGATCGGTCCTGTGCCACCCGCATCCAAGGGACTCCCGCGACCTTCACTAGATAGTCGGTCCACCTGGTGGGAGGCCTGCCACGGCTGCGGCCTCCTGCACGCGGCCTCCACTCAAGGACCTTTCCACCCCAACGGCCGACGACGGTAGTCGTAATTACCAGATTATCTTTATCCTGAATCATTGTCTAGGTGTAGTCAGGGTTCCAAAAGGAATACTAAAAGACGTTTATTTTTACTAATGAGTACATAGCAGAGATGTTACCGATAAGACTTCTAAGCGTCAAGTCGATGTCGTAATAATATAAAAAAGCAGTAAAGTGCGAGTCGGATTCTCTCATGAAGAGTTCCGTAGCAGCAAATAACATTAGTTTTCATATTGACCTGATTGATCGAAATATTTACATCCCGGCTTACGATTTATGACATAATATTAAAAAAAAACTAATTACTTAGATTTTGGTTAAACCAATTTTTGGTAATTAGGTTTTATAAATACTGTACATGATTATATGTTTTATACATTTATTTTCAGTTCTAAAAATCTTCAAAATTTATTGTTTTTTTTTATTTTTGTGTGAAAATTTTAATGCAGTTCACAGATTACATCCATTTACCAAGTTTGAACAGTTAGTTCTTATTGTTTCGGAAAAAGTAGCTGTTTCATACGGAGGGAGGGATAGACAGACAGACATTATAGGTACATGACTCTCTTATATCTAGATATACATTCTATAAGCATTCCGTTTTTAGCCATTTGACTGCGGCACCCTAAAAAGTCTCTTAGAATGCTAATTGTTCAATTGTTGCAGCCAGTGATCTGATCTCGTCGCGTTGCGTGGTTGTTAGCATATCTCTATAGATCATCTGAGCTCGTGACTCGGAGATAAAAGTGTAAGTAAGCTGTACTTGTAATCTTTAATTATACACATCTCATAGGAAACTGGCGTGAAGCAGTGCCATTGGTCGTCCCGGGTTATTCCCGCTGTCCACCCTCTGTTTGTTCATCCCGGGAGAACAGTCGTTCATCGATACTATTCATGGTGTTCCTTTTATTTATGTTATTGGCAAAATATAATCCTCATGATGAAACCATCCGATCGGTGGTATAAAGCTATAGGGTAATTTTTTTTCTCGTGTAGCGGGTTGTATTCCCGGTTCAACCGTGTAATTATTTAAAAACATATGAAGTTTAGATTGTTTTTGAAATTGAAATGACGTCTTCTTTCAGTAATGTTCCGTCTACAATATTAAAGGTACTTACTTCCCCTCCATGTGGCATGGCAGTGGGACGTCCTGTATAATCGTTATATCGATACTATGGTTGATTTTTTATTATCCCACCAAAACAAATATTTCACACACAAAACATGGTCCTTCGCGCCGGATCGCATCGTTCACATAAATAATGGCTGTCATAAAACGTTTTGCCTGCGAGAGGCAATTACGCGGCCTAACATTTGTGTTTCAATCGCGAGTGTATCACGGGTCAGCATCGCTGCACTTGCTTCACCTTGGGAATCTTCGCTTAAGGGGACACTGGAGTGTTTCGTTTTCTGTTTTTTTATGTGATAGGTGGCAGACGAGCAGACGGATCACCTGATGGTAAGCGATGGCCACCGCCCATAGACACCTGCAACACCTGTAGAGTCGCGAGTGTGCTGCCAACCTTTAACCTTTTCCCCCCAATTGGGCCTCCGGTGCCCTCACGAACTGGACGAAAAACAGTACAGGCTGCTTCACGCCGGGCTTCTATGAAGCCGCTATCACTGCGGTCAAGCCGGCCCATTCATGCCGAAGCGTGGCTCTCCCACGGTAACATTCCGAAAAATGGCTCTCCCACGGTAAATGTGCAAAGGCCTTACTTCGCTTCGGGCCAATAGTCCCAAACTGAACCAATAGAGTGCGCTTGGAGGCCATTGCATCGCGCTAGTGTTTCGTGTTTTCGGTTTACCCTATAAGCCTTGTCGATGTCTATAGAAGTTATCGCTTTATAAATAGTATAGAAGAAGATATAGATTCGACAGTTTCGGGAGAGGTTTCTAGCTCACTATAATTAGTGTGACGTGACCGTAAACATAGTTCTTAAAGGGTCACTACGAGAACGAAATGGTCTATCAAGCCAGTCAAAATGACCAGTGATATATTTATGTGTAGGTACACCTATGCACGCTACGGTGTTACCGCGTTACCATTGCAGTGGACGACTTGCCTTATTGACTGTGACGAATGGTGAAAAATAGCCAAGTTTTGCATAAACATTTAGAAGCTTGTGTTTTGGCTCGGCTTCTAAAATATTCGACTAAATGCAAAGGTAAAGTGTTTAGCTACGGACTTTTACTGCACCTTGAATTGAGTATGCCATTGAAAAGAGGACAGAGTTGTTTCAAAGTAAAATGTAGCCGTTTTGAGGGATTTAAAGTAAAACTATACCCAATTTTCTAGGTACCCTACTTGAAAAAGTGGCAAAATGTGCCTTTGAAACTTTTGTTCTGCGTTACTGGACCTAATTATGATGTTCAATTCTAGCCACATGGGCGAATCTTAAAGGTCAGTAAACTCCGATTTTTTTTTCATACGATAAAAAAAATGGTTAGACTTTCCTGCAATACATATATTATTGTCCGGGATAATGCCGATACATAGAGTTTTTTTTTTCAACATTCATGTCATGTTCCAAAAAATGCTCAGATTTTCCGCTATTTCCAGAAAAAAATGACGTAATACACGTATATCTAATAAATTATGCTCTAAGAATAAATTTGTATTTTGGTTGCCAAATAAACTTTATATTCTATTCTGAGAATAGCACTTAAATATTTAAGAATAAAATATAAAATAAATTTCTTCCTTCACCCAATTGAAAATATTTTATCATACATACTGTTCACATTCAGTCATATTACTGCATATTGCAATGGACCGGTCCACATGTCATTGGCTCGCGGGCCACGTGCGCGGGCGCAGACAGATACGCCAACTGACCTGGTTTTTGGGGCAAAATTGGCTAACCTTTCTTTTTAGTCAGCCGCTCGTTAGCTAGGTAATTTTAGGTTATGGTTGTTTTGTCTAGAATGTAAAACAGCCAACGATAGAAATGTTAAAATTTTCTAGACTAATTTAACATTATAGCTCGGATAAGACTTAACTTTTCAGTAGACCTTGATATCTATGATAAAGCAAAGAGCAGAAAATGGGACTGTAAAATTTTAATATAAAAAGTGGCTTTTTATGGTATGAAATAGAACAAAATTAATCTTGTTTTTTTATTTCGTACCATAAAATATACCTATCTAGACACGCGAGAGCGCGTCAAGCCAAGGCCAAAAAAAAATTGGCGACTAAGCGAACAGGGTAATATTAGTATTACGGTAGCCCTAGTTATTACCTAAGAAGATTTTGCGCAGGTAGGTATCAGCTTATCCATTAAAGTGAAAGTTCACGTCAGGAACCAGCTTACGCTTGAATACGTAATGTAAAGCTTCATTTAAGGTTTCTGGATTATATCTCGTTCACTGCTCTTCCAAGCAAACACTCATTATAGGTTAATAAGGAATTAAGCCATAAAGTTCCAAAATAAGTATTAATTACCGCATGCGGTCCGGACCGAAGCTTTTTTTTCAAACAACTTCAAGAAAGAATTAATGGATGTAGGTACTTTTTGATGCTAACAAAACAGAGCTAAAACTATTTAGAAGAATTAATATCGCGTTAGCGAAACTCCTTTGATATTGGAGGTGCCTATGTCTATGAGCATCGTTAATCGCTTACCATCACGTGTTCTCGCAATTATGAGGAGTTATTATAATATTCCCATCTTGTAGCAGGGGCGTCCAACACTACGTTTGCCGAGTCGCGGTCTCCACTCAAGGACTTTATGGCTCCAACGGTTGTCAGTTCTGCGGCTAATGTGACCAGCCCACTGCCACTTCAGTTTGCTAATTCGGTGGGCTATGTCGGTGACTCTGGTTCTCTGTCGGATTACATCATTTCTGATGCGGTCCTTCAAAGATACTCCGAGCATAGCCCTTTCCATAGCTCTTTGAGCGACTTTGAACCGGTGGATTAGTCCAGCCGTGAGTGGCCGGCTGGAGTGAGCTGGATAAGAGTGGCCGAAAAATCGGGAGCGGTGGCGTGCATTGGGGGAGACCTATGTCCAGCAGTGGACGAGCGTGGGTTGCTGATGATGATTATAATATTTAGTGATGCCCTCGGGCACGCACCCTGGACAACTACCACATCTGCCCGAAGGATTTAAGAATCATACGGTTCAAGGTAATCCTGGTTCTGGGAGGGATCTATGGGGGGAGCGGAGTTCACAATACATCAAATATGGACGCAGTGTCCACTCGGAAACGAACGCTCCCAAGACTTGTTTTACCTGACACATATTTTGCTATTTGTATTAACTAACAACTAAGTTTAAAAAAAACCTATTGTTCTTGATTAGTGACCACTGCTCATAATGTGTGTTTCATTTAATTTCATTTATCAAGGACTGTATTACCATTCCAAAACAAAATATTGTTATTTTATTTTCGACCGTAATCTACATAGTAATTGGTTTTAAATACCGAAAGTGAAAAATAGCGATCTTTTGCGGATAGAGCCTTCTTTGGCCACCGCCATCATACTTAATACCTACGTGTTAAAAGTACGATGTACTTATAAGTCTCGATCGAAATCCGATTGAAACCATCATGCATGTAATACTTACTCGTATGTAGTAGGAGCATGACCAAATATTAACAGACACTTTTTTGTCTACGGGGACTAAAATTTATGAACACTGTTAGTCAATTGTAAGTTATCACGCCATATTACTTGTATTAGGTACTAGCGGCCGCCCGCGACTTCTTCCGCATGGAAAATAAACTTTTTACCCCCCTTTCAACCCCCTACAACCCCCTTTTCGCAATAAAAGTAGCCTATGTTCTTTCTCAGGGTCTAGATTATCTGTATACCAAATTTCATTTAAATCCGTTAAGTAGTTTTGGCGTGAAAGAGTATCAGACAGACAGACAGACAGACAGACAGAGTTACTTCCGCATTTATAATATTAGTATGGATTAGTAGGTATGGATATAAAAACAGAATACAGGTAAATGGGTTACAATAACAAAGATAGTACGAGTATTTTACAAGGCAGTGTTATGGTTTGTAGCGATTTGTTTCAGACAACGTTTGGGTAGAGGTGAGTAACATTATTTTGGTGATGTGGTAGGTAAGGCAGTTGAAAGCAAATAATTTATACGGTTATTGTTTTCAAATATAAAAACATAAGTAGGTATATCGCGTGTGAAAAATCGCTAGTATTAGACACTGAGCAAGTAATCACTACGTTAGATTGAGTCTAACTTCTTTCTTTTGGTTATGACTTGGACCGTCCTCTGGGGCATTGTTAATTCTGCCAATGCCAAGCGAAAAAAATGTCTCTTTACATTTTTTTTCTTTTTGATATGAGAGTCCAATTTAAACCTCAAATTTGGCATTTTGTTTATCATTAAATATTGTTTGTTAACATCTCACAAAACTAACCAATCACCGTGTAGATGGGCGTCACCGTGGGATGTCTGGCCTACAAAACGCCATCTAGCGGACTCTTCACACGCGATAGACCACCATTATACACAAGTCGGAACCGTTTGGTAAAAATGGACGGATATTTTATTCATTTCGCGGTTAATTGCGTCGCGACAGGAAGCTTAGCAGTGAAAGTATGAAACACTACGTCTGCCGTCGTTTGACGACCCGTTTAGCGCAGTGGTTGGAGCGCCGGTTGAGACGTAGGGTCGCAGGCTCGATCCCCAGGCAGGCAGGCAGAATCAGAAAACTTTATTTGCTACATTATAATAGTTTAAATTTCGTTTTACCAATATGTATGACAATGTGATGAATGAATGAATGAATATTCCTACTTTTTATTGTCCACAAAACAGAGGTATACTTAAAACTTAAAACTAGTTTTACAGGAGTAAGTAATGTATTACAACAAAGGTGATGTCGTCTCAATCACTTATTTATTATAAATTTTTTTTTTTCAGTATGTATCAAGAACGAAGAAAAAAGAACTGCATTTATACCATTACATACGACATATTTAAAAGAGACAGACCTGTTTTACTCGTAAACATACCTACCTATCCATACTAATATTATAAATGCGAAAGTAACTCTGTCTGTCTGTCTGTCTGTCTGTCTGTCTGTCTGTCTGTCTGTCTGTCTGTTACTCTTTCACGCCAAAACTACTGAACGGATTTAAATGAAATTTGGTATACAGATGGTATAGACCCTGAGAAAGGACATAGGCTACTTTTTATTGCGAAAAAGGGGTTGTAAGGGGTTAAAAGTGGGGTAAAAAGTTACTTTTCCACGCGGACGAAGTCGCGGGCGGCCGCTAGTATAAAATAACTAAGCAAAAATTGTATCAAAAAGTTTGACAACCATTTTGCCAATTTCAAAATCTCTGACTTTTTAAAGCACTTGAAACCAAATGCGGGAGCTGCCTATAAGCTATAAGTGACCACGACGACACCAATTTCTTGTTTATCCTCAAAAAGAGGTTTATTTTAGGTAATAATAATCATACTGTCTTTACGACTACCACGTTTTTATAGGTACCAATTACCTGTCAATAGTATTTCATCACTGTAATAAAAAAGTTATTATACCACCATTTCCTCCCAGCGATTGTTCTCGGATGTCAAAGTTGCTACAGAGCACTAAATCGACTAATTATGTCACTGCACTCGATACTCGGTATAGTGATGTGACTTAAAAAAATATTACTCGAATATTTGCAGGAAATAATGTACGGTCACACATTAAAGTATATAAAACAGTCAAATATCTTCAACCGATTCTCATCTTACTGTCAAAAACATTAGGTTGAATATCAATAATTGAAAAAAAATTACAGGTTGTGGTAACCTGATGAGTGGCTGACTGTACAGATAATATGTAGGACTAGGCCCATATAATCAGAGAAACTTTGTAGTTTTAGTAGAAACGGATTTCACAACCAAATCTTTTTTTTTGTATCTTTGTGTTTCGAATGGGCGTTAAAGGTTGGTAGCGCACTTGTGTCTACTGGTGTTGCTGGTGTCTATGGGCGGCGGCAATCGCTTGCCATCAGGTGATCCATCTGCTCGTCTGTCCTTACATTAAAAAAGTAAGTTTTTTGCGTGACAGAATTGGAATAGAATAAATAAATAAATAAATTCGCCAGATAATCACACCAATCCACCTGGTCTAAAACTAGGACAACCCCTGTACTATGAGAACCAGATGACGATAATTAACTGGGGGCGTTAATCCAGAACACCCAGACCCAAGAAAACTTAGAAAATGTAGTTTCCTAAATTGATTTGTCCGGGAATCGAACCCGGGACCTTTCGCCCTTCGGGCGAACACTTTAGCCACTGCGCCATCGAGGCTGTCAAGAATAGAAATCATTTACTCTGCCGTGTTACGCACAACTCTGCTATCTCAAAAAACATAGTTTTGAGAAAAATGGCTTTGAAGTTTTAAACAAACATTTACTTGTAGCGTATTAAGGAAACATGCTATATAATTGAAACTGACAGATTAGGTGTGTAAATGCTTCTAGAACATATTGACATATAATTTTTTTTTATATCTATAAAACTTAATTTTTAAATTGAGATAAACGAGTTTCGCATAACCAGAACTTCATACAAATGTGGTTACGCGTCGTGTGATAACTTAAGTTAGAAGAGTTGGGTGCAACCAAAACACACGATGCAGGGAAAGCCTATCTATGTTATCTACTTAGTTGTATTAGATGCGTTTGACTAAAAGGCCCTGTTTTCTGACTAGTGGTTAACCAATTGTCAAAAAACCTAACAAATTGTTAAATATCGCTGAATTGTATTTTTTGACCAATAGTTAGCTGAACCAATAAAGCGATTGCTAATCAACGAAAGAGGCCCTGGCGAACCACCCACCAACCCGCACTGGTCCAGCGTGGTGGGTTATGGTATAATCCTCCTAATGAAGAAGACAATATTGCCTCGGCCCCCAGTTCCCGGCAGCCCTGCTATTCTGGTTTTGTTAACGACAGGCAGACAGGCAGGGGGTGCTAAGAATCTCCGGGATAAGGAAGGCCGCCATACCACACTGACCGAAGAACTCGACCAAGTGGTGAAAATCCTTCGGGACGAGGGTGCAAAATTCTGTGGGTTGCGACGTACGGGCAAGCGGTCTAAACTTTCGAAAGAGACTCTGGGCCTAATGGACAAGAGGCGGAACGATCCATCAGTCACTTCGGCAGAACAACGGGCTCTGAATAAGTCCATCTCCAAGCTGTTAAGACGTGACCTCCGAAGCTTCAATGCACTCTCAATACAGAGAGCAATTGAGCAGAACCAGGGGCCCAAAGTCTTCGTACAACAGCTTGGAAGAAGCCACCTGTCGAAGTTGACCATAACAAATGGAGAAGTCACCACGTCAAAGCCAGAGATTCTTTCGGAAGTTTACACCTTCTATAGCCAGTTATAAAGTCAAAGCCCCGGGAGAAGACGGAGTCACAACCAAGCTTCTGAAAGCCGGTGCTGGAGGAACTTTTCTCCGGAAGAACTCTTAGGGCGTGGCAGCGGAGCTTGGTCGTATTGTTCTTCAAGAAAGGCGATAAACCTTACTGAAGAACTATCGACCAATTTCACTCTTATGTCACGTCTATAAGTTGTTCTCAAGAGTCATTTCGAATCACCTTACACGAAGACTTGACGAAGCTTAACCTGCAGAGCAGGCCGGGTTCCGACGGAGTTATAGCATCATATACCATATTCACACAGTGAGACAGGTTATACAGATGACCAAAGAATATAACCAGCCCCTGTGCATGGCGTTTGTGGACTAAGAAAAAGCTTTGACTCCGTCGAGAACTTCTCGAGGCCTTACAGAGGTGCAAAGTCGATTGGCGATATATCGAGGTGTTAAGGTGTCTGTATGACGCCGCTAATATGTCCTTAGTAATCCAAAATGGCCAAACCGAGCCTGTCCTGCTGCGACGTGGTGTGAGACAAGGAGATGTTATATCTCCGAAACTCTTCTCCGCTGCGCTGCAGGACATGTTCGAAACGCTTAACTGGAAAGAGCGCGAAATCAATATTAATGGCGATGTCACACCTGCGATTCGCAGACCACATCGTCATCTTGGCAGAAACCTTACATGACCTACAGGAGATGGTGAGCAGCCTGGCTGAATCTTCCAAACACATCGGTCTTCGGATGAACTTGGATAAAACCAAGGTCATGTTCAACGAGCTCGTTGATCCGGGACTGGTCACAGTTAATGGAGTACCTCTCGAAGTTGTCCAGGAATATGTCTGTCTAGGACAAACGCTCCAATTAGGCAGAAACAACTTCGAGAGAGAAGCTAATAGAAGAATTCACCTAGGCTGGGCAGCATTTGGTAGGCTTCGTCAAGTCTTCTCATCGCCCATCCCTCAAAGTCTTAAGTCGAAAGTCTTCAACTAGTGCGTCCTCCCGGTCATGACTTTCGATGCCGAGACGTGGACACTCACGGCTGGAGTAGTCCACTTGTTTAAAGTCGCTCAAAGAGCTATGAAAAGGGCTATTCTCAGAGTATCTCTGAAGGACCGCATCAGAAATGATGTAATCCGACAGAAAACCAGAGTCCAGAGTCACAGACATAGCCCACCGAATTAGCAAACTGAAGTGGCAATAGGCTGGTCACATTAGCCGCAGAATTGACAACCATTGGAGCCGTAAAGTCCTTGAGTGGAGATCGCGACTCGGTGAGCCAAGTGTTGGACGCCCTGCGACAAAATGGGATGATGACATTGGAAGGCTGGCTGGTGTGGGCTGGATGAGAATGGCCGAAAATCTGGAGCAATGACGTGTATTAGGTGAGACCTATGTCCAGCAGTAGACGAGTGTGGGTTGCTGATGATGAATGACATGAATTGTAAAGAAATAAATGGCCGCAAGGTGCACGCCGCCCACTGTTCCGCGCGCATCGAGTGACCACGCGTAACTATTTCAACTTCAAGTTAACAGATTTAGATTAAGTAGCAGAATTTATTGGTATATGATGCCTATCTCTGTTAACTTAAAATTGAATGAGTTAGGCATGGCTGCAACGATAAAAAATTAAGTTAAACGAATTTGTCATATGAGTTTCTGGCTCATTGATACATTTTTTTTTAAACTGTCTTTAGTGCCATATAGATCACACTTTTTAAGAGTATTTCGCACTGGTTACGCGTAACTCGTATAATTTAAAATAGCATACTTGTGCGTAACAGGGCAGTACTTCCACTCATATAAAGTCATAATACTATAGTTAAAATTATTAGGTACTTAATTAAAATGTATCATATTCTTTGATTACAGTTCGCGTCACTACGCCGTACATGCAAGCACGTATCACGTATGTTGCAAGCGGGCGTGGTCAGACCGCGCCCTCGAGAAATGGGGGCTAGGAACGGTGAAAATACCATTCAAGTCTAAAGCTGACCTTGGTGACTTGAGCACACGCCGTATCGATGGGCACTCCCTCTTCGATTGCAATGTCGTTGAGACAATAGGTTCATTCATGGACAAGTAACCGTGATTTATGACTGTCTTTAAGTCTTCACGCTTGACGCAATCTTTCCATCGGAGCATCGGCCTTCCGATGGGTCTTTTGGCGTTAGGTCTCCCCAATAAGAGTACGCCTTGGCAAACGAGCGTGATCCATTACGGTGCATATGCCTCAACCTCCGCAGTCACACCGAGTGATGCTGCTTAAATCATCTGTTAAAGATGCGAAGGCCTATGATGATGATGATGAAAGTCTTCACGAGGGCGTTATGCCACATATATCTATGTAAATATAATTAATTGCTCTTCGTTTGCCTCCTTAAAACTCAAGAATGGCTGAACCGATTTGGCTAATTTTGGTCTTGAAATATTCGTAAAAGCCCAAGAAGGTTTGAAAGCTGAGAAAAAATGCGACATGGAATTTACAAGGTCAGCTGACCGGGCACTTTGGGGAACAAGAAAGGCCTAATAGTCAGCAGTGGGTACTTCCGGACTGATGATGATGATGATATCGACAAGTTCATTGACCTATGTAGATGTGTAACGTATCATGGCCCCTTATTCTGTTTCTTCTCTAATCTTATGCCGAATCTTACTGAATGTGACTGTAAGAGCAGCTCAAATAAAGTAGAACAAATCCGAATACCTAGCCAAAAAGTAGGTACTCGTAACTAAGTCATTTGTAAATAAAAAAAACTATATTATAATTTGATCAGCTTGCGCCACCAACAGCTCCCACATCCGTCTGTATCGATTGAATATGTCAACACATTATTACGACCTCCCAAATTGGGACTAGTTGTCTAAATATACAAGAATAAAGCGATAAGTACGTATGGCTGATTGCAAAAATGCTTAGGAAATATCATTAGTGTTAGATATTTCTCAAAAGAAGTGAATTAGTACCCCAACTGGTACCTACTGTCTCTGTGCTGGTGTATACCAGTGGTGTTCGTCTGTGGTCATCGTCATCATTTCAGCCAATAGACGTCTGTTTCTATGAAATTATTTATTTATTGAGTACAGCCACATGATACAAATGGATACAATCACAGTATTTTCAATGAAGGATTAACAGTTCTGATATGCACGGCGTACATAACACTTATGGGAAACCATGTTTATTTTATTTTTTGATTTACATATTATGTACTTAATTGAAACTTCAAAATCAAATTTCAAACTTTATTGCACAAAACTTCGTACATACAATTGCGAAGAGGCAAGCGTTAGTGTCCTCATCAATTAATTTCATGACTTTATTGACACATCATAATCCACCAACCGCTTAAAGTTTATAATACAAACCACAAGTAATCATATTGTGGCACTACCTAATGTTATAGGTAATGAACTAAAGAGGTATTGTGTGATCCAATCACGATGACGAACGATGGAGAGCGTATAATCAGCGCTTGTCTACTTAGAAAGCATAGACAATCATCTTGTACGATTGATGTCTTCTCTACGTCTGGCAGTCATTATGCCAAGTTTGAGTCATAGTAATTTAAGTTACATAGAAGTGAGGGATCTATCTGCGTTGGCCAGAGGGCCTAATTTAAAGCATCACAACCGAATCGGAGTTCCCTTCTCTTTCACTGGAGAAGCTGTGCGCGCTTTTGTTTGAATGCGACAGGTATATTCTGATTTGTTACGGAACGGCTTCATTATAAGCCACCATCGTTTTAGGCACTGTGTGTGACACTGGGCAAAGTGTGACGTCACCCTTAAATAGACTTGTGACGTCACACATTTCTACGATCAACCTTCTTGCCTACGGAATGCAGTTTGCGCGTTTGACCGTCTTAATAAATGTAGAGGTAGAAATCAAACAAACAAGCTTAAAAACTTAACGATATTTATTAAACTAATAATACTGCAATAACGTCTAAAAGTAGAACAAAATAAATAAAATTCAGAGCGTCCCCCGCTACCTTAAGGTGCGTACTTATTCCCCACGTGGTGGCGGACACCCCATTTGTAATTCGCGTGTTTGTCCGTCTTGACGAACGTGTGGACGGGGCCGGTGATACCATGGGTGTTCTTGGGTTCGTGGTCGTGGTGATCGTGGTCGTGGTCATCGTAGTCGTGGTGGTTGCGCTTGGGCCGGTCCAGCTTCAACTCTTCGGGCTCAGGCTGGAGCACACGGACTGTAAGAGAGAATGTATGAATGAATATGCTTTTTATTGCACACAAAACAGTGGTATAAAACTTAAAACTAGTTATAACAGGAGTAATGTATGTACAACAATGGCGGCCTTATTACGTTGCAGCCGTGGTAAGCCCCATAGGATGGAAAAACGCTTAGGGGACAACTCGGACAGGAATTTCAAGATTTTTTTAGCTGGGCACTGTTCTTACCTAACCTCCAGGGCGTCCTATACCCTAATACCACTCAGGGCTGATTTTTCAATCGTCTGATAACAGTTAACAGACCGATAAAATGTAATCCAATTTATAGTAACTGTCACTCTATGTTATACAATTATAGTAAGATGTAAGACAACTTTAATTCGCCGGGTAACTCTTTATTGGTCTGTTAAATTTTATCAGACAATGGAAAAATCGGCCCTAAGTGTCTTATATTTCTGAAATAAATTTCTAAGAGCCCGTTGTAAAGTTTTGATCAAAAGTCAGTTGCATCACAATATAATCTCTATGCTGGTGTACAGTCAACGAAACTCACTGAATTAAACATTTTTAAGATTATCGACTTGATAAATCACGTGTTAAAATAAATTCTCAATTTGAGGAATGTATCAAGTACTCTGAACCGGCACCAGGCCACACATTCTCTGATATAAAATGTTAACTACGAACATTCTATCAGTTTCAAGGATTTTAAAAGGGATTATTTTTTATCGCAGTTGTTAAATTTGATTCTTGAATATAACCCAATTAGATATTGTAAGATTGGCAGTTGCATATTTAATGGCTTAGAGCAAATAAGTAGGTAGGAGGTAGAATAGTACTATATGATACCTTAGCTATCTATAATATTAGTATTTTTTTAATCTAACTTTTATGGCTGAGCAGCTATAAAATAAAACTTAGCAGTCATTAAGATGAAATTTTGCGTATTAGCGCTTTTACCTTTCTTCTTAATTACATGTTCGCCATTTTGTTTTTATTTTTTCAAAATGACATGGATATGTAATAGGGTTTATCATAGGATCTTTTTGATACATTACTTATAAGGTGATTCATCGAATTTTAAAGAAGTTTATATTCACGGTTACCATTTTTATAAGTTTACATATTACTCGGGGAGTTAAATATGGTGTAACTGTGCAGAATTTAACAGATGAAGACAAAATAATGAAATAATTCAGATTCACCTATACTGGCGCACTCAGAGACATTAATTAAACCATAACTATCAATTAAGTAAAAATAATGACCCTAATTTTAATAGACATACAGAACATGGACATTCCATAATTAAGATAATGAGCATTAAGGTTAAATGACGTCTCTAAATGCAGTTAGTGATGTACACCTATAGAACAAATGCAAAATCTCCTCGTAAAACGCTTATCGTTGGGGGTTTAACAAACTTCGTGAGCATTTTATTAGTTAAGTATCGCAATTAGCCCTTTCACGTCAGCTCAGGTCATTTGGGCTGCAGCCGGCGAAAGCGATGCAGTAACGCGTTACGCAAACCCTGGGCACCGGTCATGTGTTAAATTGGAGTACACTCACTTATGCACACGATGTTTGGCGTCTGGTTACCGTTATGCAGGCAAGGATCTGTTACAAGATTTGTGGGGTCGAGTGTACTTGGAAGACAATATCTTCTATCTTCTATACTATTTATAAAGAGATAACTTCTATAGACAACGACAAGGCTTATAGGTAAACCGAAAACACGAAACGCTTGCGTGATGTAATTTAGCACAGCGCCATCTATTGGTTCATTTCTGAATTACAGTCCCGAAGCGAAGTGAGGGCGGGCCCCTAGTTAATTAATAAAGAGGTTAATCCCATATCCCACGCCATGGCTTATAGGTAAACCGAATACGAAACACTTGCGCGATACAATCAACGTCCAGCGCCATCTATTGGTAGACAGTGGAACGAAGTGAGGGCGGGTCACTAGTTTTTAATATTTTCGCCTAGTACTTTTAGTACCAACCCGTGATCTCGGGGTACTGAGTTCGATTCCCGTCGCAAAAGTATGTTCCGAATTTGAACATGGCTCGGGTGTGTGATCATCAATCCGCATTAGGCAAGCAGTCTTTTCATTGTAATTACCAGACTCCCCAAATCCTGGGTCAAGCGTACCCCGGGTTCCAAAGCAATGTCTATGGATGCAACCGAGAATGAATAGAACGGTAAGACATACTCAATAGGTACATAAGTTTAAAGTTTGACGTAAAAAATAAATAAATTGAGACAACATCGCATACATTGTCCTGGTCCCAAACTAAGGTTTTCCCTTGTGCTATGGAACCAAGAAACAACTTTATAAATTGAAATATTTACTTGGTTGTCTGAAGAAGTGCGCGGGCGGCGGCGGAGCATATCTGGTTACTCTGAGGGGAGGCCGAGGGTCAGGGTAGTAGGGGATGGACCACGCTGTCACTGCCATCATTGTGCACGATAAAATTAACTGTAAAAGAAAATATTATATTAAAAAGTCGTAATTTGTAATAAATTTGCATAATTTTTTATAAGATGTGTAATTCAACTCGATTAAAATGCGATACGACCCCAGTCGTGTCAGTTAGCCGCCCAGTTTTAAGTGCCTGTCTTGTATAAAAAAGACTTAAGAGATTTTAACACGAATAAACATGCGTGTTATTTAAAATATTATATAAGCAATGGGAAAGGCAAGCATGCGGGTAAATCAGTTAAATGAGTTAATCTGGGGGAGGAGACGACTCTCCTCCCTCTCCGTGATGAGGGTCCGCCGGTAGGTGGTACGGGGGTACCACCATCGGCATTGCACGGACACCCTCCACACGGTGGGGACGGCTAAGCTCTCTCGGCTGTCCCCTCCTGCTCCCCCGACCCCGGGGGAGCTCCCGCCGAGCCCGCCGTGCAGGCGGGCCACCGTCCGGGGAGATGTCGTGGTGCGAGGGCTTCGCGCTATTTGCCCCACGACTTTCTCCCGCGATGGACGATGAGGGAGAGTCCCAGGGGTTTTTTTTAGTCGGTAAACCCCCCGCCGTCATGCGGGAGGGAGTCCGACATAACGGGTATGCGTAACGCATTTCCCCTGGGAAACCAAAAAAAAAAATGGGGTAAATTGAAAGCAAATAATCACTCCCGCCCATAGACATGCGCTACAAATACAGTTAAAAACATTAATCCATGTATCTTTACGTAGGTTTTATACCTCTTCCATCTATTTAATTGAAAACTCATAGTGACCAGCAAAAAACCCGTTAGTCTCGTATTTCGTACACTGAGAATTACAGCGCGATAAGCCAGGCGTAGCCAGTTATTAAGTTAACCAACCTTAAAGTATTTAGGCTACATTATGACATAAGAGTATTCGGACAATAAAAATACCAGCTAGCGAGAGATAACTTACAAGTCTGTATGTATTTAAAAGTTATTATTTGAATTTTTTTAAAAATTTATTTGCGAGGTCGTTTGAGCCCTATAGTGTTAAGTGTTAAGGTTTCGAGAAAATTAACCTAAGTCGATATCTGTCGAAGAACTGACAACCGTTGGGGTAAAAAAGTTCTTGAGTGGAGACCGCGACTCGGGAAACGTAGTGTGGGACGGCCTCCGGCTAGATGGAGTGACGATTTGCGAAAAGCCGTTGGTATAGACTGGATGCGTCTCGCCGAAGACAGGGTGAAATGGCGAACATTGGGGGAGGCCCATGTCCAGCAGTGGACTGAGACAGGCTGATGATGATGATGAACCTAAGTAGGTATTAAGGTTTATTTTCTTTAAATATATACTACCACAAAATAATAAAACAAATTTTGTGGTAAGTACGTTCTATTTCCGTACAAAATCGAATGATATAAAATAGTCCTTACATAAATGAAATATTAATCTTAAAAAGTCTATCTATAAATGACTTAAGTATCATTCTCATTACGTCAGAAGTGTCATTAATCATAACTCTTAATGATATCAACAAGATGATACTAAAAGTTGTGCTGACATACGCTAGTCTTAATTAACTAGATAATGTACTTCATTACGTTACACGTTGTGTAAATTATATCATTACACATTAGGATTGTCTAATGTAATGCGCAGTGCCATTTCATGGTAGGTGGACATGAAACTGCGATTAATATACAGTGTGTCTTTCTCTCTCATTTTAGCATGTCAAATCATGGTTTTCATGTTTCAGAAACTATTCAAAACGGTGGAAATATACCTACAACGTGTAAAAAAATATGCAATCCATATCCATACTATTTATAAAGAGATAACTTCTATAGACAACGACAAGGCTTATAGGTAAACCGAAAACTCGAAACGTTTGCGCGATGTAATTGGACATAGCGCCATCTATTGATTCTTTTCTGAATTACGGTCCCGAAGCGAAGTGAGGGCGGGCCACTATAATACATAAAGGTGTAAACATATAGGTACCGTGTAAAGTCTTCACTGCCAAAATAATGACTGTCCAATGAGCGAAAAAAAAAGCTGTTTCCTACAATATTATTCGATTGCTAGCTGGATACTTTGTACGGAACAGCTGACCTTTTTTTTCACACATTGGATGCTCATATTTTGGTGGTAAAGTCACAGTATTTATGTTTACACCAATAATATTACATTTTATTACACGTTGTACCCGCCCTCACTTCGCTTCGGGACCGTAATTCATAAATGAGCCAATAGATGGCGCTGTGTCCAATTACATCGCGCAAGCGTTTCGTGTTTTCGGTTTACCTATAAGTCTTGTCGTTGTCTATAGAAGTTATCTCTTTATAATTAGTATAGAAGATTTGAAAGATCCAGATGTGCATGCTCGGATTCGAATCACTGTAACTTAAAAGGAAGGCGAGTTCATATCTACTGAGCTAACATCGCTCTTAAAATACAGTGCGTGTTTTGACATTTTCCACGCTAGAGTAAAAAACGTGGCCATTTCCTCTATGATTTATGGTCTTTAAGTTGCACCTAGTTTTTCTTTATCATGCATGTCAGCAGGGAAACATTTAAGGCCAATTAAAGTTTAAGAGTTTGATTTATAAACGATTAATTTACCCGCAATTGTTAGTTTAGTTGTTTCAGACGTTAATTCTTTTAAGAGTTTATGATGATTGGTTACTGCTGTTATTTTGAATTTGAGTAAAAAGTTGTTAAATTGACAGTTTTTATATTCTACTATAAGGAATTTTAATTCTACTTTAATTTTTTTTAATGTCTAGTTAAGAACTAGAGTTGTGAATTTTGTGCAATAAAGTATATGTATCTACTTATCTAATCTTCCGATGGAAATGATAAAAGGTACCTAATAAAAAATATAACATTAAATAAAATTACTAATAGATACCTACTTATACTATATAGATACTTATACTGTAACTAATAGATAGGTACTAACTCCCTTATTATATAAAGTTCGGGAACTAAATTCGTTGGCCCACTTAACATTGCCTGTTGGAACAGGCGAAACACACGGTCCATTCATGCCGAAGCGGGGCTCTCCCACGGTAAAATTCCTCAATACTTACCAAAATTCTTCCGTCCATGTTTTCCAACTTTAATTACAGTTTCATGGGCACCGTGACCAGTTGACAGGTACAAATGGCGTCCCAAAGTCAACGTGCCTCTTATAAAGTAGAAAGAAAACGAATCCGGACACTTTCTATCGGCCGATTTTACGCTCGAGCGCGCCCCGATTCGGTCCAGCCGGGACCGCCACTTCCTCTGGTGAAGTGTGGAACTTGGTAATTGACAATTGGTATTGTTTTCTTGTACTAGAGATGAGAAACGAGCAAGCGGGTCACCTGATGGTAAGTAGTCATCGCACAACATCTGCGAGATCAGAGAGGTTGCTGATGCGTTGCCGGGCATTAGATACATGTGTTTGTTTATTTGTTTTGTTCTAGATTGTGTAAAACTTAATTATTGATATAATCCTGAAGAGTATAAATCGCGTCACATCGGTCATTTTTATTTTAAATATAATGTGCCCAGGATTATGAAAAATATTTGTAAGAAGTTTCGTTAAATTCCGTCGATTAGTTTTGGTTTATATAAAGAACATACATATAAACAGACAGACAAAAATTATACTGATTGCATTTTTGGCACGTACATAACGCGTCTCTTTCATCACTTGACGTTCGCAGAGTTAAAGGTGCTCCTTATGGCACGAAAAACAAGTACTCTCTACGTACGTCGAGTTGATGTGGACGCATGCACGCAATAATTGTTATTGTTTCAATTGAAAAGTCTAATTTATATAGCTAAACCAATAATAATATCCATTACATATTATTACAGTGTCAGTCTTTATTACATAGGAAGATTTTATTTACTGTTTCAAGTTTTCAACTTTCACAATTACATGGAAAATCCGATTTCAATGTCGGTCGGCCTTTGTATTTTTCTTTGTTTAATTAAATGAACTTGCTAAACTTTAGTGTGCTGAGTTTTTAATTTTAAGTTGCCGTTAAATCATTGATTAATTAATTAAGTTATGCCACCGTGAGTCTCTGCCTAATGTGATGACATTTGGGACTTACAATCTGCTTGTATCGCGTTTATCTCCTTTTCATGAGATTGCCACATCGTAAATAGTAAAAGTTAATTATCATAGAAATAATGTCATCGCGTCTATGATGGAATTATGTTTAATTGCCACGCTTGCCTAATGCGGATTGGTGATCGTAAACCTGAGCTTGCCTGATGCGGATTGGTGAACAGAGAAAAATTCGACACATACTCTGCTCATCCCGGGAGTCGAACCCAGGAACCAGAGATTACGGCTTGGTACTTAAACGCCTAGACCTTACCTTATGGCTCAGAATTCACAACTTAAGAACAAGACCGTACAGGAATGTAATGTGCCGATCCGTATTCTGTATCCGACTGGAAATGATATTCTAATACGAGTACGTATTAAACCCTAAATAGATTAAAAAGAGGCACATTTTTGTACGAGACTACATGATTCCTTGTCTCAGTCTTATTAAAATTTTGTGTTACCTACACATTTTAGCAGTACTGGAATAATATCAATACTCCTAGTAGCATCTATTGCGACATTTAAACGTTTCAATAAAAAGCAATAAAGAACCATTTTCGACTTCTACGCAGACGAAGTCACGGTCAAAACCTAGTATTATATAATATTAAGGTGTCCAATGCCGTAACAGTGATTAAATAGTTGAATGGCAAATCTTTTATTTTGGTTGTTGCTAAAACGTTATCCGCTCACTGATGCTTATTTAAACAGCAGTATCTTTCATAACAATTAACTATTACGTTTCTAATAAGTTATTGTTTTTTCTGATGTAATCAAATCTCTGCCACGGTCGTAAAGCATTCATTGGGATAGATTTAACCGCTTTCTCTGATTTAAGCTGTTACGATTTAAATAAAAAACGTTAAATAACTTTGCTCCATTGCGTATCATGTCATAATGACATGAAATGAATGAAAGAAAGAATAGACCTTATTGCTCTTCGTTACCCTGTTTTGTTGTTTTTGATTGGATTAATGGTGAATTTGGTAGATGACTAAATCATTATCCATTTGGAGCACAAAGTGAACTTGGACCTACAGATTAGGGAGTCTGGTGTAATTAAATAAAGCGACTGCCGTCTGATCTTTGCAACCCTTACAAAGAGGAACCAGATCAACCGGCTCATTAGGTTACCTAAGTATATGATCAGAATCTATACTTCAACCAACCGAAACAGCGAATGGTAGATACACACCAAAAAATAACGTAGGTAAACGTGGATGCTCGGATTTGAAGCTATGAACTCCCGATCAGAAGACGGACGATACTCGTATTAGCTTTTAAGCTGCCATCGCCCCGAGTGAGGGTTGTTGACCAGATGCCCGTCACTCTCCTTTCCGAAGGCCAGCCAGCATCCAGTAGGTGGTGCCAACGTGAAGCGGCACCACTACACTCCACTCCCTTTGGTGCTCCCGGCTGTCTTTAGTCAAAGTCGAAGGTATTTATGGACCCGCAGAGAAAATGGGCCTTCCACCTGGGCAAGGACGTAAATTAAGGATCTTCAAACATGTCCTCTGCTCAAATTGGCGATGCGGAAGCATGGAAACTTAGTCAGAGCTGGAGTAGAGACCGACATAAGCCGCCTGTAGCGGCAGAAGGGCATGCATTAGAAGTCGCAAGGCTACGCGGTCACTTCGATTCGTCGGTATTCCCCAGACTCAATAAAGTAGGTCGCTTATAGCTCTTGAATAAAAAAGATGAAAGCGAAGGACGCCCTGGCCTTCGTGGCTCTAATGTTTCCACATAGAGTATTTGCTAGTAACGTAAATATGAAAAAAAAAATAAAGAGAAGAAATAAAATAATACAGTACAAGTACTCGTAGTTGAGAGCAGAGTATTGCACTCCACTCGGGCGCGAATTATAACTGTGTTCTTATTACTTCCATAGCGGTACCTAATCTTAACTAAGGTCAGGACTAAACGACCTTCGCCAAAGATCTGAGATTACACTACCAAGTTAAACCTCTTGACCTACGCAACCACAGGCGTAAGAACCAGTTAACACGGAAAGCATTAAAGTCTCATCAAGCTTGAGACTCGCCTTTCGTATTTCCTACACATTTCACTGCGAGAAAACTCTCGAGTTATTGACCTTACAAGTTTACTTGTAAAGAAGCCTACCGACTTTTTGTAGTTACCTTGATCACGATTTTTGATCACAATAAAATTTCTATGTTATTGTGTTGGTGCTTTTTGCATTTAGAGATAGTTGAAACATGTTTGGTGTAGTGGACTCGTAGTTGAAGACTGTTATAAACTTAGAGCGTTTAAATGTAATGGAATGGACATGAGGCATTAATTTGTTATGCGTAGGCGCCTATTCAGATCAACATAACAAGTTGTAAGGAAATGCTTCGAGAGATGGATGCAAGTTAGTCGCTGAAGGAGAGAAGTAAGCAATATAAAGTTTTTCGTGCCAATTTTTTAACTACTTGTAAATTTTGTGTGCGTGTGCTAGTAACAATTAATATATTTAGAACACTTAAAAACGTAGCTGTAAAGAAAAGTATAATTATATTACACTAAAACTAAATGTTTATAAATAAGTATTGAATAATATACAAATAGCAGATTGTTTTGGTTTATTTAATCGCATTAACTTTAATTCTGAGTATTTTATTGTGTGATAGGTCTCAAACCAGTTGATGGATCACAGACCTGATGGTAAGTTATTGCCACCGCCCATTGACATCCGCGACACCTAATGAAGTCACAAATGCGCTGACATCCAATGAACCCCCTTCCCCACATTGAACTTTCAGCACCTTCACCACAGAATACTTAATAGTACACTCGGCGAAACAAAGCAGGCGCTGCTTCAGGCCAGCCTTCTGTGAGGCCGTGGTATTCATGCCGAAGCATGAATACCACGACTTATATTCTTTTTTTTTTTCATACTTTGATCTGACTCTGAGATAGGTAGCCCAAGCACCTGTGTTACAGAGATCAGAACCAACAGTGGGATTACAAATATATACATATAATACTTTTCTTTTGTAAATACATACTTATAATACATAGAAAACACCCAGACCAATACAAACAGACATGTTCATGCATACAAATGTTTGTACTGTGCGGGGATCGAACCCGCAACCCTTGGCCCAGACGCAGCATTCACTACCACTGAACCAACTGGGTCATCAAATTCCCACTAGCTCCATCCCGTGGCTTGGGCCAACCGCCATCTTTGTTTATTGTTGCCGTCGTGATCGCGATATAGTGACGCGATTGGTACGTCCGCACAAACTGACATACTTTCCCACCGAGACTGGTGGGTTTCACAATACCATGTTCTTGGTTAAGTTCAACTGGGGCAACTTGATCTTAACGGAGTACTTTGTATGAGCTCAGGTTAAACTTTGTATAGACTTAATGATAGGTCTATTAACCCCTTTAGATTTACCTCTCTCATTAATTAAACATCTCTGTATTTAAGGAGTCCTTCTATAAGGGTTCTGCTTTACTTTTATAGGTTTGAAATCTTTAAAAAATAGAGAATACTTTAAACATCGCTTACTGCCGCACTCAGACACGTTAATTAAACCTTAATTGCCACTTAACTAAAAATATTGTCACTTATTTTCATAGACATGAGTCTTCATTATAAATAGTCTTATTTATAATTAAGATTATGAGCATTAAGGTTAAATGATGTCTCTAATTGCGGTACTTAGACTTATTTAAACCTTTCTTGAGTTCAGTCAGTTACTTAAATGTAAGTTTTGTTAACGCGTTGAAGTCTTTTGCACGTGGAATTCGAACATTCAAAGCGGCTGCCTATCTTTACGTCGACGCATTGGTAGTATTCGTAATATCACGCCACAAAAAGTTGAAATTATTCATAATTACTACGAGTATATGCGAGAACCTGATAAATTTACTTTTTGAAATGTTAAATACTTACATTTTACAAACAAGAACGAGGCAGTTATTTCACAAACAAGAAATACCTACTTTGAAGATTTCTGAGAGGCACCTACTGCGAAATGGTTTCAAGTCGAAGATTTCACAGAAGCACCTACCTACTCACTGAGAAATTGTTTCAAAAGTCATAATTATGTGGAAATGTATTTCAATATAAAATCATCTTAAAAATAAAGATTCCTCATGCGTTACCATTGCACTGAGATAATTGCCTTATGCAGTTTTAATTTACCTTATAAAAGTTTGTTATTAAAGTTGGAGCTGTAATTCAAAGTTACCCAAGCGGGAATATAATTTAAAGTTAATTCCATAATTGACATATCACGTTTTCAACTTTTTATTTTTTTATTCCGGTTTTTCCTAATTACATTTTTTATAGACAGCCTAGCAGAACTGTACCTAGACATGATATCTATTTTGAGGGCATGTAGTTTTGTATTGTAACATCGACTTCAATGTCGTCATCATTTTGTAAGTGGAGGAGTTCGCTATTAGTGATTTAAGATCGGCGAGATTGTATATTTCTTACCATAATAGGATATAGCATTAAGTTCTGTAACATTATTCGATGAAGAGTATTTAAATCCTACTACTATTATAAAGGCGAAAGTTTGCAAGTATGGATGTATGGATGTTTGTTACTCTTTCACGTAAAAACTACTGAATGGATTTGAATGAAACTTTACCACAATATAGCTTATACATCAGAATCACACATAGGCTACAATTTATAAAAATATATTGTGTGGATTGTCCAAAATATGACGGTTAGTGTCAATAATTAACTCCACGCGTACGAAGTCGCGGGCGGCCGCTAGTATACCATAATTAAGTTCTGTAAAATTATTCGATGAAGAGTATTTAAATATATCATATTTTATCGTAATTTTAACAAGACAGACCCAATGTCCTAATATAACCAACCCGTTTTTGGACTTCGCCTTCATTTAATAAAAAAATATTTCCGATAACTAACTTAAATTACCGTGGAAGAGCCACGCTTCGGCATGAATCGGAGTACGAGTAATACGGCCTCACAGAAGACTGTGAAGCAACGCCTGCGCTGTGTTTCGTCGAGTGAGTGATGTAGGTAGCGGAAGCCAATTTGGGGGTAAAGGAGGTTAAAAGTTGGCAGCGCACTTGTGACTACTGGTGTTGCAGGTGTCAAGGGGCGGCAACAATCGCTTACCATCAGGTGATCCGTATGTTCGTCTGCCACCTATCACTTGAAAAAAATCCAATGTCCAAATATAGGTAAGCAATCCATTTTTGGACTTCACCGCCATTTAATAAAATTTTATTTCCGAAAACTTAAATATAAAATTCTTTATAAACTCTTATCTCATCTCATTCCCAAGCTTTAATTATAATATTTTAAATTGCATTCTCTGCAATGCGTCCGATTATGCTTGTTTTATGCAACTGGGGCTGCGCCGGCGCAATCGCCGCGATCGGAAGCATTATCGTAAAGTCGCCGAGTGGCGCAGAGACAGTTTTTACGGCCAAACTCATTTCCTGGAATATATTGATAAGATTCGATAAGGGTGATGATGTACTGGGGAGTTTAAGTCATTTACGATTACGATTTACGGTACACAAGTATGTTTGGGTAATAATAAAACGGCTATGTTGATAACTTGCGTAATCTATCTAAGAAGTATGATCTGGATCTACACCACTGTACCTACATTAGTCCTTTAATATTATTCATTTATTTATTATCTACTCGCTAGGTGTTGTTATAACCATAGTTATATGTGTTATAAAAGTATTATCATTCATTCAGTGTTAATAATATAGGTACCTACTACAATCAAGGGTTTCAACTGGGTCAAACTTTGTGCTGCCTCAGGGTTACTTTCCCAGAGGAGAGGCCAACATAATCCATGCTGACCCCCATTAGTCGGCTAATGTCTAAGGATGCTCCTACATTGCACTTTACAGCATTTACAGCTTCAGCCACAGCGAGAACAAAAAAAGATAAAGTTTGTGCGAAATGTTATTTTCTAATTTTACTGAAGTATGACTAGAAAACCAACAAAAAAAAGTGTTTTAATCTACTCCCAATTATTTACTTTAAAAAAGTCACCTTTAAACTTTCTCAAGAAGTAATTTTTTCGGCTGCTTCAGTTCAAATATTGTAAGTTATTTTTATTTTATTCGCTCTCGGTGTATCCCGCTGTTATTAAGAGATGCAACAATTACGTGGGATTACGTAAAAGCAGGTCGTCTCATTACACGGCCGCTGCTCGTGATTAGTTCGGACCTCACTTTGTTTTCACTTCGCCAGGGCCGGACTGGGACCAGTACAGGCGTCATGTCAAGTTACCTAGTGCAGTGCGAAAATAGGACTTGTGTCTCAGACATAAGGATGGTTCAAAGTCCAAAAAGAGTAACTGCACGCCACCAGGCTGAGTATGTAGGTACATTGCAATGACTCCATTATCATTTTAGCCTAAGACAGGCATAGATGGCATAGACGCAACGCCCAACAAACGCTAGTGTGGGAAGGTCGCCGGCAAGGTCGCCAACGTTCAAAGTACCTACGCTAGGGTGGGGTGGGGTCACTATAAGACAGTGTTCATTCCATAGGGATGTAAACTAATCCGTCTGTAACGAATGATATGTCTCTTGCACCCAAAAAGAGACTCACGTGCGTCTGAAAAGGACTGTGGTAATTGATGATCAACATGATCGATGATGAACGTGAGCATCATTTGATTACTACCATCATCACATTAATTCAGTTGCAGATGCCATCATTAAGGTTTAATAACGACTTAGTGCTTTCAAGAGTGTTCTAATTTTGAAAATTGACACATTAATGTCACTTTAACTAATATCAGTTTATAATGGACGATTATCAACAAAGTGTCTATGCCCTGATCCATCTCTGTTTCCTCAATATTAATTTGTAGGTGCTCTACTTGTCTATAACCGTGGAGAGTTACGATCAGTTTGGCTTTAGACTTATCGTTAAATAAATAATGTTTTTCAATCACCCGAGAAATAGGTTAATAGCTAAACAATGGGAGGATACGAATTAAGTGGTAAATTAAGGCTTTGTTTTCTAAATTCCTCTTTTCCACCAACACAGAAGTAACTGGTTTACTTCCTCTTATAAAGCTAATCTACTAAAAACGAAAATATAGTGTCCACTATAGATAGACCCTGTTCCCTAAAATGGCCCATACTGGGATGATTTAGTACGAGAGGGGACAACATGTTACTTATATTTGTTTCAATCTATATCTTTTATACTATTTATAAAGAGGGTAATCGGATAGTTAACGTTTTCCATAAAAGTCTTTTCGGTTTCCATATAACATATCATCGGCTTATGTGGAAACCAAAAAGGCGAAACGCTTTCGTTATGCAATCGTCACCCAGCGCCATCTGTTGGTCTCGAAATGAAGTATGAGAGCGGGCTAACTAGTATTATTATAAGAAGGCAAGTTAAGTTTAAATGAGTACAAGTTATGTATCTCGTATGTGTACAACGGGTGCTATTTAGCTCGTTCCATGTGTAGAGCACATGGAACGGTCAAGCTAAATTTACTTCAAAATCGACCTAGTTTTGTTCAGTCTGATGAAATGGTGCCGACCCGAAGATAGATAAATATACTTATATTCTTTAATGCATAGAAACAAAATACAGGTATAGAACAACAAAAACAAGCACTACAATACGAGTAAGGCATTCATATCGCTTGTAACGATTTCTTCCACACAACCATTATCCCTGTTATGGCAATAATCAATGCTCAATTCTTTATTGCTTTCATAGTGTACAAACAGATGGTAAATAACTAAATACATAACATAATATTGGTCGAGGAAATCAGCATGATGGTAATGGGTCAAGGCAGTACCTACAATTAATAAATTAAAACAAATTGAAGTTGTAATGGACCAACTTATAAAGCATACCCACCGCTGGGCGTCGACGGGGTATGTAGGACACTCCCCTGGGCATACATACTTATTTATTTATTTATCTCCCTGCATTATCGCAAAATGATCTAGACTACTGTACATAGTCTAAACAAGTAAACTTACCTATCCCGTTGAAAAAAATACTTCAAAATAGCAAATCACGATAAGAGTAGCCATTTCAGTGTCACGGCTCATCAATGTCAGAAATAATCAACCTTTTCCGGATTTAATTTAAATTCGTTAATAACGGTCTTGCATTTAATTGATCAACCCAATACTCTAGAAAGTTAACGGTTGATTTCAAGTAATTTGATTTATTAATTTCAAGTATTTTGATACTGTTTTTTATTGCTGATAGACTAACGCTTGACCACAATCGCACCTGATGGAAAGTGTCGAAGGGGCGATGATCTATTTATGTTTGACAGAGTACGTATCTTATATAGTGATAAATGATTTCGGCCTAAATTAGTTTGATTCTAGTCAAATGATTACCATAATAATGTTAACTGTTGCCATAACTTTATTTAAAGAATTTAAAGAAAGCTTGTCTTAAATGCAATTGTCAATAAAATCAAAACTGGTATAATAAAACAGTATATAAAATATTTTTGCTGTAGTAGGTAATTCTTTGCCCTCTTCTTTATTTTTCGAGTAAACAATGCATTTGTCGTCCCACCTGAACCCTACGATATTTTTGTAAAGTGCATTATTTACTTAAGAATAAAACTATTTTGCCGATAATATTTACTTTAGTTAATTAATCAGTGTCACGCAGTATTCTTTTATTTATTTGTATGGAACAAATTCATTTCTATTATTTCAGTCATAGATCATTGAATTGTATCAAAATGTTGGCAATCTGTGCGCAGAGTCAATTGATACCGATTGCTCTATAAATGAAGTGACGCCTATCTATCTTTCACACCCACTGTCAACGCCAAGATGTCACAACGTTTGCTGGACACCACGGTACTCCATCATTATCATTAGACAAAATATTATCATTAGACAAATCATTATCATTAGACAAATCATTATTGTCATTGCACCCGTTTTCTAGTGATCGAATGAAGTGATAGCAAGTGAAAGTGCCAGTGGTTTTTACTTATCGTATTGATACAGTTTGTTAGTACGGAAAAGCAGAAAATGTTACAAGTTTCGCATAAATTATGGTTAAATTAAGTTTAAGTGTGACATGGTAGCTCAGTGGATAACAGCGCCCTAAAACGGGAGGCCGTAGGTTCAAATTCGAGCATGCACTTCCGTGTATTTCAAATACATTAGCTCGGTGACTTCGCTGGTGAGGATAGATGTCGTGAGGAAACCTGCACGTTTCGGATTGGTTCATGTGATTATGAATATGTAATTAACTACTATCCAGTTGGTCTGGTTCCACTGTTTAAGTTCGAAGATCAGACAGCAGTCGCTCATTGCAATTACCGGACTTTTTAATCCTGAATCATAGTTCACACATACCCCAGGCGCGAAGCGACAGATTTGGATATAATCGGAAATAATAAACTTAGAAGGACTTTAATATTACTATGTTTCATTAGTGCTACGTGTTAATTTATGCAAATAATGCTTAAAAAATGTTAACATTAGTGTCAAAATTTCTATAGATACTTCAATGTAGTCCAGATTTATTTACATTGTTTTTAAGTCTTGTAATAGTGCAGTTTTGTTTGATTGAACTATGATAATACCTATGTTAAACTTGTTAAGACGTTGGTATGCATGCATGCGTGCAATAATACTTTAGGTAACGAGACAGTTTATTTTCAATATTTTGATATATTCGTGGTTCTACTCAACAGACATACAATATGAATTTATGTTTACTAAAGGATATGAAAGTTATTACAATCCAAAAAGTAGTTCAAACTCACTGGTGTTGCACAGCAGGTGATCTGTATGCTCACCTGCCTTGTCTTCTTGAAGAAATTTCAGGATTGAAAAATCTTTAATTCTATATACCTGAGACATTATTGCCCCTATTTTTTATTTTGTTATCAGTTATTTCAGATTTCAAAAATGTCAACTTCGTCGTTTTAAATCAAAAACTGCTAAGTCTAATTTTAAATTTGTCAAATATCTTTTAATAAAATTTGCTTCATTCAGAAACTAGATCAATAGGAGAACTTTATTAAAGTATACCTTCTTATGGATACCTAAAGGAGATCGGGTTTTAAAAAACCGATTTACATGCGTGCGCTATTGTGGATACTTTTCAAAACAATTAGAATTACCCTGATCATATTCATAGATCAATAGGAGAACGTCATAAAAGTAGACCTACTTACTTTATGAATACCAATAGGAGATCGGGTTTTGATAACCGATTTACATGCACGCCCTTTCGCGGATACAAAACAATTTAAGTTACCCCGATCATGTTCATAACGTTGTTTAAGTACCTCTAGATTAACATTATTATTTATTATGTTTCAGAAATGTCTTTGTTATCTATTGGTTTTACTATGGAGTCCAGCACGAGGTGTTCAAGTGGCTGTAGGGGGTGCGAGACCCCCACCTAAAGTCCCAGCCTCTATAGAAGCCCAAGCGAAATTCTTTCAGTAAGTTACTTACATTTTAACCAGGATGGGGACGCGGATTATTTTGTTTGTCATCCACATTATCATCGCTGGACTGGTTAGGGTTTTCACATTGACCCACAACTGATGGTACAGACAGTCAGACATCAAGTTACCACAACCTGTCAAATGTCGAAAGTGAAATTCAACTATGTGCAGTGTGTGCAATGTGTATTTGATGAGTAATGAAATACCCAAATTAAAATATACAATTAAAAATTAATAAAAAACATTACTTATAAGTATACAAAGATGAAAGATGAGATGAAATATTTATTAAGGAGGGTTGTCTGCCTTGCAATTCAGCGTGCCCAAAATGCTGGGGGTGTTGCCCCTTTGAATGGCCAACCCGATGAGTTGGCCGAGGTAGTTGCCACCTAAATGTGTAGGACAGTAGGATGAGAGTCAAGTGAAGAAATTTGACAGTTTTGTATTCCTTGATGTGTGGCTGTACGTAGGTACCTTCTTGAAAGAATAATGTCCATTGTGATTAATTGACAGTTGAGGGTTAAGATGTTACAACTTTTAGTATCAAAGTATCTCTATAACAGGTTACATTGCATAGATATTATTTAGGTATACAAAATTTTGAGACTAATAAATAAAATCTAAAAATTTTTAAACTAAGTAGGTACAGATTTGATTAACTTGTTTTTGTCGTTATTAAATACTTTTTTACAGTGCATGAGGCTATTAAAAATTGTAATTGTTCGAACACTTAGTAGGTACCACAAGGTATCAAGTGATTCTGTATTGTATGAAGTACAATTGATTCCATCTACCTCTATGTTGTCCATGGCCCAATCCTACAATTGGAGAAAACGTATTGCTTTGTGACGAAAGCACGAAATTAAATTATTCACCTTCGACCAAATTAAGCCCAATTTCATCATGTCTTAACTAGTCAAGGTTCTGCAAGGCTTTGAATAGGTGAACTTTGCTTTTATAGGGATTTTTTCTCGGTACAGTTGAGTCCGTACAACATCGAGTTTGGTCACGTGTGCGAGGACCCTAACTCATGGGAGCAGCGGTATGAGAAGAAAGATTATAAGAACCACAGGGATATGGGAAAAGTAAAAATGAAATCTATTTGTCTCTGTCTATCTCTTCTATTACTGTTTTTTATCTGTGCTTGGCGTTTGTTTATCGTGCAACTAATCATGACGAAGTCTTTTTGTTGTTGTTCCGAGAATTCAGAGATTTTTTTCTTTCTTTTCTTTTCTTAGATGGATTTTCTTAACCATGTAATTCGTAATTAAACTTTCTTTCACTACTTACTCTAGTTAACGTAGTGTTAAATGCCGTCTACGTGTTTTAATAAGGTTTTTTTATTTATAAGTAAGTAGATTCTGAATCTTTGGAACTTTCTCACTTAGATTTACTTACGTTTCTGTTGGCGTGTGTTTTACGATAATATTACAAAAGTAAAGATTATTATAGTTTACTTTATGACTTGATACATTCTCATAAAATGTTCATAGTGGTAGTTTTAAATTCTATATACGTACCTCTGAAATTGACATCAGAATCTTAAAATGTAGTACTTAAACCTTAACTTAAACAGAAGTTAAAACCTCTTCTTTTTTAAATATTTATAGGTGGTTTCTGATTATGTCTGTCAATTTTGGAGGAATCGGTAATGACATATCGATGAGTACGTATCGTATCGTATCATATCTTTACCTAGGTTCAATGAATATATTTTAGGCCAAGCATTAATACTCTCTGAAGTCTTCGTTATGATTAGTGCGTGCCTATATCTTTACCACAACTTCTGCGTGTGTGATGTCACGACACCCGCATGCGTGACCTGGCTTAACAAATACTTCTTTTTCTTTCTCTGCCCTGCTTCGCTTGCTTGGCTGAAGGTATAGAAACTTTCCTACGCATGAAGACTTCGACCAAGGACATCGGCTCGGCAGCGAGAGGCACTTCACGGAACGCCACGAGAAGGCGAGGCCATCTGAAGGACTGTTCTCTGCTAAAGTATGCTTTCTCTGCTTTGGTTGATGCCGGTGATGCAAATCATAACGACACTACGTCAAACGCCGTGACATATCTACTTATAGACATAATACATAATATTTATGCAACCTAGGTGCATACCTACATAAAAGATAGCTACATATACATCATATATTTTCTCTATTGATGTCTCTTATTTATTTACAGTTTTATATTCTTCATAAGAGTATAGAATGTCGTTACGACGTGCGTCACTGTGCTAAAAACCACTTACTATTTGAAGTCTTATTTCTTATTTAGGGTGTTCCTAGACCGATCGTTTGACCGATGACATAGATCAAATTGTAAAATGGATCTACTACCTATGATCGACTTATCCATTCCACTATCGTTCGATGCCCTCAACGACCGATGAATGTCTGATCAATTAGCAAATCTAAGAAATGCTGTCTCACAAAAGATCTTCAAGAGGAATTTCATTTGCACCATAATCAATCCTAAAAGATTGCACAAAGCGCACTGTGATGACTGCTTCAATAAATAATTCATAAGACTTCAAAAAACTATATAAAATATAATCTAGTACACTAACAACTTATGCTACTAACACAAACATGGTTCTGTTAACTTCTCTTTTGAACTAAATTTAACTTCAGAGCTTGCTGAGCAATTTTTTATCCAATCAAATAACACTCGTATTTATAACTTTCCGTTTCTGTTTAACATTGTCTTTTATTTTCATAATTTGGGAAACTAATTTATTAACTTGGATAAAAAAAGTAAGAGCCATTTTTAATATGAAATATTTCTAGGTACGGTGGGGGGATAAGAAAGGTGGCTATGGAGAACACTACTGGGACCTGAACCACGCTGGTCACGCCAATGACCACGGTGACGGAGACGATGGTCACTACAACCACCACGCGGACTGATGAACCCTACCACCACGACGACGATAACTCCAACCATGGCTACGGTTCCAATGATAACTCCCCAATTTTCGGAAACGACGAATACGACCCAGAAAAGTCGAGCTACGAGGAAAATGGCAGAGCTAAAAGAGCACACCCGAAAATAAAAACAGAAAAGAGATATCAAACAGAAGAAACTGATGACGACGAGCCTATTGCCCCTAAGTTGAAGAAACGGAAGAACAAAGAACATCCCAACAGAGCCTCCACCGCGTAAAGTAGAGAAATATTCAGACGAGGATGAAGACGAAGAAATAGAGGAAGAGATTTACAAAAAGCCCAAACGGCAACATCATCGGCAATCTGAAGAGGAGGAAGAAGAAGAACCAAAGCCTAAGGAGGCGAAAAATCAAGTAGTTTTGGTGGTGAAGGAAAAGGACAGAAGCAAGCAGCAGCAAGCAGAGCAAGAGCAGACTCTCCAAAGCGCTTACCCGAATAATCAAGCGTATACCCAATATGTCCCATATGAAGGTGGAGCGGGAGTGAGACAGCACCATCAGCCTGAAGTGGCAGCAGCTGCGTCAGTCCCAAGGCTGTTCCTGGAACCTTCAACTGGCCACATTGTGGACAGTGCCACGGGACAGGCGTATGTGTTACAGCCAATCGCCGTTAACAACAATTACAATTAGAAAGTAACCATCGAACTAGATTAGTTGTTAGTTTTGTTATAGTTATTTATTTTCTACAATATACAAGTTACAAATTGTTTTGTGTTTATTTTCATAACGACGACGTAACGGTAGTTTGAGTAATAAATTGTTGAAGATTTTATTAGGTACGTTGTTAGGTTGTTAACGCTATTGATTGCTCATTTCCTTCAACTCAGATTTATAAGAAGATAGAGATAGTACTTACCTACTAAGATAGGAGTACTTTTAACAAAACGCTTTTTTGTACTATGAAGCGAAGTTGTTCAACTGTGTGATATAGACAAGAACTAATCGTAATCAGGGTGCAGTGACACGGAAAAGATATTTCTAACAAGAGCTCGTCTAGCCAATCTTATTTATAAGATACCAATAAGTAAGCACTGGAAATACAAATTAGAATTATCTTAATGATAGGTTTTACTATTCCTATTCATACTTGTAGAATGGAAAGTGAATTTCTATTAACCAGTCCAGCGAGTAAGGAACAAGTTTCCACTAGGAAAACTTTTGTAGTGTTTTCTAACATTGTAGGTCTCTCGCAGCCTCGTGTTTGTTAGCAAACTTATTTTGGTAGGTAAGTAGACAAAGTTTCAGCACAGATATTAGAATACTAGTAGTTTTAGTTACAACTGGCGTAGCCTCTATTAAAGCGTTAAGGCGCAGTTAAAGTATGTACCATAGTACCTCTGAAATTGAGGAAGATATTAACATATTAAGCTTTTTATACAGAGTGTACCTATAACATTTAAATCCTTTTAACCACGTGTTCTACTAACCATTCTAAACAACAAATTATTCTATGACTTTTGAAAATTCTTATCTTTCCATACAAAGTCGATCACGTGACTTGGTAATTTTGTATGCAGAGTCAATTCATTTTTCTAAGTATTTGGAACAGTGGTTGTTTAGAATGGTTGATAGAACACGTGGTTAAAGAAATGTAAATGTTTACAGATACACCTGTATAGGTAACTAATCGGTAGATTTTAATGTTCCGATTTACCTAAATTACGGAGGAATATAAGCATTTAAAAACTGTCACGAAAGTCACATCCCGATGAGAATTACCCTATTACCTTCTGATGATAGTTAGGTCCCAATATTAGACAGACCTCTATTGTAACCTGCTATCAGAATTTGTTTCTAAAATTAAGAACATTCGAACAGTAATTTTACAATTTAAAGATCTATCTTAACGATCAAAACCTATCAATACAAACGGTTGGTATTCACACAGTTCGCACTTGGAAGGGAACGCACGGTGCAGTAAAGGGCCTCCAAGCGGCGCAGGCGCAGGGGTCAGTGCGTATGCTGCCCTTTCCCACGGTGCCACAGGTTCCAAGGAGAAGCGATGCGCCGATAACACGGATGTGTTTAGGGTTCTGTTTCTATTTTTAACTTTATGCAGATGTATCCGTGGACATTTAGGTACATCCCTTTAATGACATTTTCTACTATTCTGAATAACATTTTGTTCAACAAATTTTCGGAATTCTACGAAAGTTTTTTCGACTATCCATGCAAAATGACCAAGTAACGTGACCGACTTTACTTTTTTTATGCGAATTATCACAAGTCATAGAACAATGTTGTTCAGAATTGTTTGTTGAACACGGTGGTTAAAGAGATGTAAGTAAATGTTCACCGATACACCCTGATAGTAAGTGATTGCCGCCGCCTATAGACACCTGCAAGACCAGTAGAGTCACAAGTGCGCTGCCAACCTTTAGCTCCCTTTCCCCCTCTCCGGTACCCTCACTCACTCAAAACACAGCGCAGGCCGCTGCTTCACGTCTTCTGTAAGGTCGAGGTATCACTTCGGGCTACTTTAGGTACACCTAAGATAAATACATTTATTTTATTTTTTTCACTAAAGAAATTTTTGATGTCTTATTTTAAAAAAAATTGGAAACTAACTACGTTCCTTTAACGTAAGACCCAAAGCCTTCTAAAAGGCATAAAACAATGGATTTTCTATTTTTGTTTTTTTTTTATGTTATAGGTAGGAGACGAGCAGGCGGATCATCTGATGGTAAGCCATTGCCGCCGCTCATGGACACTTGCAACACCAGTGGAGTTACAATTGCGCTGCCACCTTTTATCCCCTTCCCCCCCGGGTGGGCTTCCGGTACCCTCACTCACTCGGCGAAACACAGCACAGGGGCTGTTTCATGCCGGTTTTCTGTGAGGCAGTGGTATCACTCTGGTCGAGCCGGCCCATTCATGCCGAAGCGTGGCTCTCCCACAGTTAAATTGTGTCTGCTGTCTGGGCGTTACGACGTTAACTTATTATTCCGCGAACATTACCACTCACTCAACCAAAACGCTAACAGCTCATCAGATTTCAAATCTATACTTACTGATAAGTTTAACGTATCTTTAATTTAACGAGTAAAACACGGAACTCGCCTGAGGAATTCTACCGAGGGAAGTACTCCCCGTCCATTGCACCGCGTATTCGATGCGGGTGCTATCAGGCCATCAGATTTCTCCGCGGATAACGTGTGTTTAACATTGTGTCCTGCTGCGAAGTAATCAACAACGTTGATCACCGGTGAATGTTGCTACGTCACAAAACGGTAAGGAGTTTTATAGAAATGACGATAAGTTTCAAATGGATGATGTGACGAACGCGTATGTTTTGCCTACACTGAATTTCTGCATAATTACTTACGTAAGTTGTGCAATATGAGTAGGTAAGTGTTTTATATTTCTACTAATGGCCCCCGATTTCCCGTGATTTTCGATATTAAAGAACATGGCAGAATATAGGATAAACACTGCTTTTGCGATATACCTAGGACTACCTATATCCATTTTCGATCAATATACACAAACAACAAAATTGGGACAACTTTCATGTCAACGTATTGGAATATTTAGTAAAAAAAAAACATAATTATATTTACACGCTTTATCAAATTCAAGTGAATACCAAATAATAGAATCATTAAGCAAACAAACAGGTTCTTTTATTTTCCCCTCTCATTCCAAACACAATACAATACCCTCATCTCAGCATGTTCCTTACAGATGCTAAGTGCGCACGCGACTCGGGAGAGAGAAAAAAACTAATGCTTTAGGGACAAGATGAAGGGACGTTCCGAAGGGATGAGAGATATTGTGTTTATGTTGCATTTCATATTTCATCACCTTTTGCCAATAGCTCGTGATTCTATAAGGTTATTGAATTACCTAATATTGTTATAAATGGATCAACTAAGATGATTGTATAAGTTGGAAAGGCCTTTGAAACTTGTATGATTCCGTTTTAAATTTTCGCTCTTTCTGGTCTTCTCTGTCTCTCTCATCTTAACGTTTAGGTACCTACCTAATTCCCGGTTGCGTAGGTAGGTAATCTGAAATTTTGGAATCCTGTGTGTGGCCTCACGGTGGTTTCCCATGCCTTGGGTATCTAGACCATGATTCAATATTTGGAGATTTTGGTAGTTTTACTATAGTCTACTAAATTCAATTTAAATAAATAAAGACAACATCAATACATTGTCCTGGTTCCAAATTAATGTTTTCTCTTGTTGTATGTAAACCAGAATTAACAAAGGAACTACAAACAACCCAGAGCCCCAGACCCAACTCATACCTACTTAACTGTTTCATCAACAAACATTTGTGCTGGTGCTATCAGTAGATATGTAGATAAGAACATCAAAATTAACTATTTTTACAAGTATGTATTTAGATTTTTTCATTACAACAATTTGGCATGTTCCAAATACCTATTCACTGCGTTGCATCCACCAATAATCCTTTTAATTTTTTCACCCATTCCCACATTGCTAAAAATTATCTTCGCAAAATAACCGCCATCACGTATCTATTCTTAGACGGTCAAAGGGTCCCTTCTAAGCAAACCAGTCTGACCAGTTCGACGTGGGAACTAACCACTGGCCCTTTGCCCTTTGGCGAACAGATGACATGCAGATTTGCAGGACTGCACTTGTTCGGAAGGGTTAGTTTAGTACAATAGTATCCAAGGGTTACACACGGTTGGGGAGTTTGCCGACGTCTTTTTATTTTTTTAATAATTTAACATGCTTTCCAACGAAGTTATTATAGTTGCTATGTTAAGTTTAAAAAGAAATTGTATTTTTAAATGGAAATCTGCACCATGACTGTTATAGGTAGGTATATCATGCTATTAAGGGTGTCCTATACATATAGAAATGGGAATATTTCAAAGATTGATTTGATTTTTTTTTGATAGACAAAGAGTGTTATTGTAATGATGATTATAAAAATAATCTAGATATTTCTAGATATTACATGAAGGTTTCTTCAGTAAAATAACAATTTGTCTCATGGACAAAGTGTCACATTGGTATAATTTAAAGAGAGACTAAAATCTATACAATGATTTAAAAATCAATTAGTTTTTTTTTATGTGATAGGTAGCAGACGAGCGGGCGGATCTCCTGATGGTAAGCAATTGCCGCCGCTCATGGACACTTGCAACACCAGTGGAGTTACAAGTGCGCTGCCAAATCCCCTTCCCCCCCGGGTGGGCTTCCGGTACCCTCACTCACTCGGCGAAACACAGCACAGGGGCTGCTTCACGCCGGGGAATGTTACTTAATTATAAGAATTTATTTACATAATTATAAGAGTTTATTTACATAATTATAAGAGTTTATTTACATAATTATAAGAGTTAGTAAGTAATAGTACCTACCAATTTAGATAGCTACACTTTCAGCACGATTTTTAGATTAGGCAAGTAAGTATCCTGTCACCTACAGCCACACCACAGAGGATAATAAATGTATCACACCTTATATACGAAACCGAGCCAAGGTCCAGCCTGAAAACCAGCGCTGCAGCAACTGCTCGCGGCGGCTGCAGCATTATGCTGAGGCTGAACCTTGTTGGCCGCAACTTCTATGTTTTCTTTATTTTGTCTTTTTGTCTGTGTACTTAAATATGTTGTGGTCAATAAATGTTTTCTTACTTACTCTTCTTACTTAAACCGCTTTACATTCTACCCGTCCGTGTGTCCCAAAGCATTGCGAAGTGCATGCAAATAAAGGGTCATTCTTCACTGTCCTTTCCCACACGGAAGCGGTCAAACTGGTTTGGAACCCTTTGCTTAGAAAGTGTTTGGCTTAGACAAAAGGGCTAAGGACACTGGTGTCTTCCTGGTCTATTGTCCAAAACTCGCCAAACCGGTGCCCTGTCCTGAGAATATTAACGACAAATTTTCGAATAGTTAGAAGTAGTAAAATTAGGTCGTCTTTCATTAAAAAAATATTTGTCTTTCATAAAATTATAGTTCAAAGAGCTTGAGAAACATAATTTACCTACCTATTTAGTCTGCGCATACGAAGTTTCGAAAACATTCTGATCAGTCCAATTATTTAAAAAGCTTAGAAAATATAAGCTGAATTCTAGAAAACAAAGGGCATAAAAACCTACGGCCTTGCTACAGCTGTCCTTCAGTTAGCGACCAGGGGGTCTAATTTGAAGTCACTTTGAGACTCAACCAAACGATTGAGAATGCCATTTCCTAATTTGAAGTGACCATTCTTTCGTTTGAGACCGATGGAAGTTGTTTTGACAGGACTTGTCTCAAACCCTAATTTGAAAGCTTAAAATGACATTCGTAAAATTGAATTTGACAGCTCAAGTCTCGGGGTTTTATGTCAAATTTTACGATATCTCGAAAGGTGTTGTACTTCGTTTGAACATTTCATACATACATCGGAAGATTAGAAATTATATTAATTAATCTATTAATTTGTCATATAAAAGTTACGATAAGAGTTTACTAGCAAATTAGGTACTTAACAAATACCTGTAAAGTTAGTTTAAAGGAAATAATGGTAAATAAATAATAGTTATTATGTCTAGAAAAAAAATGGTCATGTATCTATTATATACTTAATAATTTGTGATTTTTTGCAGTGAAACGGCTGGTAGAGTTTAGAGAGATTCTTTTTGAAGAGCCATTGTGAGGATATGGTGCTCTTTTATGTAATAATTAGTTGTGGTTGTGGGATGCATCTGGTCGAGGTATGTACCTTACCTACTTATATTTAACCTAACATAAACTAGACCTATACCTACCTATCGTTTTATCTCATTCAAAATCTCATACCGAAAGGTTAAATAAAGTTATGGATAGGTAAGTAACTCAAGTACTTAGGTACACTAAGAAATTTAAGAACTTACCTAACTATTCCTAAATAAAGACAATATTTACAGATCCATAAATCACTCAACTAGGTTCTATGCATCTAAGTAGGTACCTACAGTAAACACCCCTGTTTAAACAGCAATAAAAGTATTTTGTTTGTTGTTTGTTTGAAAGTTATGAAATAGAAAATCATCATAATAGAAAATCAGCCATCCAAATGATGATGAAAAATCCAATGAAAGAAATGGTTTAGGTACCAAGAGTAAATAATGAACTTATAAATTCAATTAATAGATCTCCGGTAGTGCATTTTTTGGTTGATACTTATATGTATTTATTTATGTTTACAGATTTTATGACCGATGATGGCATATGGCAGATGGACACCAGTCTCACCAGCCCAACACCAGTCACAGTGGAGTCACTATAGAAAATACTTAAATAAAATAATAATTGTTGTATGAACATATTTTTTTTCTATTCTATGCTGAACACAAAGATTATGCAGGTACCTACATACCTAATTTGAGATTAATTTGAATTATTGATCTTATAGCTTGCGTTAAGTTGTTACTGTTAAACTTTCTAATAAAATATCTTTAAACAATTAAATTGTTTTATTTTGCCAAGCCCAATGAGGCTGATACCTCAGCTCTTTTTTGTACCTAGTAAAAATACCTCATAATTATTAGAATTCTAGTCTAGTGGTTTAAGTACCGAGCCATAATCTTCGGGTCCCGGGTTCGATTCCCAGGTCAAGCATAGCACGGGTTTGTGATCACCAATCTGCATAAGGCAAGTGTGGTGATTAAGCCTAATCCCATCATAGTAGCGTAGACTTGATTTCTTTGATTGAGCCCTTTGCCCTGCAGTGGGACATTATATAGGCTGATACCTTCTAAAGTATCACTGGTAAAGAGTTTTCAATTACTTAATTATAAATATAGTAAAATATTTATAATTAGGTAATTTAAAAAATCTCAAAGCATTAACTGTGTCTTAAGTATAAATCATAATGCATGAACACTAACATCACAAGACAAGAAGCTAACTTACTGCTCAAATGAAAATCAGATGGATTTCCATACTAATATTATAAATGCGAAAGTAACTCTGTCTGTCTGTCTGTCTGTCTGTCTGTCTGTTACTCTTTCACGGCAAAACTACTGAACGGATTTGAATGAAATTTGGTATACAGATGGTCTAGACCCTGAGAAAGGACATAGGCTACTTTTTATTGCGAAAAAAGGGTTGTAAGGGGTTAAAAGTGGGGTAAAAAGTTACTTTTCCACGCGGACGAAGTCGCGGGCGGCCCGCTAGTATGGAATATGGAATAGTATGGATGTAGGTACTTACTTAGGTAGGTACAGTAAGCACCGAACGTTAGTTTTCTCAGGACACTGCACCGGTTTGGCCGGTTTGGACAATAGACCAGGAAGACACTGTCCTTAGCCCTTTTGTCTAACACTTTCTTCAATATTCTAAGGGTAGAGGGTCTCAAACCAGTTTGACCGCTTCCGTGTGAGAAAGGACAGTAAAGAATGACCCCTTATTTGCAAGTTAAAGAAACTTTCAAGAAAGTCATTGATATTAGGTAGGTACTAAAAAGCGCTTTTTATAGCAATAGTATTTTCACATGGTGAATTTACTTCTGGTTTTCGGTAAACTGAAACCATTTTTATCTAATACTCACATTTTAGATTATGATAAAAAAACCGAGAAAACATATGTGACCGTTACGTCCTGACCATTGCCAAACGAATGGTAACGTAGAATAGGACTAAAAAAGTAACGGTAAGGACAGCCTAAACATATGTGCACACTGTAGAAGTTTTACTATTAATAACTTTATTGATTTTACTAGAATTTTTCCGCAGTTGATATTGGAACTGAGAATTTGTGTGGTAAGTGCTTGGGAGACAGCGATGATGGTACTTCGGCTTGCTTTTAGTGTTATTTTTAATTTAATATGATTTGCTGATGTGTTTAACTACAATAAGTATTTTATTATTACAGATACAGATTGAACGAACTAGTCTCGATAGAATGTGTCTTAATAGCGTAAGTTGGAGGACTATAAACAGTAAAAAAATATTTTATTTATAACATTGAGTTTTATTTAATCAGTATGAAGTCGACTTTATTAAGTCAGGACGGTTACTAGTTTGGTCAGGTATACGTGACTGTCCCTTGAATTATTTTATACAATTGTGATGTTTTAATCCCGGATCTTAAATTTATTGAATTGTTCTCATTATACTTTGAACACAAATACATTCAAGTTAAGATTAAAATGGTAATCCTAATTCTATCAGTAGTTGTTTACTTGATATTAAAAGTTCAGTATTCTGTTTTTTAAACAAGTAACGGTTATGACATTTTTTATCAATTATTAAGGCACTATTTCACACACAACTGATTGTGAGAGTGAAATTGCAATAACAGTACAATTAATTAACCAATAGAGATAAAAAAGAGACAATCCTAAGTTTAGTTTTCTTTTAGGAGCAGTTTATTCTTTGGTAATGGTCATGACCAAAATCGTTATCAGAGGAACTATTTCTCTTATTATTCATGAAAAATAAGGGTTATAATGTAAAACAAATGCCTTTCTAGTAAAATTAGATATATTTATTACTCGTTTGATAAAATAATGATTTAATATATTCAAAACAAAATTATGAAATAATTTTCAACGGTAGGTAGCATTTGAAAAAAAAATGCCCTTATGTGTAAGATGAAAACCTTCAGAAATATATTTTCCCTATTACGGCTCCGTGGGAGAGGCACGATTCGGCATGAATGGGCCGGCTCGACCGGAGTGATACCATGGCCTCACAAAAGACCGTCGTGAAGCAGCGCCTGCGCTGTGTTTTGCCCAGTGAGTGAGGGTACCGGAGGCCCAATTTGGGGAGACGGACTTGTGACTCTACTAGTGTTGCAAGTGTCTATGGGCGGCGGTAATCGCTTACCTTCGGGTGATCCGCCTGCTCGTCTGCCATCTATCACATAAAAAAATCCAAAGAATTCGAAATTGACTTGCAAATAAAGGGTCATTCCTGCTCTGTCCTTTCCCACAAGGAAGCGGGCGGACCGGTCTGGGCCCTTTCTCGCTCACGTTAGCTAGACGAAGGGCCAAGAGACAGTGGTAACTTTGGCTATTCTCCAAAACTCGTTTCACCGGGTTCTAGTCTTGAGAAAAGTATTTCAAAATAGTGTATGAACATTACATAACCCATGCACAAACAGTCTAAAGAGTCCCTGGTGCAGAGGCGGCGCAAGGCGTAGGCGATGCAATGTGGGGAGGGGGGGACGTTTCCCCCAGCGTCTTTATCGGTCATCATCGTCGTAAAATTGACAGAAAAGAAAAGAGCCTCCCGAATTCAGTCTTGCCCACATCAAAATTAGATTTTGCCCCGCCACTGATCTTGAACTTGAATGGTAGACGACCTTGGTTTGACCACATCTGTAGGTACATCTTCTATGAGATAGGTGGCAGACGAGCACATAGATCACCTGATGGTAAGCGAGTTCAATTAGCGAGAACCTTCTTACCTCTTATCGAATGAGTAAGTAAATCAACTACAGCAATAAACAGGTGTTTTTGTATAACTTAGGAGGATCAGGCGTTTTTTAACTTGGCATTATTTATGAAATTATAATATCTCCGGAAGCTAAAGCGAAACAAAACGAATATTAAAATTGCATTTCCATTTTTCCATTCTTCAGTCTTTGTTTTAAAAAGAATTCCTTTGTAAATTGGCGGGAAAATTGCGTTTCGTTTTATTACCAAAATATTTATATATTTTTTAATAAAAGATAAGCTGTCAAATTTTATACTAGACTAGTGTTGTTTGTTCAAATAATATTGTAAATTCGATTGGAGCGCTACCACATAACGCCTGATAAAATGGTTTTATTTTTAGTTGTGAACTTGTGACTAAAAACAAGCAATTCGTAAGCAATTGTTTTAGTTACATAATAAAGACAAGGTTGTATACCTAGTTACTTAAGTATACCGGGAATTAATATTTTTTGGATTACATTTACGTACATTAAATAATTTTAATGGCCACCCTTTCATCTTTAATTTTAAGCACTTTTTTGTTTGCGAGGTACATACGAGTAGGACACACTATTAGGAAGGGTTTGAAATAGATAAAAAACTTAAGGGGCGGGGTAATGCACCCTTCACCTTTTATTAACGACACTGGAAAAGGTATGCAAAGCAAGTGACTTTACGGACTCTTCGATTAAGATGATGTCAGTGGTGTACAGGTCGTTCTAGTGACAACTTCGGCCCAATTTTTATTCAAACTTGGTGATAGTGAAACTCGTGTGTCTGGTGGAGATTTTATTTTATAATCCATTACAACATTAGGAACTTTAAAGGTAAGGATATAGTTTAGATAAAATTTAGTAATTAAGTGATTATGACTTTACGTCAAAGTCTAATGATTGCCCTTATAAACAGAGAGGCACTACGTAAAAAATACAAATTTTGATAATAATGTGTCAGTAATTAGATAATGAAGATTACAATGTAATTTAGGTCCAAGAATCATTTTTAGGCAAAGGTAGGGACATAAATAGTTTCGATTTCTTTTGCTTGCTTGATAACGATTTTTTTTAACTTTTTTGTTCTATTATTCTTATTTTTTTGTGTTTTGTATCCTTTATTTACTCAGGCTCGTTCATCCTAAGGCGAGCGAAGTCTTCAAAAACGATGTTGTCCTCTTCTTCGTTGGTGTAAAGAGAGTTTTCATAGCGATGTCTTTCAATCGACTGCATCTTCTTCATAGCGTTGAAACGCTGACGTTCAACGGTGCCTATAAGCAGAATGATTAAAATATGTTAGGACTTCATTTATAGTTTCCTTTTAAAGTTTGAATCCGTGAGATTTTTTAAGTTCCTACTGATTTATATTTCATGCATGCATGAGGCATGATTAATAAATCGGCTTTAATCATCATAATACGTCGTACAAAACCATTTATTTTGTAGGTAAACGTAGAAATTTAATTGAAAATACACAAAATAATTTTACCTTCAGCGGGGTGGAGAAGTTTGAACGGAACATCAGTAACCAGTTCTCCACCAAGAGTTCCACAGTTCAGCTTCACTCGCACGGAATAAGATACCACAATACCGATGGCATCAGCTGGGCACTTGCCCTCAGAGACCAATGTAGAGCTGGCCAGGTTCACATCGTCTTCCTTCAAGTGTCCATCCAAAGCAACTCCTGACAATAAAGTAACAATGATTATTTTCCATTAATTTTAAATTAAGTAACGTTCATACATACTAACGCATTTATCGTCTTTTTTGAATCAGTAGTCCAAATTGACATTGAAAAAAGGACTTAATTATCATTTTCAGTGCATTAATTTGACAGAATCTAATAATCCGAAGTAGGTAATTACTAACCTCGGATGTCCTTATTGCTGCGAGCCAAAGGAACTAAGTAGAATGTCTTTGACAGACTAGCTCCAGGTGTAATAGGACATCCCTCACGGGTTTCCAAAGACGCAACATGGCGGCTGAACTGAGAGTTGATCATCGTAATCTCCACGTGCTGGACAACCAGGCAGCGGATGTTGCGCACTGATTTACGAGAGTTGTTAGAAACAATGACGTTAGCAGCGATCTTTTCCCCATGGTAGTAGATTTCCCTATCCAGAGTCACTTCCAAGTTGATCTTGCCGTTGCTGAAGGTGAAACCCTTGCTCACCAGTGAGCTCGGGAGACGACGGCCGCGAGATGTAGGTGCGTGTTGCAACTGTTTCCAAGAAAAATATTTTGAACTAAAACATTTGGACAATCCTTGTTTGAGACAGTAAAAGATTACAATTATTATCTCTTTACCTTCTTGATAGCAAGAGTAACGGAGCTTCTCTTGTGACTCTTCTGGTCTTCATTCTCAGCAACATAAGTTCTCACGCAATAGTCTACTCCCATAGGCTTTCCCTGATCTTCCTCCGCAGGTTGGAGAGTCACCTAAAATGTAATAAATAGGATATTAATATTTGTTTTTTTTGAAAACTTATATCATCATAATATTTTTTTAATAATTACCGAGCTAGGGGCCATTTCAGGGAAGTTGAAGGTAAAAGGAAAGGCATTAGGTCCCAACTTCTTCAGCAGCTTCTCCTGTACAGGGGTCAGTTCCATTTTGGAATTGACCATCGGCACAACTTGATCCTGGCCGATGACCATTTCCTTGGAGAACTTGACCCCCATAACCTCATCTTCCTCCCTACCATAGCGGTAGGTTGTCACGAGCTGATAACAAAAAATAACGTGATAAATCCATCCAGGCACACACTGCACTTTTTAACTTCACTATAACACTGCACTTGAAAGTACCTGGCTGTAAACCTTTCTTCCTTTCAGGTACTCCGTATCAACCACGACAACTCCATCGACAGGGTCGCAGTAATCTATATGATCAATGAAGTCACGCTTGCCAAGGTAAACCGTAACTTTTCCGTTCGGAGTAGTTTTCTTGAATACTTTGACCGCGACTACGAACGCGAGGGAGAGATAATCCAACATTTTTCTTCAAGAAGGGTAGTTGAAGAGGTGACAGGTAATTAGAGTAAAAATAGGTAAACAAGGTGTTATTTTGCGGAGAGAAGACTAGGTGTGATTGTTTTGAGGCTATCACCAGAAATGAACGGTACCAGGAATTGTTTCTTATATAGTAATGACATGTAGGGTTTCATTCGAATTAGAATAACGCTCTAATTGGATTACGTTCGTAGGCGTGCTAATAGGATTTCAAGTGTATGACGCATTACGCGCATCTGAAACGATGTGATGTCACATCACTACTCTGTTCGTTTCGTTTTCTCAAAAAATAAAACACTGACGTCTCTATATTTTGACTTTGTATTTTGACAGATTAAAAAGTTAGGTTAGAAATCGCTCTTTCAGTATTTTGTACTTTATTTTTCTGATTAGAATCAATTTTAGACTTGAAGATAGTGGTATTTATCATTATACTTGCCGTGCTGTCTCCTTTTAATTAGATTCGCATAAGGAATGTGATCCTCGTAAGTCTGTTTATTGAAAAAAATACTGTTAAATGAAGGTTACAAAAGGTTACGCAGCCTCTTGTATTTTTGCAATATATTTTATCTTTTACGTCATTTATCATATTTATTACCTTTAATTTTATATTTAAGATACATAGCATGTTGTTTATCGTACGGTTGGCTAGTTTAGCAGGTGTCCAAAGTTTATTTCGGCTAATCTTACTCTTTGATTCTTTCCACTAAACTCTTTTGTTCTGTTTAAACACCGGTACAATAACAATAAGTAATTTTTATTGACTTTAAAATGCATGTATATATATTTTTATATACCATTTAACCTGGGAATAGGACAAGGAGATAATGATGATATTTTTATATTTATCTATGCTGAATTGGAAATGGTTTAATTTCAAATAAAAAGCTTGTGAATTTTGCTAGCAATAAAATGGCAGTCATTGTGGCCATCTAGTTTTCCTATAAGTATGGGAACAGAGTGTGTTCTGACAACAAATAATACCAAAAACTAATAGCTATCTATATTCTGTGAGTTACATTGCACAGTGATGCTGATTCTTATGTTTACAATATTCCCTGAAAATTACATTCACCCTATGCAAACACACAAATCCTAATCATAACATAATGATTTCAGTTACACCATCAGTATGCCGACCTTCCTAACACCGGGCCGGCATGGCTACAGTGTCAGGTTCTCGCGGACCCGGCCCGATGCCCTGGCTGTGGCCACCAGCCAGTACTACGGGCTAGCTGGAGGGGGGACCCTATTCTTTCTGGAACTGGCACCAGATGGAGGCACACTGTTGGAATTACAAAAGTTGGAGTGGAGTGATGGCTTGTTTGATGTTGTAAGTATTGATTTTTTTGATACATTTTTTATTTATTTACATTTATAACAACCATAGAATATTATAAATATTATATTATTTTAATAAATAGTATTTATAAATTGATGATAGATAAATTTTGCTTTACAGTAAATTATAATGAAATTAAAATTTATTGTTAAATAGGTATTTTCTTTCTTTGATACCTAAATACACATATATTTTTTAATTTGACACATGGCATACTAAGTTGTTCAATTGGTCCAAAGATGGTCAATTCCTTCTCTTGTTTACATAAATATCAATGTCAAAAGCCTTTTCTTTACTGCATAAATACATACATACATTATGTAAAATGTATAGTTTACTTGTAAATTGATAACTCAAATTGCAGAAAATTCTTACATTGCCCTTAAAAAAGAACATTCATCTCTAAATTAATTACATAATGAACTATCATGAGTGTATCTGTTGATCTTTGCTTACTTTCAAGTATTATGTAAGCTTCAAAAACCTTGAAAAATTTAACAACCCTTTGTTGGCAAAAATTATTCATAATACTTGAACGGTCCTTATGTGTTGCATTATTAAAAGGCTTAGAAAGGAGCCGAATTCAACATGTGCAGGTCTATAGACAAGTAGTTTAATGTGATGTCATGCTACCATTAAACTGTACAAGACAACCCTTAGGTATTGTAATATCATCATTGGCAATTGTCATTTTTTCCAATACCGTATGTGTCTGTTTATCAACTTGACATTGGCAGAATTTACTGTGTTTGCTGGACGTTGCATTGCAGCCATAAAAAAAGACCCAATATTGTAATAAGGGGGTAGCTGTAAACACTAATGTTTACGATTTTAAGTTTCAATATTTACAGTTTATACCTTCACTCTCCATTTCAATATGTAAACAGGTGAGTGTCAGGGTAATTATAATCCATTTTAATCTGTTCCGAACAACATTGTATGGAGGAAACCTTATGCCTGCTGTTACGTGTATGAACTTGCTTGCCTCAGCACTTAATAGGATGGCTAGTTCTCATTTATTTATAGACAATTGACTTAGTTCAAGTGTATTGTTAATAAAACGATTATTTTGGTTCGCTGTAGTCATCATATCTGATACTTGATTAAGATTTTTGTTTCTGTGTGCTTTTTGTAATCTGGCACAAGGCACAGATGATATATTCAATTTGAAAACAATGCTATGCTTTGTATGGATAAATTACAAAAGAAAAATGTTTGCAACTGTGGGAGAGCCACACTTGGGCCGTTTCAACCCTCATAGAAAACCGGGGTGAAATAGACTCTGCACTGTGTTTCGCCGAGGGGTAGCAGAGGCCTAATTTGGGGGGATGGAGAAAAGAGTAGCACCACACTTGTAAATCTACTGGAGTTCTGGATGTTCATGGGCTGCAGTAATTGCTTAACATTAATCAATTGGTCTGCTAGTGGCAGATTAGATCACATAAAAATACTTTTTTTGTTTACTTTGTACATTGTTTTTGAGGGGTTGAGATGGTTTAAAAAAACTACATGTATGCGGTGTGCCTAATTATCAGATATGAATATACCCAGTACCTATTAAAAATCAGTAAAGGAAGTTGTTAAAGTTGGAAGTTGATTTAGAATAGAAACATCCATTGTTAATGTTATGTTCCTGTGTTGTTAATGATAATCAGTCATTGTTATTTTGTGAAATTGGTCATATGCTCATAATGTGATAATGTGTCTATTAATTTAATTAGAGTATAAATACTATTGTTTTCTTTATTATCTGGTTTACTGCGATATTATCATGGACAAAGACTATGGTTTATCATAGACACTAGAAGTTGACTAGTTTTTTTAAATTAAATACTTGAGACAAAGGGACATAAAACATGCCATAACTTTGGTGTTTCATTTATTTATGTATAGCAGATGAAACCATGGTAATAAAGATCACTCAAACAAGCTTTAATGTGGTGCAATGATGTAATACTTATATATTATTATATAACTGGAAGTCGCAGCCGTGGCTGCCCCCAAACAAAGTGGACCAATAGATGGCGCTAGGAGTCGAGTGCATTTGAATATTTTTTTGTTTATGCTTTTTTGTTTCTGCTTAAAATACAGGATACTCCTAGTTTAGGCAGCGAACTGAAAATTGCGCCCTTAGTTTAAGTAGACTTTTTATTTTGTTTGATTGTTCTGACGATTTTTCAATAAAGTTTTATTTATTTTTATTTATTTATACAAAGGAAAATAAAGGTAAAATTTTGCATTATTTCTACAAGTTTCGTTTGTTCTCCAGACGTGGTCAGGCAGTACAGACGGCGCGGCGGCGTGCGGCGCGGGCGACGGCGCGGTGGTGGTGTGGCGCGCGGGCAGCGCGGCGCCGCTGCGCGTGCTGCGTGCTCATACTAGTGAGGTCTGCTCCGTGGACTGGCCGAGGGCGCACCTGCTTAGTGCTAGCTGGGATACTACTATCAAACTTGTGAGTGTACTGATGGCTCAATGCCCAAGCCTGGCCAAGAATTAATGATTTTTTTTATACGAATAGAGTGTGACGTCACGTTGTAACGCACAATAGTAAAAGGTATGGGCGACGCGTTACATGAACGAGTGTTCCTGTCCTGTGACGGTGACGTCACACTACACACTGTTTTATTTTATAAATGAATATTTATTGACTTGTTTTACCATGGTTTTTACTTGTAAATACCCGGGCCCAACACAAATATCTGATTCATCAACGAACATTTGTGTTTGTGCGGGAATCGAACCTGCGACCCTTGCGTTTCAACCAGCGCTCAAACCACTGCCCTGTCGTAAATTTCGAAAACATTAAGTCAATTTTGAAATTAAATTTAATCGTATTTTTTTTTCGTTCCTATTCTTTTATTTTCAGTAGAGTTTATGGAGAGCTACGTATTAAAATTGGTGATTTTTCATAATTTAGCATTTGTCAAATTCCAGTGGGACCCCGAATCAGAAGCGTGCCTCAGTACGTTCGCGGGCCATTCTCAACTGGTTTACACAGCAGCCTTCTCCCCGCACTCGGCGGCGACGTTCGCCTCTGTGTCTGGAGACGGCCACCTCAAGCTGTGGACCTGTACGGAGTCAGCTAGACCAGCGGCGGTGGTCAAGGCACATGATGCTGAGGTAATGTTCAGCTTTTATATTTTTAGACTATTAGAGCTCTAGAACTAGACTAGAGGTATGCGGGAAAGATATGATGACTTCATCATCATTATCTTTCTGCAATGTTCCCAGATTAACTAGGTTCGGCGCAGCTCTTTTGGTTACATGTTCCTCCTCTCTACTCATTACGTGACCATATCAGGAAAGACGACTTCCCTTCAGATTATCGGTGATAGTTGCCTCTCTATAGTGTGTTCTGGTCTCTACTATCAAATGAAAGAAGAAAAAAGAAGAAAGAAAATACATTTATTAATTGAACACCACAACACATATTACATGCTACAGACAATTGACACAACACAAGAAAATAAAAAAACACTAGTAAAAATAAATTAAAACCAAAAATTAAATAACACCAAAAAATAAACTGTCCTTGCCCATTGGCCAGCAGTGCCGTGTATTTATATTATGCTGTGTTGTGTTGAGGCATCCAGCATAATTGGCCCTCACTCAGCTTATGTCACGACCATAGGCCGTAACGCTGGCTGAAATGACCTTTTTCTGAAAGAAATTGCCTGCGAAATTATTCGTTATGGTCAGCTTACGCCGAATTTCTATGTCTACTTATTTTATTTGTGCAATATATAACTCAAACCTTGACATTCTATGGTCACATGGACTTAATACCTGTTTCGGCTAAATGCTTCATCGGTTTACAACGGTATAATGTGATTACAGGTATTATCGTGTGATTGGAGTAGGACCGAGACTCACGCGCTGGCGACGGCCGGCTCCGACGGATTAGTCCGCGGGTGGGACTTGAGGAGGCTAACTTCGCCTATGTTTACATTAAAAGGTTAGTTGCGTCGGTTTTTAACATTCGACGCTAAATGGACGGAGTGTTTTAAGTTTGACGTTTCTGTCTTCGTAGCTACCGAAACGGATGATTGGTTCATCCGTTCAGTAGTTTGAATTTTGTTTGAAAATGTATAAATAAATAAGAACCCGTTCCGTTCATAGCTATGTTTCATTATACTTTTTGACTCAATTCCCTCAATGTAGGTATCCGATTAATAGGGCTTAAGTAGTAGAATACATAAAAAAAATTAATTTATCATAAACTATTGGCCCGCCTTCACTTCGTTTCGTGACAGTAGTTCCACTGTCTACCAATAGATGGCGCTGGGCATTGATTGCATCGCGCTTGTGTTTCGCCTTTTCGGTTTGTATATAAGGTTTGTCGATGTATATCGAATTCACATCTTTATAAATAGTGTAGACGATTTCAAATCCACGATGGCCGACGCCACAAAATGTTGTATTCAATTCAATGCCTTCGGTTTTAAAGATGTTTAATTTTATCTTCAGTATCTTGATTGAAAAATCTGAACTGAACAATAAGAGTGACAGAGTAAAAATAAAAAAGTAAGAGAAATCCTGATTTGAATTAATGAAACCTGAAAATGAAAGATTAGATATTTTTTAATTGATACCTAAGTCTAAACATATAAATCCTAAAATTTAATTTCTACAGGGTGCGAATGCGCAGTACGGAGGGTGCAGTTTTCGCCGCACGCGCCCTCGGTCATAGCGGCGGTGTCGTACGACTTCACTACAAGGTAAGGAAGGCACTATGAATATCAAAGTGTTCACGTAATCCGTGCTAGCCAATAAGATTTCAATGGATTCCACTTAGTGCCTACGTCGCAGCCGGATCGTATAATCTGCCTTGTTACATTTATTTTTTATTTTTTTTTATTTTATTTATTTGGTATACAAAACATATTACAATCTATAAATTAACATTAGGGATACTTAGCTGTTATTCTTAACAGTCGTTTTCAAATCAACGATTAGCCGCACTATCATTGAGATACGTTCTTTAATAAAGCGGCCCACGTTTAGCCGCATCGTACTATTGCTTATCAAACACTGGTCAAGTGTTGCCACAACACAAAATATTTTTTACAAATAAAGATTTCTGATATACGATTCGGCTGCGACACCTACATTATGCGACTTAATAATGCCCTTCTAACCGATTATTGGGCTATGGGGGAGGGGGGGGGGGTTATACCTACCCTCATATTTCGATGAGACATCAGGGTTCGATTCCCGGGTCAAGCAAAAGTATGTTTCGAATTTTTTTACACCTCATATGACTTCATACATACGTGCCATCCGCCAACCCACGACCTTTGGCGTACGAGGCAGGGCCACTATCAATGTGCATCCAGTCAGGTCGTTTCTATTTATTTATCTGGTTTATTTATATTGCATTAGGCAAGCGTGGTGATTAATCCCTCATATTAGCGATAACTTGATTTCTGTGATGGAGGCCTTTGCCCTGCAGTGGGACAGTATATAGGCTGATACTTTACTTTTTTTTTTATTTATATAAGGTTATTCTATCCCACAGGTTATGGGACTTGAAGCGCGGCTGCGAGCCGCTGGAGACCATCCGTCACCACTCGGAGTTCACGTACGGGCTGGACTGGAACGCGCTGCGCCCGCACCAGCTCGCCGACTGCGGGTGGGACTCGCTCGTGCACGTGTTCACGCCGCGCAGCCTGGCCTGAGCCACTCGGAGGTAAGCTAGCCTCGTTCTTGCCCTGGAGACCTATTTTTGAATAGGCTTGTTTCCAAAGTTAGAGATTGGAAGATTTTTTGTATAAAATGGAGAAATAACGGTAAAAAAAAACTATATACAAGAATTTAGTTTGATATTTTTTGTCATCAGTCAATAGGGTATTTGACTACTCTCGATATAGTAAAAAATATTTATACTTTTCCAAAATACTGGTAAATCAGAACCAATGGCGAACATTTTCAGTTAAAAATATAACGTCTAGCTGGTTTTATGAGCATTCAAAGTTTCATGGGCAAATCCATTTTTAAAGTATAAAATTTTAAAAAAATAATTATATCATTGAACTACCCGTACATTTTTCACCAACTTTTATTATGAAACCATTTACTTAAACGAAACATTTGATATAGCTACCAAACAAATTTACTAGACGCGCATACAAGATACGAGCGTGTGACGTCACTTGCCTGTAGCAATTTGTATAGAGCGTTTTTGGGCTTGCCCAAAATATGTGCTCTTAAAGTTGTGATATCTCAGGTGATTAAATCAGAATCGAGCAATTCTTTCAATAATGTTTCTTAAATTGAGAGGTCTTTGATTAAATACATAATTTATTTTTGTCAAATACCCTATTAAAGTTAGATCTAAATTTGATACGTAACTTGATTTGAAAAGTATTACATTTACTAAATAATTATATACAATTAGATAATTCATGCAATTTCGAGCAACTTTTCTTTTGAAACCATTTTCATTAACGCATTATTTAATATAGCTATCGAACAAAGGTCTCCCGTGATGAACACAAACTAGCACGCTGTGACGTCACAGCGTGGCAGGGCCGTTGTATGGAGCGTTTTGACAAGGTTTATTTTATGTGATCTTTGAATGGTGATATCTCGGAGAATATTCATGCTAACAGAGTAATCTTTTGCCGATGTTTCTACTTTGGAGAGCTTCTTTGATTACTAATCAGGAAAAAAAAATTGGAAACAGGCCTATTGTCGTCTCACAAAAAAATGTGTGACTCGCATGATTTTTGACATCCGCATTTTTGAATCATTCGAAAACGAGCGATTTGCAACGAGTGGTGTAAACCACTCGTTTCCGTGAGGCGAGTGGACGCATTTACGTCAAACACACGTCAAATATTAACGAGTTAACACTATAATTTGACAAGATTGGCGACACATTAAGCGAGTGATTTCAAAAATAGGGAAATTATGAATCATGCGACTCATGAGAAGACGTGACTTGCAAAACGAGTAGTTTTGTTTGGACGAAGCGAAAATTCAAAAATAGGTCTCCTGAACCATCAAGTCATGGAATGTGGAAGGGCATTCAAGTGTTTCCTCCTTACGATCCTGGGTTTTTAGGCGGGGCGTGAAACGGCATCTCAGCAGGCCTTCAGGATGAGGACGACAGACTCAATTATATTATGTGAATATTATTTATAAAAAGGTTAATCTCATAATCCACGTCAGAGCTCATAGGTAAACCGAAAACACGAAACACTTGCGCGATGTAATTGACTCCCAGCGACATCTATTGGTAGACAGAGGAACTACTTTCCCGAAACGAAATAAAAATGATTTAAGCTCCGCCCGCTTATTCTGCTTATCCACCCTAAAGCAGCCACTTTAAGGCGGATACTCGGAAACGGGTGTCCATCTATCTACCTTGAACGGGGTGGATAACCGTAATTAATATTTATGGGTGCGAGTAGACGTAGCGTGTATATCTATGGTCGCCACATGACCATTTCAACTATGACTTAGGACTTGTTAAATAAGCATTTTCCAGATGAAATGTACATTCTATTTTTTTATTTACAGGGGGAACCCAAAAGCAGGAGTTATGAAGACTGCAGGCCCGCACGGGTTTGAGTGATAATGTGCCAAAGAACACGAGTTGCATGCGTGGTGAGTGCGTACTTACTAACATTCCTGTACATGTAGTAGATTGTAACTCAAATTATGTTCAAGAATTATCTTCTTTATTATTTAAACCTGACCAGAAAAAAAATGGTAGAATTTTTGTCTAGGTTATGGCAACATTTGTAAAACTACACAAAATGGCGGGTTTATAATTTTTGGTCAGGCTTTATTTTTTTTTCGGCTGTGTATAAGGTAAAGATTTATATATATATTAAATTAATATTGACTGCCAGTGACAGGGTTTGATGTCTATAGTGGGTTGAAACATTTTATGTGTTATGTCCAAAGTCAAAATATTACTTGTGTTAAGCGTTTAATTTTTAACTTGCTTCACAACACAATTAAAATACTTGAACTACCAACGCTGTTGACCTCTGATAATACTTTAGCCATCTCTGTCCATTGATCTATGAGTAAAAGAGATGGGATTTCAAATCAATCGAATTTACATGGTTATAGTAGTTTCCTCATTGTCAACTGTAATAAACAAAAACATTAGACCGATCTTTATCCGAGAATAAATCTATGTAATAACACTACAAATGATATGGGATAACCATAGATTTACTCTTGGATAAATATTTATTTACTGTTTATACTGTTTCAACCCATAACTAGTCAAAAGGAAGCAAAGAAAATGTGTATCGATCTGCTATTACGTATGTTTTATGTAATAGTTTTAAAATATAATGTAATTTATGTAGGCAATATGTATAATCTTTTATAACATAAATTGGAAATCAATTAATTTTATTCACTTGTTGATGTATTTTTAAGCTATGTTGACTGATTGTTGTATATATTTTACATTGTATTGACCGTACTTCAACTGCCAAGTCCTATTTGATAAAACCACACTTATATTTATTAAGGCGCACTTGCGACTCTACTGGTGTTGCTGGTGTCTATGGGCGGCGGACATTGCTTATCATCAGGTGATCCGTCGGCTCGTCTGCCCAAATTAAAAAAAAAAACCTAAAATGGCAACACTATAAAACTACACATAAGATAGTTCAAAGAGCTTACTTATTCCGTTGGAGCCATAAAGTCCTTGAGTGGAGACCGCGACTCGACAAACGTAGTGTTGGACGCCCTGCTACAAGATGGGATGACGACATTCGAAGGCTGGCTGGAGTGAGCTGGATGAGAGTGGCCGAAATTCGGGAGCGGTGGCGTGCATTGGGGGAGACCTATGTCCAGCGGTGGACGAGCGTGGGTTGCTGATGACTTATTCCGTGATGTTTTTGAAAACATAACTAGTTGTTCTACGGGAAGTAAAATAACGGTCGTTACATGCCATAGGGTGGATTCGATCACCTGGGGCGGGTGGAACGGGGAGATCGACCGACTAATCGACCAATGAAAATGCCCCTCAAGGGTTCCAAAAGGCGGATGGAAATCGTTTTAAGGGTTTTTAGGGTTCCGTAGCCAAAATGGCAAAAACGGAACCCTTATAGTTTCGTCATGTCCGTCTGTCCGTCTGTCCGTCTGTCACAGCCGATTTACTCGGAAACTATAAGTACTACAGTGATGAAATTTGATGGGAATATGTGTTGTATGAACCGCTACAAAAATATGACACTAAATAGTAAAAAAAAGAATGGGGGGTGGGGCCCCCCATACATGTAACTGAGGGATGAAATTTTTTTTTTCGATGTACATACCCGTGTGGGGTATCAATGGAAAGGTCTTTTAAAATGATATAAAGTTTTCTAAAAAACATTTTTCTTAAAGTGAACGGTTTTTTGAGATATCAGCTCTCAAAGTCGTAAAAAGTATGTCCCCCCCCCCTCTATTTTATAACTACGGGGTATAAAATTCTAAAAAAAATAGAGGTGATGCATGCTAATTAACTCTTTCAACGATTTTGGTTTGATCAAAGTATCTCTTATAGTTTTGAGATAGGTGATTTAACTGTAATTTTGGTTAAGTTATTATATTTGCTGCTACGGAACCCTTTGTGCGCGAGCCCGACTCGCACTTGGCCGGTTTTTTTTTATGTGATAGGTAGCAGACGAGCATGCGGATCACCTGATGGTAAGCAATTGCCGCCGTCCATGGACACATGCAACACCAGTGGAGTCACAAGTGCGTGCAAGTGGGTATTACCAGACTTGCCAATGCCTGAATCCTTGGACCAAGCTCTGTGTAGAGACGAGATAAAATCCTCCAACCTCTGTAAGAGGACGTATATAAGTATATTATTTCGTGGGTTTTATCTGGCAAGACTCAGCAGTTTAACTATGGGCAATGCATGATATTTTAATATCCTTTCCCCCAAATACTGAAACGCTTATTCATTTTGTTCAAAATCTTCAATATTATTTAATCCAGGACAAGAAAAATCAGTAGATTTTTTGTCTAGGTTATGGCAACATTTGTAAAACTACACAATATGGCGGATTCACTCATTCCAGAGACGGATTGGTGTCTACTTGTTCAAACACAGATAATAATATAATAGATCTCTAGATACATAATTCGATATTGTTATGAGTAGTAAAGCTAGATATTTTAAATTCTGAAAATGCTGTCATTACATTTTATTTTAGACGCAACTAAACCTAATCCATAGGACTTGGTTTTAAATTCCGATTATCAATAAATATTGATTATGCTGACAGATAACGTTATAATTGAAGTTCTCATAGTCAGAAAGTGAAGAAACGTTTGAGTATTTGGGCATTAGAAGTTCATGACGCAATAAGGTATGCTATTATCAATATTATAATACGCTTTGTACAAAAGATAGTTAGGATTTTAAATAGGAGTAACGTTACATTCCTTCGGACTTATTACGTACTTAATTTGTCAGTATTTATTTTATTGATATTTAATAACCGTTTTTGGCGAATTAAAGTTGTCTTACATGTTACAATGATTTCACGATCATAGCGCGCGGTATCGGTCGTGACTATATCTTCATTCAGTTGGAGTAATAGCGAAAATTCGATGGCCTAAACGTATATGAAATTATGGGGTTATTCACCAACTCGACACAAAAGACTGGACCCGATGTGTCCAGTTACTGAAACTCAAAATAAGCACATACAACTAATTAATTTGTGACCTGGCAGGCACCATCTCCTGGTGAAACTTAAAGTTTTTATGAGATATTTGCATTTGTGTCCAGTTGATGAAAAAATAAGACTATGATATTAATTTAACTTTCTCTATCTGGACACAAGTAAAAATCTTAACAGGACACAAGTTTGTCCAGGCTCTCGTGTAGAGTTGATCAATAACCAGAATTATGGGAGATTTGTATATTTTTTTGTTATTGCTGGGTTTTGTTGAGGTAGAGATTTTCTGTACAGTAGTTATAAAATATTATGTGTGCTATACAGGGACTCTGTAATATATCGTAGCTAGCTTTCTATTGGTATCAGGAATACTTGTTGGACGAAAGAAAATGAAATGGACATTCCAAAATTAATAAAAAAGTATATCTATGGGCTAACAAATAATATCATTAGTAATTTACATTTACTACTTATGTAAATATTGATTTACCATTAGCGTCAAAAATATCTACACACAAAAGGCACTACTGTAAATGAACTGAAAATAAGAAATAATACTTTTAATGTTAAAAGTTTAAATCACGTTGAAATATTTTGACTACTTATGGTGTCTAGATATTATTGATTCTTATCAAAATACATTAATTTGTATTTGAAACATGCTGCAATGTTCTCGGTGTTGGATTTATAAATTGTTTATTATGTCGTTCAGTCGGTTCATCTAATTAATTATATTCAATTAGATCGTTAATACGACCAAGATCTTTGATTAATGTCCTTAGCACCTAATTTATTATACTTAACATCTGCGGGTAACCAAATAAAGTTAGATCTAATCGCTGTACTTAACACGAAATCTATTCCGGAGAATAAAACAGGATATACTAAACGAGTTGTTTAATTTCATACGCATCACATAGACATTTGGTTTCACAAACGTGTAGTAGAGTATAAATTATCATAATCACAAAATAATATATTTCTTACACGTCATTATAAATTACTAAAATATAATTATATAATGTCACCTAAATGAGATAGTTCTCTAGACTTCAACAGTTTAAGATTAAGACATATTTTTGTGTACCTTGACGATATCATGAAATAATGCATAGTTAAATATTCGTTGCTGAAATAGTTAAATAATCGCACTGTATCAAAGAAATGTAAAATGGTATTTTCTGATTTTGATTAAATTTATAATTTCAGTGTATGAAACTTTTTTAAACAGCAACATTGAACATAATGCCGCAACAAGTGTGTCGATAGTGGCGCCATTAGGCTTTTATATTTTGGTAGCTTGTACTTTTTATTTCAATAAGATCACGTTGGTATCTTACTTAGTTTTTTTCTAGAAATCTACACACTGAGCTGTGTCATCAGTTTGGCACACGTATTATATACAATTTTTCCACTCGAAAGTCGCAACAGAATCTAACTGGGAACATTCTGCTTCAACCGGCGTATCCTGCCCTCTATCGCCGACAGCATGTAATACACAGAGTTGAGGTGGTTCTTCTCCGCACCGCCACAAATGTTTGTCAAACTGGGCGCTAACGCGCAGTAGGACATAGGCCTGGCGAGGGGATGTGCTCTTTGATGGTTGGGGTTGTGTATTTTCGTAGTTTGGCAAGATAAGTCTCGGCGTCCGCTCGGCTTCATGGTGCACGCCTCGGCGTAAGACGGCTTCGGGAGCGTGGTGAAGTACAGGTATTGCTCGGGAGATGGCGCTAGGTGTTTCGTTACTGGAAAATGAGAAACATATCCTTTGTGCAATTAAAAAAAATATAGGACGAGTTGCAATCGAAATATTTTTTAGTATTTTGAACGCCCCGTTGTTTAGTGGTTTAAGTACCCGGCCGTTATCTCGGGGTCCTGGGTTCGATTATTGGGTCGAGATAAAGTATGTTTCGAATTTTTCGAACATTGCTCGGGTTTGTGATTACCAATCGCATTAGCAAATAAGCCTAATCCCATCATAGATTTCTATGATAGAGGCCTTTGCAGTGGGACAGTACATATTGGCGGATACTTCACTCATGTACCTTTGTCTTTCACGCGTTCCAGTCGTTTGGTTAACAATTTGCTGTAGTACCGGCAAGATCCCACAAATTGAGTTTTCAGGTGATCTTCTACAATATCTGAAAATAAAAATCTTCCAGTGGGTACTTTCACTCATCGGGATAAAAAAAGAGCTTTACTTATTCAATTGCGGGGCTCTAAAGCCACATTGGTTCCACTCTATCACTACACTACACGCGACTCTATTTTCCGCTCCACTGATCAAATACTCGTATTTCATTTCAAGATCCAGGTTGTGAGCTCTACGGAATGAAACAATTCGCAGTGAGTTTAGTTGTTGATATTTATCACGCTAATATTATAAAGGTTATTGTGTGAGTGTGCTAGTATGTGAATGTTCTCGGGAAGAAAATAGGGTAGCATCAGAAAATCTGGACGTTTGAGTTCGAGCGTATGTAGTCAGCAGCATACTTGAGAGGCAAGGTGTCCAAGAAAACATATACGATCGTTAAAAATTGATAACGTCTAAGTCATTTTCATATAAAGATTCAATTCCTCAAATATATCTGAGTTCTTAAACACATACACCATAAATAAGCGCTCATAAGTAAATACTATCATGGCAATCAACAGCTTTTTGAAAATTAAACCTTAGTCTCTCTTTGAGTTGAGTGTATAATGTGTGACTTCTGGCTGCTGTACAGTCGAGTTCAAAAATATGTATACACTTTAGGACCTTGTCACAATACATATTTATAAGAAAGTGGAAGTCGTTTTCTTATACATATGTACTGTGACAAGGTCCTAAAGTGTATACATATTTTTGAACTCGACTGTACCTTTTGGATTTTTCTAATCTATGCGCGTATTTCTATCTTTCATTCGGTGATGAGGGAAAACACCGTGTAGAAATAAACCTGCACCTTTTAGATAATTTCAAAAAATTCACGATTCAGTTGGTCTGGTTTCCCTGTTAAAGGGTTATGAAGGTCAGACGGCAGTCGCTTCATTGTTACTACCAGACTCGCCAAACCATGAACCATGGTCTAAGCGTAACCCTGGCTCTAAAGCGATAGCTTTACAAGCAATCGGAAATTTCACCCTAAGATGAGAGAGAGAGAGACATTTAAACTGGACCTACCTGCGTAGTAATACGGTGGTATATCCAAGAGCCTGGCGTGGCAGTTGGAGCATGTCTGCGTAGAGCCTTCTGACGGCCGGCTGTACGCGTACACGTATTCTGCTAAAATATATCAAATCTTTTTTATGTGATAGGTGGCAAACGAGTAGATGGATCACCTGATGGTAAGCGAGTTCCGCCGCCCGTGAACGCCCGTCCACGCTTGCGTACCTATTCAATACATTCTTCTAGGATACCGACACCGACACAGGTGCTTTGTGCTGAATACCAGCGTAGCGTGGATACGATACGTTTACGTAACGATATCTTTGAACAGTTTGCATTAAGCCCTTTGTTCTATATCGTCCTCACCAGCGATGACGCGCGTCGGTTATTCCTAGAATTAGAGTCAGTCTCTTTAACTACCGGCATGTGCCGGGCAGATTCAGTCCCCAAACTTACGTTAGATTGCCCTCTCCCAGCAACGCCCTGAGCCGAGGTCGTAGCCGCGCTAGGTGGCGCCCTAAGGCTGTTGCTTAAATTTTTAGGGTGCGAGCCCACTGCTCCTCACAAGCCCGGTGACTATTCAAAACCAACACGAATACACGTTGGTTGACAGAACTGACCGACCGACAAAAAAAAACTTTGTTCTATGTACCTCTATCGGTGGTCATCGCATCCGTTTTTGGCAAGCTCGGTTTACACTTGCAGCACTTCTGGGATGCACACATCCCACACTTCGATGTCAGAATAGCAACTGACCGAATGGCTAGAGCTCTGAAGAGTGCAGCTTCGTCTTCTATGTAAAAGAGAGTACATGAAAGGTGTGAGTAATGGACCGAGTGAGAGTCATGCTTCGGGGAAAAGACGTGATAATGTTAGATGACACGGAGCTCCAATGATTTCTAACCAATAAATACAATCGTTAAAATATAATAAATATCGTTTTTACTAAGACTTCATTATTATGGATGCTTTTTTAAACCAAAAAACTGTAGGCTGAATGAGCGAGGTCCAGTTAAAAAAAAGTTAATGAAAAATCAACGACCTTTGTTTGGCCTTTCTGACGTCGATGACAGACGTTCATGACTGGTACTGATTCTTTTCCATCAGGGGACATGCTTGTTCGTTTGTCGCCTTAAGGAATAACATTTCCTCAATTGATATTCAACCTAATATGTATGACGGTAAGATGAGAGTCGATTGAAGAAATTTGACTTACCTCGAAGATCAGACTCCACCGTATCTCCCAACAGCCATAGGGCGCTTACTGGATCCGTTCACAACCATTTGCGAAGTTTCGTACAAAGCTTTGTACACTGAAAGAAACAAAGGAAGAGCAGAAAGTGTATACAGGGTGTATCTGAGAACATTCATCTCCTCCGTAGGACGAATCACTAACTCGCAGTTAACTATCTCAGGAACTACTAAGGTTAGAGTGATCTCGAAAAGATAGACATATTCAGTACTAGATTTTGCCCGCGGCTTCGCTCGCGCCCCTCACTTCCCTAAAATGGGGGTTAGAATGGGAAATGTAACCTATGTTATTCTCCATCCCTTCAACTATCTCCACTTAAAAAAATCACGTCAATTCGTCGCTCCGTTTCGCCGTGAAAGAAAGATATAGTATTCATAGAAACATACAGACAGACAGACAGACACACTATCCCATTTATAATATTAGCATAGATTTTTTTCCATAGCTTTGTATAAGCCTTTAGGTGCTCCTAGCGACTACTGGGCGGTTTACTTTGACTAGATGAGCAAAGCCTAGAAATCTATCCAAATATAGGCTAGACGTACTTCGTGGATCTTTATACTTTATCGATAAGAGGGGCCGTCCATTAATCACGTGAGGGGTCTGGAAAAAAATACGAAATACAATGGGGGAGGGGGGTTTTAAAAAAAAATACGTTTCTTTTCCAAATCTTGCAAAATTGTCTTGGAAAACTAATCTTCTTCTTCTTCTTTTTTTTTTCTCCTCGTAACCTTATTATTTATTGTTCTAGTATTTGACTGTTTTTACGTAGAGGTTTTCTTAAACATCTTAGCTTAGTAAATAGACTCGCGCTTCGGTATGAATCGGCTAGCTCGATCGGAGTGATCACAGAAGACCGGCGTGAAGCAGCGCCTGCTGTGTTTCGGCGAGTGAGAGAGAGCATTGGAGGCCCCATTGGGGAGAAAGGGGGTTAATGGTTGGCAAATAACTTGCAACTGAAGTGGCAGTGGGCTGGTCACATTAGCCGCAGAACTGACAACCGTTGGAGCCATAAAGTCCTTGAGTGGAGACCGCGACTCGGTAAACGTAGTGTTGGACGCCCTGCTACAAGATGGGATGACGACATTCGAAGGCTGGCTGGAGTGAGCTGGATGAGAGTGGCCGAAAATCGGGAGCGGTGGCGTGCATTGGGGGAGACCTATGTCCAGCAGTGGACGAGCGTGGGTTGCTAATGAATGATGATGATGATGAAAGAACTTGCGGCAAAGAACTCTACTGGTGCTGCAGGTATCTGTAGGCGGCGGCAATGGCTCACCATTAGGTGATCCATCGGCTCATCTGCCACCTACTTAAAAGTGATTAATGGACGGCCTCTAACTTAATTAAAACACGATAGCGTATGTATTTACCAAGCAAGCTTCCTCTGCTTCTAAATCATTACCTTTGGGTGGTAGGACTTCCTCAATGCTGTTCTCCGGATTCTTACGTTCGTACAAAGGGACATCGTGTGAAGGGAACATATCGACATCATGGTTATCTATTGCGCGTTCGATTTTTGTTGATTGTACATCTGTAAAGTAAAGTATCAGCCTATATACTGTACCCACTGTACATTTTGCATTGCACTAATCTGTACCCAGCTTTACAGAGCATGGTACCTTGCATGATACATTGCAGTAATCATCATCATCATCATCATCATTTTAGCCAATAGACGTCCACTGCTGGACATAGGCCTCCCCCAAAGTTCTCCACACAGATCGGTCCTGTGCCACCCGCTTCCAATGGACGAAATTTGACAGATTGTAGTAACTTGATGTGCCGGCCACCGTACCTTGCATGATACATTGCAGCAATGTGGACCTCCAAATTCTTGTATTGCGTGTTGATCTGGATCAAGGCTTCTTTCACGGTAGGCAGCGGCATGACTGTGCCTCGGCATTTTGTTGTCTATGAGCGGCGGTTACTATTTACCATCAGATGGGCCGCATGCTCGTCTGCCTACATCAGCAATAAAAAAAAAAGTAACATGTTTCAGAATTTATCTATAAATAAGAATCGTTTGAAGCGTACCAATATTATCTTTTTCTTGTTTTTGATCTGACATCTGAACGGCTACGTCGACGCCTTTTTTATGCACTGCACAACGAGGCCTATCGTATATGTATATACAATCTGAAAAAGAGCCAGTTAAGAAATAAGCGAAAAAAAATCAGCTGTTACTTGATTGCAGTAAATTTTTTTGCGCATATTTCATTGTTCTAACTTTCTAAAAGGACTTTATTTACGACCAGTGGGCCACCCTCACTTCATTTCGGAACATTAGTTCCACTCTCTACCAATAGATGGCGGTGGGTTTCGATTGCATCGCGCTAGTGTTTCACCTTTTCGGTTTTTATAAAATAGTGCACTACACCGAAGCATTTTTAAAGCACACATTACTAACCAGTAGACCCGTTGTTGTGTTTACAGCAAGCCGATGGAGACGGAAAGACCCACCTAGATGTAAAAGCCGATGCAGATCTCATGTAATCAATATTGGGTGTCATTGAGTCCGTGCCTGCAGAAAACAATCTCAAATATCTCAACCATCCTCACATTATTTCACCACAAAATAATTGTGTCTCTTTACTTTATGCTTTGACACCCGTAGCACACCTCCGCTGCGAAATGGGGGCTATCGCATTTCAAAAAATCCGCTAGATGCCGTAATGTTACACTCAGGTCTAACGTCAACGTCATTGGTTGTTTAGTGTTTTTTGACATATCACCTCAAAAATAAGCATCGTGTAGATGGACAATACGCCATTTAGCGGATTTTTCATACGCGATAGAACCTACTGTACTTAACCGCACGGCGAAAGTGACGGCGTTATAGTGCTTATTGCGATAGAAGGGGGCAGTGAGGAAAAATTTTAGTTCCGCTCTTCACACGTCATCATACTACGTACCGCAGCGGAGGTGTGCTCACCAGGAAGGGAAACAACAACACAAAGTCAAATTTCTTTGTAAATCCTACCTATTTAAACTTTCTGGACTTCTGAACGCTTATTGATATTGCACAGTTAGTGCAAATTTTGTCCATTTTTAACGTTATACTGAATTTGGAACTGTGCTTTGATGGACGTTTCTCTACGAAAAGAAATTGACCAAGGTTATTGAGAATGTCATAATATAATGTGTTAATAAAGTCATGAAATTAATTGAATGGTGCCACTGCCGCTTAACTATTGCTTATGGTATTAAAACGTGGGAACTCTCCGAGTTCCCCAAAAAATATTTTCTAGACTTTCTTGACGCATTATAAGATTGAATGTTTCAGATTAGTTAGTTTGACATATTATATTGCCAGATTGATCAATCAAACAGAATGAAGACTTAATTGCTGTATATAGGTACCTACTGTTTTCAAAAAATCTTTCTCTAAATCTTATGATAATATCTACACTTTGTGTAGGTAACCTAAATAATTTTGGAAACTTAAAATACTGAAGGATGAGTATTCGATTGATGAATAGGACCATACGCGATACCAGCATGTTAAAATCAAATTATTATATTTAATTTGTATAGGTAGGTACTCTGAAGTCCGCAAAACTAATACGCGTTTCGTACTTTTTCGTGTGTTGAACTGTAAACTAAACGTAGACTAAACGGTCCAAAGTAAGGTAACATACATTTGCCAATAAAAATCTTTCGTCTAGAAATCACTCAATATACCTACCTGTATCACAAAGATCTGGACAAGCTTGAAGTATACACTCTCTATTAGGCTTCGAATTTACTTCATCTGCAATAAGGAAGTTGATCTCAATATCCTCGAAATAGTTACGATTGAAATTATTTTCGTTTAAGTATTTAGCTTACCCGAGGTGATTTTTTCGGTAATTTTCTTGCTATCAGTTGAAATTGAAGTTTTCTCAGCCGAGTAATTTGTAGGGAGGCTATCGGCTCGGCTATCCGTTGTTGCAGTTACAGTTGAAGCTGATGCAGTTGTCGACGGGGCAGCTATTGAAACTGAAACAAAGAGAGTATAGTCCGAGGCAAGAAAGTGTAGTTATGAGTGCGCAGAAACCCATTTTGATAGAAAGTCTTCTTTTTTACAAGTGCGCAAAATAACGGTCATCGCTATACTTTCGTGCCTCCAGCTATACCTACCAATGTTGTATGGACCCACAGCGTTTTTAGGGCTCCGTACCCAGATGTCAAAAAATGGCACCTTTATAAATTCGTCATATCTGTCTTTCTGTCTGTTCGTTTGTATGTCAAAAACCATAAGAGCTATATTGTTGAAACTTGCTAAGTATGTATTTTATATACTGCATTAAAATTTTGATTACAGATATAGATGAATATGTATAATTTTTTGGGTTGACGGTCTCTTTCGGGGATAATTATTATTCAAATTACAAAACCTTACATGGTTGGTTACCTATTTACTAACTAGCACATATGGGGATAAAATCCGTTTGTTTTCTTCATCGGGATCTCACCTTAATGTCAAACAGATTTGATTGAATATAAATAGAATAAAAGTGCTGTAAACCGTATTAGGGGTTTAGTAAAGTTCACCAGTTTTCTGATTGTTTTACGGTTTATATAGGACTAGCGGCCGCCCTCGACTTCGTCCGCGTGGAAAAGTAACTTACAACCCCCTTTTAGCAATAAAAAGTAGCCTATGTTCTTTCTCAGGGTCTAGATCATCTGTATACCAAATTTCATTTAAATCCGTTCAGTAGTTTTGGCGTGAAAGAGTAACAGACAGACAGACAGACAGACAGACAGACAGACAGACAGACAGAGTTACTTTCGCATTTATAATATTGTTTACGTTAAGATTCATTAATTTTTTTGTAGTAGGTACCTGAATTGTAATCGCAAACAGCTTTTGGATTAATCTTCGTATTTTCCTTTACAGATGTTTTTGCAATGGACTTTATCGATTTGCTAGAAAGAGCTATTGACGCTGAAGCTGGTTTTAAGGTTTTAAGTGGAGACTGTTTTGTGTCTATTATGGATTGGTAATCTGTAAAAAAAACGTACTGTTATTATACTCCAAACTGGAATTCAAGACCAAAAATCTACGACAGATACGTCAATGTCACTTATGTTATTTTCAAGTGACGTTTTCAGGTTTCGCCAACCTTTTTGGCATTATTTTTCTTATTAGCTGACTAAACTGTCAAGTTTCCATACAAAAACATACATAAATGTTATTAACACCTGAAGTGCTACAAGCGCCATAAGTACCATCTTTGAAAACTAAAATTACGGATGGTTATGTTTTTACTAAATTGTCTTGTATTTAAATGAAAAAAAGTTAGTTAAAATTATTTTTTTAAATTATAGAATCACAATTACAAATAAATAAATTACATCAGCGAGTGTTTTTAGAAAAAAAGGGGATACTATGGTACGATCATTTCATTGCAGTAGCAACATTGTAGTAGGTTTTTTGGTCTTGAATTCGAGTTTTGGGTATAGTCTGGACTAGACTATATTTCGACTATTGCGGTAAATGTAGGCGCTGACACAAGTGACTTCTATATTTCCTAACCCTCAAATAGGGTATTTGACTAATCTCGATTTAGTAAAAAATATTTATACTTTTCCAAAATACTGGTAAATAAGAACCAATGGCCAAAATTTTCAGTTAAAAATATAACGTCTAGCTGGTTTTATGAGCATTCAAAGTTTCATGGGCAAGTCCATTTTTAAAGTATTACAATTTAAAAAAATAATTATATTATTGAACTACCCGTACATTTTCCACCAACTTTTATTATAAAACCATTTACTTAAACGAAACATTTGATATAGCTACCAAACAAAATTTACTAGACGCGCATACAGGATACGGGCATGTGACGTCACTCGCCTGTAGCCATTTGAATAGAGCGTTTTTGGGCTTGCCTAAAATGAAGCTACGAAAAAATATTGGTACCATACTATAGGGTCTAATTATCGCAAGAGAAACATCTAGACGCTAGAGCTACATAGCGTACTTACTATAGAACTAAGGATTAACTATAAGAGCATTGGTTGTTTCGTTTAGCAAGTTGTCTTAAAAGTAAGAGTGAACAGGCATCTCCTAGGCAAACGTCATCGTGACTTTTTACCAGATTTGATCAGGTCAAGCTTTGAAATTCGTTTTGACATTATGTTCAAAATTAACCAATCACTTTGTAGATAGACATCAGTTTTATAGAACGCCATCTAGCAAATTTTCACACGTGATAGTCCCCATTTTGCGTTCAATGAGGTTTTTCGCAAAATCCATTTTCAATCATGTCCGTCTTCACACAACCTATCCATCTCTTTTGCGACCGTATTCTTTTCCTCCACTAACTTACATTCATACTTGTTACCTATGTCAGGTAAGTTATACACATAAAACAAGCATTACTATAGTTTACCTTTTTCATCATTGGTGCATCTTTTGATCCATTTCTCGGCATTCAAATTGCTCGAAAGGATCGTGCTCGTGATGGGCTGAGAACTATCGGAGGCGATTTGAGAGTTCGACTTCACTTGCAATGACGTTAATTGGTCCACGACGAGATTTTCTGTAGGAGAAACAAATTAAATGTCAACAAAAGTCATATCCTAGATACCTAGGTAAGCATCAGAGAGGCACAGAATAATATTGGCAGAGGTAAAGCACTTTCATCGGGGGCACCAGTGTTGTAATCAAACAGGGCTTTGTCAATGCCTGAACCGCCGTGTAGTTGGGCATCCGCGTGGGAAGGTCGTAGTCCAAGGCTATACCGGACACCCTATAAACTTTAGCTCCTCAAACCTCCTGTGTCAGCACTTTCTTGACACATTTTCAGCCAATAGACGTCCACTGCAGGATTTTGGCCTCTCCCAATGTTCTCCCTACTACTCATATGGAGGGATTTGGGCCTTCACCCTCCACGCTGGCCCAGTGCGGGTTGGTGGGGAACGCCAGAGCCTATTAAGTTGTGCAGCAGGGTCTGCAACGTGCAGGTGAGGTTGACTTTGGTCCCGCATGATATTGGCGGGACTACTTACACCCATGTACCACTTCAACTTAACTAATTACTGTTTATATCCCACTGGTATAATAGAGAAAAATAATTTTAGAACACACTTACTGCGAGTATTTCGCGATTCCGAATCTAAACTAGGTTTGTAGTCTACAATGCCACAAGTGCCTTTGTCCAAGTTTTGCTTATAAAAGCTCTGGAAAACCTGGGTCGAGCATGCCGTGTCTGCGGGAAAATATCATAAGACTTTGAACCTAACTTGAGCCTGGATTTGTTAAGTCTGGTGATTACAATGAGGCAACTACGGAACCAGTCCGAATGGATCATCGTGGTTAACCAGATTTAGAAAGTGTACGCACTGTTACAGTAGACCAATCGATTGATGATTGATCTACCCAAATTTAAATTTACCCAAATGTTTCTTCTGGTCTTGGTTTACCTATATAAGTCTACTTGTCTCTATGTTAATTGTCCATTCTATTTGAGGAGCTTTTCTTAACGTCGTAACGCCCAGACAGTAGACACAATGGAAAATCAATTGTTTTATGCCTTTTAAAAGGCTTGTGGGCCTTACGACGTTAAATGTTGTTTGCAAATCTTTACTTTTTTTGGTTTCGCAGGGGAAGGCTGCATGCGGCTAACACGAGGTGCGATGGGCCAATTAAACACTTATTACTCAGCTTATAATACAAATCCTGCGTGGCTGTTCAGATCGGCCGTCGTAGGTTGATCATAGGTCGGCCGTTGTAAATTGATGTCATCATCATCATTTCAGCCAATAGACGTCCACAGCTGGACATAGGCCTCCCCCAAAGTTCTCCACACAGATCGGTCCTGTGCCACCCGCATCCAATGGACTCCCGCTACCTTCACCAGATTGTCGGTCCACCTGGTGGGAGGCCTGCCACGGCTGCGGCCTCGTCCGCGTGGCCTCCACTCAAGGACCTTTCCACCCCAACGGCAACGGTAAATTGATGTGCGAATAACTAATCCCAAAGCTGCAAATTCTTAGTGGAATCCATAAGTAATACCCATTGGAACGGGCTCAACTGGGCACCCTCCCGACAGCCATCTATAATTTAGTGGCCACGATTTGGCATCAGATCTAAAACGCTTCTGAAAAACAATGTTTTGTCGAACTCATTCGAGTTCGGCGAACGGGTGATTGACTGTGGAATGTGTCTGTACTGGAGATTAATTACTGTTTGTTGTAGAAAAAAAACGTCAAGTGAGAGTTGGTCTTGTGCACGGAGGGTTCCGTACTAGCATAGATAGAATCATCATTTCAATAGACTCCAGAATATACCGTTCCAGTGGAATTTAATTTATATTTAATTATCTATATTTTTTAGTTTCTAATTTTTGGGTTACATATCTTGGGTTTATACCAATCCTAATTTAGTGAATGTGGTGATAAAGCCTAATCCCATTATAGTATTCTATGCCTTTACCATCAGGTGATCCACCACCTCGTCTGCCCCCTATCACTTGAGGCAAGACAGATGGACATATAAACGGTTAATAAGTTAGATACCTATGGGATCCGAGGGTTTAAAATTTTCTTTCGAGGTTGGGAACCCTAAAAAGGGTACAAGACCGCAGAATCCGGCAGAAATTATGATAGAATGGGAATGATCGATTGTGTAGCATCGGCCTTAACAAACACTGGCCAAAATAAGACTGATATGAATAAAATCTATACATCAATGTATTTAATAAGAATCTGTAAACTATCTTCACTCGATTCTCACCATAATGAAAAACCCGTTTGGTTCAATGTCCGATGAGGAAATTTCACAGATTGTTAGTATGGATAGTGCTGCGTTCGACCTAGGCGGCCAGTCGCAGATCCACCGTTGCCCATGCCGCAGGCACACAGTGCCAACATGAGAAATAAACTTGTAACGTCCCAATTTTCTATAAATTTCTTTAACTACCTAGGTCTTTCTTGTGACAGGTGGCAGACGAGCAGACGGACCACCTAATGGTAAACGATAGATACCTGCAACACCATGATGCCAATTCTCGGTTTTCGCCTTCTATGTCGAGTCGAGCTCATGGAACGCATAGAACAAGACAAGGAATGTTGACTGTAATCTGTGTTCTTCTATTGGTTGTGCGTTATATAAAGTCGACTCGACATAGAAGGCGAAAACCGAGAATTGGCCTCCAGTAGACTACAAGTGCGCTCGACCTTTGACCTCTTTCCCCCCAAATGGTTTTTCATCTCTATGAGCGGCGGTTACCATTTACCATCAGATGGGCCGCATGCTCGTCTGCCTACTTCAGCAATAAAAAAAAAGACCTAAATGTCCTCATACGAGGCAAAAACAATTGATTTTCTATTGTCTGCTGTCCGGGCCTTACGACGATAGAAGACATTACTTACGGTGTTGAGGTTTTAGGATCAAATCCGGATAGGTGTTCGTTGCGACGTCATGGGCGACTCGTGCGCAGGTGCAGATTTTCACGTTACCTGAAATTAACGAGGAAGTGAAGGGTTTTTCTTTGGGTTATTCTCATAGAGATGTCATTACCGTCGTAGTCCTTAAACCCATATTAATTTAAAATTTACATAAGAATCTTAACAATAGATAAAAAATAACAATTCGTATATTATTTTAAGATTCTTAAGTCTGTCGGAACGTCAGGGGTTAGGTCCAGAGCGTACAGGCATAGTGTGGGCAGAAATAGGGATCGTGCAATGAAAATCACCGGGTTACACACTTAACTGATTTAATTACACCACTGAAACTATTACAATCGCAACTCTAGGTATCTAGGTCTTAATTTGAACACTAAAACACTGAACGAGTAGCAGGACAGTTCCGCGATGTTTACTCGGCGACGGTCAGAATCAAACTCCCTCCAATCGCTCCTCGCCGATAACGTCACGACTCTGTCGAAGCGCGCGAAACGATCGAAAACGCGCGGAATCGTAGTTCCCGCTGTCACCGCTTGGCGCGCTTGCTTCTCGTCGGTTATGATCTGTGACCGGATGCGACACGGCCATCCTGCGATGACACACGTCCTCGTGTGTAAATCTGTAACAATACAAAGACAGCACAGTATCCGCTCGACCAGTCCTTACTCTATTGGACCTAATCTGTCTCCAAAAATAAAGGAATCTAGAAAGTTTCTCATGATTGTTTCCTTTATTCTAACACCAACTGTTATTACTAACAAGCAATCATAATAGCTAACCAAGCAGGTTTGTTACAATTTAAGGGTTTACCACTACAGATTATAATTTAAGAAACGAGATCAAGAGATACATTCGCACAGTATCGTGTTGCTCGGCTTTTCCTGACCTAGTATTACAACTACGCTCATTTACTAGGGATTTTCAAATAATAGAGACACTCTACATTGGAAAACGTAACTTCATTAATCATCATCAACCTCATTTGATTCAATGTAATGTAACGACGTTCAAGACAGCAAGAGGTTACATTGCTCTTTTAATTAAAATAACACGAAGATAAGGCGTTCGTCTCATAACAACAAATTATTACTCAAAATGATAATTTTACGAGAATAAACAATGACTACATGGTACTCCCATGTACAACTCCGAGAAGAAATCATCACGTTCTACATAGTTCTGTTGCACATAAAATTGCAATAGTAGGTACAGAACAAAACCAAAAGCATGTGTCCTTTCGACCACGCATGGACCGGACGACATTTTCCTTACTCAGTTATAAGCCATTCTAAACTCATCGGTATGTCCTCTCAACCAACCCTCAGGTCTGGCCCGGACGATACCATCAAGTTACGTTCAGTTTCCACACAACATTGACCTGGACCGGACGAGTGTGTCCTTTCAACCAGCTACTCACTCGAGCATGGCCCGGACGACACTGTCCCTTCGACCAGTCAAACTCTCAAACTCTCAAACACTTAAGGTTGGACCGGATGAATGTGTCCCCTCAACCAGCCGCTAGCAGCTGCATGGCCCGGACGACATTATCCCTTCGACCACCTTCACAATATCCGATATTTTTTTTAAACGTGGTTAAAAAGACTTCATGCAAACAGAGATAACAGGTCACATACCTATATACTATGAACTGCCTTATTCTGCGTGAATCTGTGCTTCGTGTTCAACGATTTCATGATCTGGGTTGTACATTTTATTTCATCACCTCCAATGCCCATAAGAAACACGAGATCATTACGCACAGTACCCGGGAATTTACTAGATAAACTTTCCTTGATCAGGGAACAAGACGAACCGCTATCAAATAAAAAAGAGACTGGCTCACCAGATGACGTCCTCAAAGTACCCCTCGACAGCCGTTGCTCGCAGAGATTGACCTCCTTCCTCGCAGGCACTCCACCTCCTTTTCCCTTTTCTTGACAATTCGTAGCTATGTGTCCAGGGTTGCCACAAATGTAGCAAGTCACCGTTGAAGTCTTTTCGGCTGTACGTGCCGCAGTTGAGGAGTCTTGTAAAGCTTGGATAACATCACGCATTTGCTGAATTTGAATTTCAAAAAAGTAACCGCACACTTGAGTCTCAGAATCTCAAAGAGTAACCGCCACCGTGTCTCATTGTTATTTTCACTCCGAGTGGTTTCATTGGCACGATTTGGTCCCACTTCTGATGTCGGAACGTCAGGGGTTAGGTCCAGAGCGTACAGGCATAGTGTGGGCAGAAATAGGGATCGTGCAATGAAAATCACCGGGTTACACACTTAACTGATTTAATTACACCACTGAAACTATTACAATCGCAACTCTAGGTATCTAGGTCTTAATTTGAACACTAAAACACTGAACGAGTAGCAGGACAGTTCCGCGATGTTTACTCGGCGACGGTCAGAATCAAACTCCCTCCAATCGCTCCTCGCCGATAACGTCACGACTCTGTCGAAGCGCGCGAAACGATCGAAAACGCGCGGAATCGTAGTTCCCGCTGTCACCGCTTGGCGCGCTTGCTTCTCGTCGGTTATGATCTGTGACCGGATGCGACAAGTCTATTCGTGGGAAGTAAGTTGATAATAAAATAACAATATTTTTGAACCCAATTGAATTAGACAAGATGAGCTGGAATTTTAATAATTAACTGGACGGAAAGTAGAGTTTCCCTCGGGAGAATAGACAGCAGATATTTTTTTAATCTCTACAATAAAATGAAAAATATGTGACTTCTACCGATCGCAGACTTTGCGTATAGACGTGTACCTACGTAGCTCATGAATAAAAGGACCGTGCAAGTGGACACGGCAGCAAAATCCAACCGATTGCATTGTAAAATGAATATCTAATAAGAAACGTAAGTAAGTAAGTAAAACATTTATTGACCACACAAGAAGAGATACAACACGACAGCAGTAAGACACAGAATACATAATAAGAAGTAGGTACATACGAGAACAGAGAGAAACATCACGTGCATACATATATAGACAGATAGGTGGTCAATAAGGTCCAAACTCAGCATATGCTGCAGCTGCTTCATTGAAGCCACTGCAGCGCTGGTTTTCAGTTTGGACCTTGAGTGACGTAAGAAGTACTCACGAGAGTTGTCGCATCTTCCAATATTGGAGGCCTCGTTCAATAGACCTGACGTCATAACTGCCACAGACTTAAAGTGGGAAGCGCGGAGCATCGGTTCAGTTTCTGTAGGAAGGAATTTCTTTAACATTTCTCAGACGATACACAGATAATATAGCTTAAACATCAGAATAACACATAGGCTACAATTCATAAAAATACGTTGAGTGGATTCTTCCAAATACGACGGTAACTAACTCTACGCAACGCGGGTCTTATAAAAATCTCACTGGACTGAAATCTCAGAAACTATAAGATATAAATACTATTTTATAATTTGGCCAGGGGCTTCTTGTAACTTCCGTTCAGTAAAGAACGAATATACGAAGGCCGTAAAACGAGAGTTGCCTAACTCTATGCATACCTATAAGTTGCTATATGCTTTATGCGTCACTTCAATCTTGGTTGACTCCTGAATTTACTAATAAAACTTAAGAAGAGTTTAAAAGTAGCCCTAGGTATCAAAAACAACAGATGGTTTACCACAGTCTTCTAAAGTAGAGCCGTTTATTTCCCTCTTGGAGCTCAATTTACTTTGTCCGTTGCGGACCGATCTAAACGAATGTTTTTCTGTGAACATACAGGAGACCCAGTTAAGTACCACAGTTGAAAGACTACTACAATGAGTTTCTTGTTGGGTTGCTTCGGTTACAATTCGCTTGCCTTTGACGGGAATTTAATAACCAAACTATAATGGCGTGCAAGGTCTTTTAATAGATTTTCAAGAGTAGAGTAAGAAAACATTTGTTGACTACAACATATTACATAGACAAAAAAATAAAATAAAAAAAGCGGCCAACAAGGTTTAGCCTCAGCATGATGCTGTAGGGCTGGCTTTCAGGCTAAGTATTAAGTCATTTGCTTTACCGCGTCTTTATGCCGGACAACTATTGCGGAATACGCAACGCAATTGAACCAACTGCGTTTCGTGTTTCCTTATAAGTCTTGTCGTTGTCTATTGAACTTAGCTCTTTATGAATAGTAGGTATAGATTTAGGAGCTCCCTCTATCGTACAAAAGCACAACTAACACAATTTTATTACCTACTTCTTTCTTTGAAAAAATCGATCCAAATCGGATTTTAAGTTACTTTTGAACTTTGCTTTTGAAGTTCAATAATTGCCCATTTAAAATCGACAAGCTTGATGCAAAACAAACTTCCAATCGAAATGAAAAATCAACACAGCGTCTCTGACAAAGTAATTAAAATTTGCAAACTGATTGGGTAAATGAATTTGTATGATAAGGATTCAAAACGGGATTGAATCGAATTTGGGGTAGTGCTATCGACCACATTAGGAAACTTCTGGGATAGAACGTCCTATGACAAAATAGATCTATTTCTCTCTTTCTATGGTTTGTATATTTTTGTGTGTATGGATGCTCAGTATATTGGCACACCTTAGCCTGATGGTAAGCAAGAGGAGAGCCTACAGCAGACATGTCCCGGAGTGAAGATGGCAGTTTTTTTTAATTTAATGACTGATTAAATGAAAAGATCTGTCTGTCGATCTGATCTGTCCATTATCAATTAATAGAAACTCACCATTCTGGTTAAGCACATGGCTGTACTGAACCCACGTGTCTATCATAGGCTTTTCTTCAGGTTTTGTAAAAGATATAGCCGAGAGACCGATAGATCTGGTCTCCTTAACTGGACTTGTATTCGTGCTTGCTGATACTTGTTTTAGTATTGGATCTGAAATCGTTAAGTAAGAATATTGATACTGACCTACTAGTTACTACCTACACTTCGCACCTTTGGTAGAACTAGGGCACAACTGTTAAAAAGAGCACTAAGGAATTTTTGACAAATATGCCCTTGTTCTTCCAAAGGTGCGATTTGATGTTTTGAATCGTACCTACTTACTCCAACTATTTCGTTTATTTATTTTATGTGATAGGTGGCAGACAAACAGACGGAACACCTGACGGCAAGCGATAGCGAAGCAAGTCACAAGTGTGCTGTAACCTTTGATCCCCTTTCCCCCCGTTAAATGATTCTTAACGTGTAGCCATGATACATTTAATGGTTCTCCTCCTGTTTTGCGAAGGGCAGACGGTAGTCGTCTCACGTAATTTCCAAACTCACTAAACCCTTGATCTTGGTCCACGTAGGGAATTTTAGTTCCATTGGCTATTTGTCCCATGGAACTACTGATACTTTTTATTCTCATTAGTTCCATTGGCAATGGCTAGGGAGAACGAATATTCTGAGTAGTTCCATCCACGGGCTTTAACAGATTTAGATGCAAGCAAAAATGATGATGATGAAACGTTGATGAAGAGTATTGTGCAAACAAGTATTACCCTGTGCATTACTCGTTTCCATACTAAAGGATTGTGTATTTTTATGAGAAGTAATCGCAAACGCTGATTTGAAGTCCACCGTCGTGAAAACGTACGTCGACTTTTTTGTAATAGTTGATGGCACAGTTCCTAAAAATTAAATTTTTAATTATTAATTTCCATTTTGAATCTCTTGTCATGTTTAACCAAATGTGGTAACTAATTTTAAATAACTCACCGGCATCTTGCGTACTCTCACAATCTTTAACAAATTGGTCTGACAAATATTTAGTTTGTTTGGTATCTAAACAGAAAAAGGTAACCCTTTGTAAATACTACTTAACCTATAAGCCTTATCGTTGTCTATAGATTATAATCTATTTTTTATAAATAATTTAGACATCAAAGTAGAAATTCCTGATAAGCTAAAAATGGATCTTTTACCTGTTTCAATCAAATTGGTTGACGTGGATTGGTTAGCTAAATCTTTTTGACTATGTCGTTTTTTATCTGAAAAATTAAAAACTCTATTTTTAATAAATAACTAATTAGTAATTATGATAAAATTTAAAATATCTAAAGACAAGGTATTCACTGATGCTAATAATAATTTATTGTGCACTTTGTTTTTTTAAATACCTAGGTGATTAAAAAAGAAACTGAAATTCATAAAGTACCTGCTTATATAGATATTATCTTTATATTTATGGTATAATAAATGATCAAAGAACTTTTGGTAAGTTACTTACTGATATGTTTGTCTTCATTCTCTGTGTAACTTGTAGATTTATGCATCTTCTGATAAGAGAGACCTGCCAAAATAATATCTTCAGTAACAATGAAGCGCCGAGATAGACAACATAGGTATTGTCGGTTTTTTTCAATTTTTAACGACTTCGACTTTTGAATAACCTAGTATCTTACCTGTTGACGCTGTAAACGCTGGCATATAATCGTTGCACCGGCATGCTAGCGATTTGGCCGAGTCACACTGGCAACTCGATGTTACTTTCACTTGGTGGAATGAATTCTCTGTTGAATAATATAACAATTTAAGCTTGAGTCCACTGTTGGGTAAAGGCCTAAAAGTGTCTTGTTCCCTTCCCTTGCCAATCTTGGACACCTTATAGAAATTGTCACACTATCTTTTTCTGGGCCTGCTCCATAGTCGACGCTCATCGTTTGAACACCTTGTCTTAACCGTGGGAGAGCACACTTCGGCATGAATCGGCCGGCTCGACTGAAATGATACCATAGCCTCACAGAAGACAGACGTAAAGCAGCGATTGCGCTGTGTTTCGTCTAGTGAGTTTAAAGGTTGGCAGTTTAGTAAAGTAACTTACTAAAGTTCCCGAAGACTGCATCTTTTTAAGAATCATTTTCTACAAACTTTATTAACAATCAAGTTAGACAGAAAGTTCTAACAGTAATATTAGTTACGTACCCAATGTTAAGTCATTGGCAGATGTAAAAACAGCGACTGGCAGCATTCGAGCTGACGATATTGATGTTATGTTTGTATCTGAAATTACAAAAAAAATGTTACTACGGGATTAACTATCACGGAATCGGGTGCAAGCGGACCTAAGTACCCATAATAAGTAGGTAGTGTTGGACGAACAAAATCAATTGCCTAGAACGTCACTAGGCGTACCCAATCCCTAATGTCATCTGATAGTAGAACCACAAAAAACCAAAAAAATATGTCATGTACTCACGCATGCGCACTAACGGAGAAATACGCCTTTTCGACCACATTAATCCTAGCCTATGACATAAGATTGTCGAACTGTCGAGGTCTGTGGTAGAGGCCGCGCGCTTATGTTCTCATGCCGGGCAACAACCCTAGCATGTCAACGAACTCTTCTAAATTCAAAATCAGGCTGAGTCTACCTTCTGTGTGTAATTATTTTGTGGTAGAACTGTCATTCATTCAGAGATAGATTCGCGCGCTCTGGCGCTCTGTGATTGTGATATTAATTTATTCGAGTAAAACTGTGTAATACCATTTAAAATGCGTTTCATTGTTATTAATAGGTACTAAGTAGGTATATCTTCCGTGTAAGTAAGTCAAATAGCTAAGTCTTATTTATGAAAATGTACAAACGTAGGTATAGTTTGGACTTGTCACGTAAACGAAGCAAAGAAGCGATCTCTTTTTGAAAACGAAAACACGTAACGTAGGTAGTAATAACAATGAAACGCATTTTAAATGGAATTACACAGTTTTACTCGAATAAATTAATATCACAATCACAGAGCGCCAGAGCGCGCGAATCTATCTCTCAATCAAGTGTATGACAGTTCTACTGTCAGATGACGTTAGGGACGGGGTACGCCTAGTAATGTTCTAGGCAATCGATTTTGTTCGTCCAACAGTAGGTTAAGTAGATACATACATGTCTTAAAATTAAATGTCTTGTCACCGTTTAAGTGAGTCCAATTTCCGGTGATTTAGGTGTACCTTTATAAAGTAATATCGGTAAACTGGATTAATGTCTAATATTTACCTGTTTTTATTAATTTCGGTTGTGGCGTTTCTGTTGATAAATCGTTTTTATTTTTACAACCTGCAAAAAATTAAATTGTCAAAGTTATAATTGGAAATTATTTTGTATGTCTATAATAGCGATGTATAATAATTTTTATACTACTTATTTAAAAAGATTTTTTGACATAAAAGCTGTTACATAGCTGTTTTACTGTGGAGATTCAACAAAATGCCTTGATTATTGCGTGAATGAGCAAGAAACCAATTACAAACTTTCGTGTTTATGATATTAGTAGGATACCTGAATTTAATTTCAAATGTTTACCTGTTTTTACTAAATTAGGTTGTGGTGTGTCTTTTGATAAGTCGCTTTTATTTTTAACATCTGGGAAAAAATTATGCGTTCTTATAATAAGTTTGTAAATAATGCCGATATCTATACACGTTATTTCTGGAAACCTTTAACTGCATGTTCTAACAACCATTTTCAACAACAATTTGTTCAATGACTTTTGGGAATTCGCATAAAAAATATCCCACCTAAACCTTTCTATGAATTTTGGAAGTGCATTATTTACTTCAGAATAAAGTGCATACCTTTATCTTTAACAAAATGACTTCTTATATTCTGACCTACTGCTAAAAGCTTCATAGATACGGCCTTTTTCTGTCCAGATTCAGATTTTGTTGAAGCTGGCTCTGTCAACAATAAAATATTGTTAATATAAAGTATCCGCGACATAATTATGTGTTGTGGTTATAGGCGAGCTCTGCAGGGTTAGGGGAAAACTCGCTTGTGAATTTCAAGATTTTTTGATGATTACACACAGAAAGTAGGCTGCCCACTAAGAGCTAAAAACGTGTCATATACTCACGCATGCGCACTAACGGGGAAATACGCCTTTTCGACCACAATAATCCTAGCCTATGACATAAGACATAAGATCATGCCGGGCAACAACCCTAGCATATGTCAACGAACTCTTCTAAATTCAAAATCAGGCTGAGTCTACTTTCTGTGTGTAAGTATTTTGTGATAATACTGACTAATAAAACGAAACGAAAAAATATAGGTATATAAGTATGTAGGTAGGTATATAAGTACCTCTTAAAATTAAAAGTGGGTCCGGTTTCCGGCGATTCAAGTGTACCTATCTTAAGATATTTTTATGCAATGTGTTAGGAACATAGCGTTAAACTTCTCACATGGTATCTTCAAGAAACGAGCCTATACGTTCCTAATGTGACGGCAACGCATCCGCAACTCCTTCTGGTGTAGTTGATGTCATGATCAGGTGACCCGCTTGCTCGTTTGCCTTTCTAAGTATATTTAAAAAAATGGTATCACAGCCCAAGAAATTGAACATCTTTCACTATGAAACTAACACACAAATCGCGAAAAGTACAATAAACGAACAGCTGTTTTTTCACTAAATTTTAGTGTTGGCCCTCTAGTGAACGATATGTTCAGTTTCAAAGCATGAGTTACCAGCGGATATGTTTTGTGCTTTTAAGTATTAAATTGTCTCTCCAAACTCCACTCCAAAAATATGTTTACACTTTAGGACCTTGTCACAGTACAAGAACGATTTAACTTTCTCATAGGTAGACTTCTTCTTTGTTATATTTATCGTAACAAGGTCCTAAAGTGTATACATATTTTTGGAGTCAACTTTACCTATTTACTGACCTGGTTTTATTACGAGAACATTAGTTTGTTGTATTTCTGTCAATAAATCGCTTTTAGTTTTACCATCTGCAAAAATCGAAGTTAGTTGTTATAATATTGTGTTACAATTAAGATTCCAATTTCTATGTATTATTCACAATAGGGTAGTTGACTAATATCGATGTAGTAAAAAATATTGATACTTTACCAAAATATTGGTAAATAAGAACCAATAGCCTAAATTTTCAGTTAAAAATATAACGTCTAGCTGGTTTTGTGAGCATTCAAAGTTTCATGGGCAAGTCCATTTTTAAAGTTTATAATATTATAAAAATAATTATATCATTGAACTACCCACACATTAAACACAAACTTTTATTATAGAACTATGTACATAAACGAAACATTTGATATAGCTACCAAACAAAATTTGCTAGACGCGCATACAAGATACCAGCGTGTGACGTCACATGTTGGTAGCCATTTGTATAGAGCGTTTTTGGGCCCGCGTAAAATATGTGCTCTTAAAGTTGTGATATCTCAGGTAATTCAAATCAGAATCAAATAATTCTTTCAACAATGTTTCTTTAATAGAGGGGTCTTTTGATTAAACACATAAAAAAAAATAGTCAAGTACCCTATTGTAACAAATATGCTCTATTTACAATAACCAGTCATTCGTTGAACATAGATTATGTAAGATGAAAGGAATGTATAAATAAAGTGATTTAAAAAAATAAAGATTGAGTGAAGCAGAAATATTCTTTATGCAGTTTAATTCCACACGAAACATTATTAGAATGAGAATATTATAAAACACTTAAAGTATTGGACATTAATGTTATATGGGTACCTACTTAAAAACAATGTTTTTTCATATTCTTACCTGCTTCTGAAATCTTACAAGCTTCGTTATTCTTAAAAGCAGATTCAGGTTTTGTTGAAGCTGGCACTGTCAAAAAGTATAATATATAAATTAATAATTTAATTACACATACCTAATTATCATAATTTATGCTTCCACATACAAGATATTACCTATCCCTCACATCCGAGCTAATGGAAAAAATAAATAAATGCGCCATACAATCACACCAATCAATACTAAAATCAAATACGCATCATCGACCTCGCTCGACCGGAGTGATATCACTGCCTCACAGAAAACCGGCGTGAAGCAGCCACTGTGCTGTGTTTCGCCGAGTGAGCGAGTACCGGAGGCCCACCCGGGGGGAAGGCGATTAAAGGTTGGCAGCGCACTTTAACTCCACTGGTGTTGCAAGTGTTCATGAGCGGCGGCAATTGCTTACCATCAGGTGATCCGCCTGCTCGTCTGCTACCTATCACATAAAAAAAATACTGCCTAAAAAAGCCCTATTAGCAGGTCCCTGTCATTCGTCATCGTATTATTCACCCCCTTTTCAGTTATGACATTCTTTCTATATGTATGTATATATTTTAAAAAATCTAGAGGTTGGAATTGACCCTACGACCTCTCGTACGGAAGGGGCGAGTTTATCCACTGGTTTCATGTTCTCGTCAAAGCTGATAAGTCTCATGATTTAACTAAAGGTCTTGTGTATTAATAAAATGAATATGATATTGAATTATTGATAATCTTTCGTTCGGATATAAGTAATATGCTCTTTTTAATTATCTGAATTCGCAATCCAGACCGTTTTCTATATTGATATTTGTCATAGAGTTACGAATAAGGTTTATATGAAACGATAAGGCATTCTCAAAAAATCAATTAGGTACTTAAGTATCTACCTACTTTGATAAGAGAACAAATAGATAGGTTTCGATTTGGGTAAAGTTATAATCGACACTTTTACATTCAGTCTCATCTCAGCGTTTTATTCCCGGTTGCGTCCAAAGCTGTCACTTTGGAGCCCTTTTTCCCCTTTTTCCCCCGATTGGAACCGCTGGTTTCCTCACGATCACTTGGAAAACACAAGTACTGCTTCACGCCGGCACCAGTGACGCGGTGGTATATTATACCGAAGCATGGCTCCCCCACGGATCAAAGTACATAGGCGCATAGTATCATGTAACCATATATTGTCACTAAGGTAGGTAAGGTATGTAATGTTTACTGTAACTTGTTTCTTTGTTTTTTTGTTTTTGTGGCCAATAAACGTATCTATCTATCTATCTATCTATCTAAGGGCCCGCTCTTACTTCGTTTCGAGGGATTAGTTTCAAACCGTGCCCATAGATGGCGCTGGGCGTCGATTACATCGCGCAAGTGTTTCGATTTTTCGGTTTACCTATAGGATTTGTTGTTATCTTTAGGTTTAACCTCTTCAGTAATAGCACAAAATAATTACACACAGAAAGTAGGCTGCCCACTAAGAGCTAAAAACGTGTCATGTACTCACGCATGCGCACTAACGGGGAAATACGCCTTTTCGACCACATTAATCCTAGCCTATGACATAAGATTGTCGAACTGTCGAGGTTTGTGGTAGAGGCCGCGCGCTTATGTACTCATGCCGGGCAACAACCCTAGCATATGTCAACGAACTCTTCTAAATTCAAAATCAGAGCTGAGTCTACCTTCTGTGTGTAATTATTTTGTGGTAATGATAAAGATTTAAGTTAACTATCTAAGATAACTAGTTTAATGTCAGAAGCGTCAGGCGCCATTGAAAATTACCAAAATTTTTCGACATTCGCCACGACATCATTTGAAGTGGAGCACGGACACCGTCCACTCGTACTGCCACTTGTTCTGGTTGATCTAAATCAGTAAGTGTTTTAACCTGAAGGACTTGTGGAGGCTCGAACTGTTCTGAATCTATGATCAAAAGGAATAAGCAGTATTAGAATATTATATAGTACGCGCCAAATAAACTTGCACATAAGGTCAGGTCATTGACTTCCTCCCACCAATGGTGGGACCCACCAATGTACTCCAATTATAGAGGTACATACTTTACCGCTAAATGGGACACAAATCTTATTTCAATATTCTAAGGATTTTCATATTAGAATATCATCATCATCATCAGCAACCCACGCTCGTCCACTGCTGGACATAGGTCTCCCCTAATGCACGCCACCGCTCCCGATTTTCGGCCACTCTCATCCAGCTCACTCCAGCCAGCCTTCGAATGTCGTCATCCCATCTTGTAGCAGGGCGTCCAACACTACGTTTGCCGAGTCGCGGTCTCCACTCAAGGACCTTATGGCTCCAACGGTTGTCAGTTCTGCGGCTAATGTGACCAGCCCACTGCCACTTCAGTTTGCTCTTCTACCTCAGTAGCTCATTGTGCTCAGAGTAAGAAAGAGCCTTTTGAGTCGTTTTAATGATTACAGCACAGAAAGATCAATTACTTACCCGTATTAGGTTCATAAGGCTTATAAATAGGTATATATTTACTATCTTTGCCAATAGCTAAACTGTTATGTATTGGAGCGTGTGACATGGCGGTAACTGTGGGATTTAAAAAAATTAAGAATTATTAAATAAAAAGATCTGTAGATTTGTTGGTCATATGCTAATACTGTGAACTCATAGGTTAATTTCCAAATATCATCTACTTAGTAACAAGAAATTAATAAAAAATCACTTAGTCTTACCAACACTTTTAGTAGGGACTTGGGTGCATTGGGTATTATACTTCATTTCTAGATCCGCGAGAAAGTCAGAACTGGTATTTTGGGTTTGATATGACAGCCACGGTTTCAGGTATTCAGTTCCTAAAAAATATCATGGAACAAAGTCAAATAAATGGTCAGAAAGGACTAACCTGGAAATATAAGCATAGGGATATCATTATTTCAGCTTAGAGACGCCCTCTGGTGTACCAAGCCTTCGCCAAAGTTCTCCACACTGAGCAACCCTGTTGGGTTGCTCGCATCCAGGGAATTCCAGGTTATTCAACTCTTAAACCTTCCCACCCTAACAGCCATAAGCTCTCCTCTCAGAGGCCACCCACTATCACTTGACGTCTTCATTGAGCTACATCTGTGACCTTAGTTCTGCGAATCAAATCATTCCTATTTACGGTCACCCTAGGACTTTGTGACTTTAAGCCTTTTGAGAAAGGACATAACGTCTATTCATACGTTTCTAATAATAATTATGATAATGATTAACGACATGGTTACCTGTATGAGACGTTTTCAATTTGTGAATATTTTTTAGTTTCTTAGGTAAATCGTTTGAGAAGTCCGTTTTTGTTTTGTCTGTTTCGCATGGACAGTCTACCATCTTAACGTTCAGACCCCTATTGTCCATAGTATATGGCAAAAGTTCACATGTTATACTTGAATCTGAAAGTAATGTTAGACTTTTTATGACGATCTCCAAGGCGCTTTTTATGACTAAGAAAGTGTACCCATATGCTGAAGATACGGGTCCAATTTTAGGCCAGAATGGATGGGGCGGTCCATTACGGAGCGCACACCTCCTCATTGTGAAATCAACTTCCTGAGAGGTATTTACTATTTTATAGACGGGAATTAACGCGACGTTTATTTTAAAGTACATAAGTAATTATGTTACTTACTACTTGACGTTTCGGCTGCGTTATAGCAGCCGTGGTCACTGCGTTATAGCAACCGGGGTCACAAGCGGACTCCCGTCTATAATAATAGTAGTTATAACGCAACGCGAAAATTTAAAGAACTATTCCTGAGAGGTATTTCCTGATCGGTACGACATTCAATTCAGGAGGCTTGACAACTGATACCGACGCCTAAAAGTAATTTAATCTACTCACGACGAGAAGTACCTAATGAAATTCAGCATGACAGATATTATGTACCAGGTATTCCTCGGCTTTTATCATAACTACGTACTTTTAAAAGGTGTCACTTTATCCGTATTCCTTGTGCCTTCAAATGATGTTTTATGTTTTTCCGGATAGCTATTAAACCTTTGGATAGAAGGTGCCCCCTCCAACTTTCTCAGTGGCATGGACTTTCTCTCTGCAAAGAGTTCGTTTGTTGAGATATTGATGAATGTGCTAGTTTATCATGGACGTTAAACACAGACGGGTAAATAAGAGAAACTGCTACGCAATAATATTAGAAGCTGGGGGCAATATCAATTCATAACTAACATTTAACTATCAACTGGCATTATTACTAAAGTTTTGTGATAGTTTCAGTATAGGTAATACAAACATTAGTTTATAATATATTAAAGGTATTGTCATTGAAGTTATATTACGATGTAGAGTAATAAGTTCATAGTTGTTAAGCTATGAACTACTAACATGAGAATTTATTTTAAATTGAGGACAATCAAGATGTTCCCACTCCACCTAATAATAAGCAACCGTGAGTATCATATATGAGGATGACAGGCACAAAACCACAAACAAAGTAGGAACCTATTGAGTCTGTCATCCTTACCCTGAAGGTCTGCTGAGATGCCGTTTCACGCCCTCGCCAGAAAAACTTAGGGACCTTTAAAGAGAAGAGTGTACTCCTTCTTAAAAGGCCGGCAACGCATCAGCGACCTCTCTGATTTCGCAGACGTTAATGGGCAGCGGTGATTACTTACCTACCAGCAGGTGACCCGCTTGCTCGTTTGCCGCCTCTAGTATAAAAAAACTCAGGATGGTATGAAGGAGGAAACACATCATCATGAAAGACGAGATACTTGGCAAATAGTGAAGCTACTTGATTTCTTATTTATAACGTTAGTTAGGGTGCGTCAAAACTTGGCAAAAGTGCGGTGAATGGTGAATTTCATATTATATTCAAATAACTAATCACGTCGCGCATCTGTAAGAAATTGTATATTGCAAAAAATCATAAAGATTTATCCTTGAACATACTTGAGTTATAGAAGAAAGGAAATCTTGATGGTCCGAGATTTATTTGCTTAAAATTAGATTTAAAACTCCGCGCTGACGTGCCCACTCCGTCTGTAAATATTATAATCAAAGTAAGTATATTATTATGAGGCAGATGAGTAGACGGATTACCTGATGCTAAGCGATTGCCGTCCCTCATGAATATCCACAACATTGAGTCAAAACCGCAATGACAATCTTTATAATACACCCTTTCTCCTCGAATTGGATGGATATTTAAATCATAATCAACATGAGCCTCATGTAATTCGCCGGCAATGCATCAGCGACCTCTCTGATCTCGCAAATGTTCATGGGTAGTGGTGATTACTTACCTACCTACTTGTTTGCCGCCTCTAGTATAAAAAAAATATAAACTACAGGAAAATTTGTTGACCTCGTCATTGTTACCCACTTTAATCAATCGTTGCATTGGTTACTCGCATCCATTAATTATTGATTACTTATTAAAATGGTTATTAGGTGGATTCGGCTTTACCTTACGTAAATGTGCTTTAAAACAAAATTTCAACATACCAGTCTCATTTTTCTTCGCAGAATTCGCAAGGTGCATAGAAAGAGCACTCACACCCGCAGATTTTTGTTCTGTCAGAATTGTATGTGTTCCTGAGAAGCAGTTACTCATACATTGTCAGATACAGCGCAATCCGCTGAGATTTATTTGAGAATCTACTCCATTTACTCCAACTAACACTTTTTGTATGGGCTTAGTTCGGAGTCAGGCCACATATATTATATTAACGGCTTTTTTATTTAGCTGGAGCCACAAGGGGTTCTTTATTGTTAAAATAAGGATATTTGGATTGTAATGGAGTAATAAAGCTTATTTTGTTGTTGTACATTTACATAATGGGAAAAGAACAGACATCTAGTTTGGTAGTAATATTGTTATTGACACAGACATACTAATATTGTGTAAGTGTGTGAGTGTCAATATGTATTTAAGTATTATAATTGTAATTCCTATGTTGTCTGATACCTGTAACATAAGTGCTAAAGCTGCTCAGGTACAGAGTCAGGTCGATGTATGAAAATGTTGTGTGAATTTATTATTATTAAAAAAATACCTGCTTCTCTGTATAACATCATCATGGTTTGTACATCAACATCTTCCCAGATTATAGATTTTTGTAGATATTCCAGCATACGATCTGCAATAATAGTATAATAGATGAATGACTGTTAGCTGAATGACTGATGGATATTAATATAAAGAACTACTCAATTTAAAAATAAAATATAAGCGTTCAAATTTAAGATGAATGATAGGGTAAAGGTGGGACAGATACCATAGTAGGATAGATGCATCAAACAACATGTAGCGACCTGTGCGAACACTACACTCATAGTCTTTCGTTTAAATACAAGCGTATCCCCTGCCTTCCGCCAGTCGATGCTGAGGGCTACACTAAGGGCTAAAGTGTATTAGCACAGGTCGGTACATGTTATCTGAGCATCTATCCTACTACAGCATCTATCCCACCTTTACCCTAATCATGATGATAAATACTTTACATAAACGGGACTAAACGCGACGAAATTAAATAAGTACATTCTAGCATTTACTGCTTGACGTTTCGGCTGCGTTACAACAGCCGTGGTCACAAGCGAACGAAGCGAAGCGAGCGAGTGGAAGTGGAGTGAGTTCGCTGTGACTGTATAATGCAACGCGAAAGTTCAAAAACATATGATGATAAATGATGAAGGACTTACAATTCCTCAACTTTGAGTGCGCCGACCTGGACTTCCATTTGGCGGCTGTTTTCTTCCACACGTGATTCCAACGGTGTCTGCAGATACGTTTGAGAGATAGTTTCTTTCGCAATGAGTCAAATGGTCTGCTTACTAAAGGAAGAAAATGTAACGTAAGTGTATGTTATAGTCGTCTTTTTTACAGTTTTAAAAGAAAATAATTAGAAGTTAGCTCTAGCTGACATTGATACCGAGAGTTCGTTGTAGTTAAAGCATATCGTATCATCGTATCGTCTCTCACTTCCACCGAAACACGCCAAGATACGCGTGCATGTACCTACAGGCAGTGGATGTCGTAGCAGTTGCAGCCGGCAAAACCGCTTGATCTGCGGCCTGCGCTCTGCGTGAGCGCAGTGCTTAACTCCATTCATATTTATGCGGCGTTATAATTTTGTGACTGTCCAATCCAAACAAATCAGACAAATGTCTAGATACGCTGTCGACAGTCGAAACTATTTTATATCTTACTCTTATATCTGTAGCTTGGAAACCGTCTGTATCGCCACTGCTTCTTGCAGTACATTTCTGAGTCTCCATGTGATGTTCTTCTACCGCATCCATGGCAGAAGTGGCGCTGGTCCCGGTGAATGTGTTTCTCTAACAAGAACAAACATATCTCGCATCGGTTATTAGGTTCATCATCATCATATCACTGATCTGATCTGACTGTAGCTGACTAAGAGACGCCTGCAGGTAGACATAAAAACGGGAAATGCGCGCTTGATGACTTCTTACCAAAATCTATGACGGAAGCTCAGTAGGACAGTTCCTACTCCTGCTTTTGTTCCCGTAGCTCCCGCAGTAGGAGCTCTGCAGGGTAGCGGCGGTGTTACCGGTAGGCGGTGTTATCGGTAGTGGTGGTGGTATCTTCTGTCTCCCTCGATTTGATAAAAGTTCAGTATGAAGTCAAGGGAAAGCCCATATTAGATAAAAAAAAATCTGCGCTTGATGACTTCTCACCATCATCTATGATGGAAGCTGTCTTATTCCTGCTCTTGTACCCGTAGCATCCACGGGAGCCACTCTGCAGAGTAGCGGCGGTGATATCGGTAGTGGTGGTGGTATCTTCTGTCTCCCTCGATTTGATGAAAGTTCAGCATGAAGCCAAGGGCAAGCCCATATTAGATAAAAAAAAAATCCGCGTTTGATGACCTCTCACCAGATTCTATGACGGATGCTACTGTCCTACTCCTGCTCTTGTCCCCGTAGCATCCGCTGGAGGAGTTCTGCAGGGTAGTCCCGGTGTTACCGGTAGTCGTGGTCGTGGTGGTGTAGGTATCTTCTGTCTCCCTCGATTTGATGAACGTCAGGCAACTCTGAGATCTTTGAGATTAAAAAGAATAACACTACTTAGAACGATAGGAACTCAGTAGATAAAAACCTACGCCTTTCATATAGGTAAGTTGAAATCCGAGCCAGCCTATGATTTTTTAGTTAAAGGGTTGCGTAGGTCAGACGGCAGTCGTTTCATTGCAATTACAGATTTCCCAAATGCTGAATCATGGTCTAACGAAGCATACCCTTGGCTCCAAAGCGAAAACCTTGGACGCAACCGGGAATCACACGCAGATATGATTTTTTTTTCGTAATGCCTTTTTGATACCCATGACAAAGAGCTTAGGTTACTTACACCGTTGTCACATCGATTTCAAAGAAGAAGTACTCAAGGACCAGAACATTTGCTTAAAACATCATCCTTTGATATTTCTGCACCCGCCACATCGTCCGCGAATCAAATGTTTCAGTCAGTAGGGAGATTAAATGACAATATAATGTCATACCTGCAGCCTGGGCACCAGGTGGAGTTCTCCTCAAGATTACAGTCATCCACATTCTCCAGAGTATACAGACTAGAGTACTCGTCTCTGATCTCCAGGTCTGTCCCAGCAATGCTACTGAGCGTATTAGGGGACTCGGTACCTAAAAAAAATCTCGAATAATGAGAACATCCTTATTTTTTCGAATTCGGTTATTAATAGGTTTCCGATTGTTTGTTATTGCCGTTGAATTTTATTCGTTTTAATGATATTTATTTAATATAGTAAATTTCAGCCGTTCCAAACATTTATTAATTATTTTTTTAAATATTTATTCCCTGGTGATATTTTTTTTTGTGTGAAATACTTGTTTTATATTTTGCTTATTCGATGCGCAAAAAAAAGTGGAAGTTGAAGTGATACCTCTGTCCAGAGGTAATATTTCAATTACAAAAGGAGAAAATTAAATTTGTGGAAAACATACCGTCTCCCTCGAAATTAGTAGTTTTCTGCAAAACCTCCGAGGGACAGTCGACGTAAGATGGAGCCACAGCTTGCTTTTCGCTCTTGCAGTCCGCAGTCGTCGATGGGAATTGATGGGTCTCATTACGTTCTAGAAAATTCGTAAACCGTTTTTCACTTGTGCAGATTATGACCGTTTTCATCAGTTGCGTCTTTAGACATGGAGACAAACGTTGACCGATAGAATTAGAAAAATATTTGTTCAGTGTAAACATTTATGACAAAAGTAAACTAGAGTAAGTTTACAATACACTGAAAAGGCACATATTCAGCATATGTCGGGGGTCAGAGACTCCCGATAGCTACATCACTTTTGATCTGTGCCAAAAAAACTAATAATAATCCTGTAGGCCGAACTTTCTTTCTACGAGAAATCGTAGCGTATGCGACTGAGTTTGCTCAGTCGGTCAAGTTGAGCGAATAATTTGCATTGCGTTGAAGTTTATTGATACTACCCAATGTACTCAGGTATACGTCAATTGTACTCTTTTTTTATGCTAAACAGAATAAATAAATACCTGATTTATTTATTATGAGGGCCTCCAAAGCGATGTCCATTTTCTGGGCACTATCAACGGTGTGAATAGGATCCATCTCGGTTTCCTCGTTTAATGTCGATATTACCACTGTCGGCTGCTGAGCCAGTGGCATGTCTGTTAATAAGCAATACTTAGATTAGTTCCATACATAATAATAAAGTGTTCATCTTCTTACTGACATTGTCTTGACTCCGTACTAAGTAGATTAAGCACTTGTGTTACAGATATCAAATAACAGAGCAAACACAAATCATTGTTTTTAGAAGCGGATTGGCGATGCACGGCGACGCCCGGCTGTGAATCTTCCAATATGTGATCTACCGCTGATTCTAAATGTCAATTTTTACGAAGAAGAACCAGCAAGAAACTTAGTAGAAATATTTATACACAGTAGAAGTATAAAATGTTACCCGTGCTATTTCCATCAGCCGCTCCTGCATCCCCTTCCATGTCGGCATGCTCACTGGTCTTCTCCAAAGACGGATTATAATTATCATCAACCTGCTTTGCAATAGCATTGTCAGAGTATTTTGATTCTATGTTGGTCGTTGCTCGACTGGTAGGACTCATCGACCGATAGCCTAAAATGACAAACATTCATCAGAGGGGCCGCATGCTCGTCTGCTTATTTCTTAGATACACTATTATTATTTAAAAGTGTCTCTTGGCCGATGTCACATTTTGTGTCAAGGTTCAAAACGTGACAACGTAAAAAGTTGATTTCTGTGCGTAACAGCAGGCTCAATCGAATCAAAACATTGTTTTGACAAAACTTTGTGATTTTAATTAATTGATCAGCATTTTTTACCCGTTCATTCCTTTTTAAGAATTGTCTTATTAATTTTGGATTTTATAAGGCGTTTTGGATGTAGCAATGCTTTGCTAATGTATCGTGTTTTAAAGTTTTATTTTATTAGCCTTTATTGCATGGTTGAGGATATCTTTGACTAGACTTTTGATAACGTTCTGAGTGATAACCTTTTGGTAAAATTATCACTTAGGGCCAGCAAAGGGTCGGCGTGTTTTGACTTTTGATTTTGCATGATATTACGTAGTACAACCTTGCAACCTTGCTTATGTAAAAAAATCTATACCAGATTCATTATCCTTAGCAGAATAATCCAGTTCAGTTGTGAGCCAGTCGCTAACATTGTCGTTGGTAGTTTTGAACACGTTGGCGCCAAACACCGCTTTAGGTGACTCTCTAGTGCCGAAGTAAGTTTTTGCAACTTCTGTAACAGTATTTTTTGAAAAGGATTTAAAATAACTATACTTACTTCAACATAGTTTTTAGTAAGAATATGTTATTTTATATGGGTAATTCTCATTTTTTAAAAAGAAAAAGTCACTTCCATGGAGGGCAACTTTCTTTCAACCCTTATAATTACGAATTTCAAAATATTGCTAGCTCGGCGAGTACTTTTCCCATGACCGCTGATACCAAATCTATTCAAATGCATCATCAATTAAGTACAGAAAAAATTGCCCTCCATGGAAGTGACTCTTTCCATATAGTGGCTTAGTTCCTATATAGCTCATTTTATCCTGATGGCAAGCAAAATGAAAGCTGACATTGCAATTACAACGGACACAATGGTACAGCACTCAAAATTCCATCCGTTGGCACTGCCATACTGGTCCGCGAGATACTTCTTCATGCTTCGTTTGAAGGTTCTAGGACGGAGGAAACACACGCGCCGGCAACGAGTTTCTATTTTAGTGGTATGGTAGTGTGGGCTTCCACACTTTGTTATTTATTTACTTTAATGAATACATTATGCTTGGTTTATAAATATTCTTGGACTTTTAAATAGTCTAAACTATTTATATAGAGATAAATTCGATGGAAATCAACCAATCTCATATTATAGAAACCAAAAAATCAAAACAGCGCGATACAAAGAACTAATAGCGAAATTACATTCCGAATCGATGTGAAGGCGCGCCACAAGTCTAATATAAAATGTCAATTCCAACTTCTTATTAATCATTCCCTTCAAAGTAAGCTAATTAATTCTTACCAGCATTAATTACACTTGGGGCGGTGTTCGTGCTGTCGTAGGACTCCGCCGGCCTATCTTGTGTGTTTCTCGGATTAGACTCTAACGAATTCACCGGCGTGTCCAATTCCATGAACCAATCTGTAATTAACGCCCTATTTATAAGCAAACACTACGGGACAATGAAATTGGATCAGTCTAATTATCATAAACCAAACTGCAATTTTAGTCCTTTCAAATAACTAGGTAGTGAAGGTATAGAAAGTACCTATATCTTTTTTCATGAAGATTGATCTTTGTAAAAGGCAGAATGATATACCACTGTGTTGCACGAATCACTTATGTATTTATTGATACATGCAACTTCATTCGAGCATTTTTATCATACCTATGACATGCATTGTGCTTTTTTAACTTCTTACATTTGACAGTGGCAATAACTAATGAAAACCATTATTTCTAAAAACAAGTCTAATTAAAAACAATCACCTTCCCTTACAAATCAACTGGCTGATGAAATAAAAAGAAAAGCATAATTTGAGAATAAACTCTTTGTTTTCAAAAATGTTTGTTTTCATCAGCCGAGAAGCCGAAACGTCCCTCGAGAAGTTTGTAAGACGTTTAGAAAACCACGGTGTACTTAATAACTGATTAATCAAATTCATAGTGACCCTATTATCTTGTCCAAGAGTGTACAAATCAAGACCAAATATTAGCCGATCAAGTTATTCCCTCACCGTAAAATCGATCCCCGTCTATAATGATGTTATTCCGTTTGTAAATTTGCCCCAAAGTGGGGATGGGTCTTGTGGTACCGATTGAAGTAGACGGTATGTGGTCGTCTTGAGCGAAGTCTGAAATAATCGATTGGTTATGTAAAGTCATAGTATAAATTAATAGCAAGACGTAATGACCTAACCGATATTTCGGCTATGGCTCCTAATCTCAACGCAGAACATACACATCATAGTGTATTTATAAGTGCGTGCGCAGATTATGTAAGTTATTCCCTTTATAAGTAGGTAGTGCGACCCACTCGCCACCGAAGCAGTCTAACAGGACACAAAACGTACCGCCGCCATTATTGTGACTTGCCAAAACTAATTGAGGTTTCAGACTAGCGTTTTATACGCGCGTATAACCTTGTTTTTTTAGAGAGCGTCTATACGAGGATTGATGCTCTTCTAAGTTCATATCGTAAACAGGAAAATGTGTGAAGTCGTCATGACAATTAGGTATCTCGGTTCACGTGACGCCTACATTACGAACGTATACGGCTGGTCTGGATGTCTGGATGTTTAAAGCGCGTTTTATACGCTCGTATGCTGAAACGTCCGTATACGCGGTCAAATACGCTAATCTGAAATCACTCTAAGGGTATCCAAAACAGAAACACAGGCTCACGCGCTTCAAAAGTTCTAACTATGTTTACTCAACATCCAGTCCAAATCTTATTAGGTAAGTGAGTTAGAATATTGAGATAACAATCATAGCCATTTGCCTAATAAGATTAATACAACTTCGAAATAGAGGTAAATCTATGAATTTAACTCGGCTAGGCAGCATTCGCTTAACCACGGGTGGTCTTTGCGTCTGGTATACCTGTCCTCATTACTTAAAAACCAAAGTCTTTAACTACTGTGTGCTACCAGTGAGGCCTAATAGAAGGTTCAAATTTGATAACTTAAAAGGCAAGTACGCACTTAACTTGCAAAATCTTATTCTGAAAAATGATCTTATAATTTTTCTATACCAAGCAATCTGTATGCAAATTAAACTAATTAACCTGGAGTTATATTCGACACATGAACTCTTTGCACACGCCGAGATTCGTTAGCATAGTAATTACTACTTGGTTTTTTCTTCTCGCTGTCTTTAGGAGCAGGGCTGCTGTGGATTCTGCGTCGGGGTATATGACTCTTCTTGAGTTTCTCCGCTTCACTGCCTATAAGGTGAAATTTATTGGATGTTACAAGGAACTGTTTTGTGTTAGTCAGAGCTAGAACGTAAAATTTCTTACGTAAATTCGGCTGCTTGGATTTTACTGACGGGAATGTTGATCTGCTTGATCCAGCAAATGTGTCTCCTTTAACATAGAAATAAATAATTTTGTCGTATGCCATATCTAATGACATGATTTTAGGAATTAACTTTTTACTTACCGGATTCCTCTAAATTATTTGTTGGTAAAGGCGTTTTAATGACTCTTGGTAGTCTACTGGTATTTTTTCTTTTCTCTTTTTCCGTACTATTTTTTGCGAATGCTGGAACCGTGATACTATTATTTGAAAATTTTTCTGACTAGAGATTAGGTATTATGAAAATAAAATCAGATTATCAAATAAGAGTCGGTCATACCTACCATTATTTAATTTATCTTTAGAGTTTATACGATGTAATTTTAGGGACGATGCCCAAAAGCAACGATTAACTCTACCGGACCGGTATTATCGGAAATAGCGGTTTTATCAGATGGGACATCCATATCTGAAAATTATAGGTGTGAAATCTTCTTATATTTTCAACGAATCTAAGTATAAAATATATTTGTACTTACTTCATATAAAACTATCTATAATTAATATAAAGAAAGAAACATTCCTAAGTCAAATACTTAAGTCAAATCTAATTCGATATATTTGTTATTGAGCTAGGTAAATATTATTTATTTCATACAAATTTAAGGAAAAAATTGAACTTACTTTTGTTGTAACAAATCACATAAACAATTTATAACCATCACCAGATTTCAGAATGTTTGTTTGAAATCTGAAAGTGTTTTACCTGAGCAAACACCACTTTGAATGCTATATCTAGTCCACATAATAACATGTACTCTTATTCACGTTGTGTAACACACAGAATTTACATTAAAAAACCAAGATATGAGGTATTTTTTTGCTTATTTAATTTTTTAAGTCTAAAATCATTTGGATTTCATTTTGACGTGTAAATTTGTCACTTGTCAATCTCTGCTAATGTCAGATGTTGTCTTCAGCCAGATTCTGCCAGTATTATTCATCTTCCATATTTTCTTCAGGAGTTTCATCAATTTGCACCGGCTTTTCAACTTTGAGTGAGGCTCTTCTTTCTGCTTGTATTTCTTCTAGTTTTTTTATCAAATCTTCTTGAACGCTATCTACAATTTCTTTTAAATTTTTAGCTAAAACAAATTACTAATAAGTATTGGTTTATCTAAAAATCTGTTCGTTTCTTATCCTACAGAAAAATCTATTTTAAAACAAGTTTAAAAGAAATGAACAGAAAAACAACGTTATGTAGTTATGTCTGTTAGGTATCAACCTATCCACTAAGTTGATCAAACCATAACACCTGATAGTTTTTTGAGTGTTTTGTATTACTGAATGTAAATTATTGGTCTCCCTTACCAGTTTTCTGATTGAACTCCTCAGCTATGAGGGATATTTTCTTTAATGTTCCGACATATTTTGAAATTTCGTTCGCAACGTCATGATCGCCGCCTGTGTTGACTGCTGCATCTTCCATAACTAAACCTCGTTTTTGTCTCTCTACAGCTAATTTCATTGCTTCACTACTGACTAAGGGCATTCTAGGCATCTTGAAGCCTCCTGGTCTCTGAGGTTCCTCAGGAGTTTGCTCTGAAATGGCTTGTATTGGGTCGTTTTCAATTTTGATTATTGACTTGATGGGTTGGATCTCCTGCGGAATTTCTACAATGTCATTTGGTAGGAGTTCTGGAGCGAATGTTTGCAAAGTCTCTATTTTCATAGGAGACTCTTTCTTCTGTGGTGATTTTCTAGAAAACTTTACCGGCAGGGCATTGGTTATGCTGTCGATGATGGTTTCTGTAACATTTTAAAGATGTAAACGATTTCTTTCTTTATGATTATTAAAGGTAATCACACTTTTAAATCTAGTTATTAGATACCTATAGCAATTAAAACTCAAAAAAGGCTTGACCGATTTTATGATTCTTGATTTGTTGGATTTTATTTTCACTTAGCAATATATTGTGTTTGTAACATTTATGAAAAATGCCTTAAATTATTAGGAGCTATTTATGAATTATTAATCACTAATGGCCGTCTTCCTAAATTGATAGAATTAATGGTGATGTATTTTTTTGTATTTACAAAAAACATATTCCTTGCCAGTTGAGTTATTCTCAGACGATAATTCCTAAGCTACGCACGCCTTCTTTCAGGTTTTAGTAATATACTCACGCAAAATCGTCACTCGTTATGGAATTAAAAAATACTCACGCACAATATTTGTCGGAGATTCTGCTTCTTGCTTCTTTTTAGAAGCCAATTTCCTCGTGAGCTCCGCCAAAAACATGGAGCACGTTGGTCCTAAAATATGTTTATTAACTAAGTCGTATTCGATTACATTTGGAAGCACAACGCGTGCAAACATATTCGCGATTTTGTTATTAGAGTTTTACCATCACTTTTTCGTTTCTTTGTCGTCTTCGGCTTTGTTGCTGGTTTTTTGTTTTTTCCTTTATATCGAGCTGGCTTTTCCATACCTAGGATAATATTATAGTTAATACAAAGATATTATGTTAATCGGCAACAAAATGTACTTACCTAATTACACCGTAAAATTTTAGTCGTTTTAATCTCGTAGCCTTCTGAATAGGTAATCCAAATAAAGCCCCTTTAGAGAGTCATCCAAATATGCAAAATAAACATCAGTAGTTCCAAAAATGCAGTGTGAATATTATTTCTGATTTTTATTTTGCTTATTTGGATGATCTATATGCAAAAGTGGCTTTATTCGGGTTACATCATATTATACAAGCGTCAGAATTAAAACGACTAAAATTTAACGGTGTATAATTTGTACATATAACATCTCATTGATACTAAGTAGCTGTAACGGCTACCTTACAGAAAAATGAACATAATTACTACGTTATGAATGTACCTAGCTGTGTACAGGAATCAAAAGTAATTTTGGGACTGTATAAACATTAGGCACGAAACTGTAGTGGCTGTTTGTAACTTATTTCCATACCCTCAGTAATGAACATCAAATGACTTCCCTCCAAAGAAAATTGTAACAATATGCGCCTTGCCAGCTAAAAGGCCCCGAATATTGTTCAACAAGGATATTACAGGAACATTATGCCAAATGAATGAGAGCACTCACCTGATCAAAATTGTAATACATAAAAACGTATTCTCATTGTGGATATATATAAGAGCGTGTTGGCCGTAGGTACAACAAAGTAGAAACTTCGGTAGTTACTTGTCGAGACCTCGGCCGTCCCAAACAAGGGACTTCCGAATAAAAATAATTGCTTACAAAAACGCAACTACGAATTTAACTTATTGACACTGACATTTTTGACCATGTTTGTTTTATAGGCTGTGGCGGTGAGACACTCATTGGCTATGACTTCTGGTGGAACCTTTTTGAGGGAATCTACTGGGCGGCGGCATAGACAAAACAAAACTAAGGCATTCTGAATATACAGGTTGGAAAAACTCATTGGGCCCTCATCATCATTTCAGCCACTAAACCAATAAACGTCCACTGCTGGACATAGGCTTCCCCCAAAGTTCTCCACACAGATCGGTCCTGTGCCACCCGCATCCAAGGGACTCCCGCGACCTTCACCAGATCGTCGGTCCACCTGGTGGGAGGCCTGCCACGGCTGCGGCCTCCTGCGCGTGGCCTCCACTCAAGGACCTTTCCACTCCAACGGTCGTCTGTTCTCCTCGCAATATGCCCTGCCCATTGCCACATTGAAGTGCGCGCAATTGGGCCCTGGAGGGAAACTATGCCGAAGCGCCGGCTCGAACGGCGTGATACCACGGCCTCACAGAAGATCGGCGTGAAGCAGCGGTTGCGCTGTGTTTCGTCAAGTCGAGAAGATTAGCAATTTTTTCCATCTATCGATCCATTCATTTGTTATTAAAGATAAAAAAATTCTATGAACCCTTCGATCCAAAATACTTCCATCCCAACTGTAGATTCCTCTCAAAAGAAGTTCACCCAAAAGAAGATTTATTTTTCTTGTTTTATACCTAATAATAATGAAATAACTTTGGATTGTAGTAAAATGTATTTTATTATTCAGATGTTACAGACTTATATTGAGTGTTTCTGCCCAAAATTTCATTGCGGACCGGTCGCGGGTTTCTGCAACAAATAATCCTGGTTAGACCAATAGATCGATCTTCAATCAAAGGCATCGTTCAGTGAGTCAGTTCAAAGAATGGTGTATACAGCTGATGTGACAGACAGGGGTGTACAGATCCCTATAGAGGTTTCATACTTTAGTTTCTGATTTATTTATTAGAGGATTGAAAGTTTCAGTTTCACAGATTTCAGACTCCATCCACGTCAGAGAGACCGTGGGAGAGCCACGCTTCGCCATGAATTGGCCGGCTTGACCGGAGTGATATCCTGGCCTTACAGAATACCTCCGTTGTGTTTCGTCGAGTGAGGGTAGAAGCCCAATTTCGGGGGAAAGGGGTTTAAAGGTTAGCAGTGCACTTATGGTGTTGCAGGGCAGCGGCAATAGCTTACCATCAGTGGATTAGTGTGCTCGTCTGCCACCTATCAAATAAAAAAAGCGACCGCTGACTTGCGTTAACCCTGTAGGTTGTATCTGTGAACATTTACATCCCTTTAACCACGTGTTCTGAACAACAGTTATTCTATGACATTTGAAAATACATTTACGCATAAAAAAAAATTATCTTTCAAAAATTTATCTAATATCAAGTCACGTGAGTTAATTATTATTACATTAGTATGGGGAGTCGAAAAAAATTCGGAGAATTACGGAAAGTTGTAGAACAAATAGTATTCAGAATGGTTGACAGAACACGTGGTTAAAGGGATGTAAATGTTCACAGATACATCCTGTAATGACTTTCGAGTATACAATGTACTCACAGTGATAATGGAAGGATCTCTGCGTGACCCCGCCTCAGGCTGCGTCGGCCCCGGGGCCACTGGCGTCTGCCCCGCCACTTGCCCTGGGGCCAGCGCGGCCTGCTCTGGTACCAGCTTAGGAACTGGGCCGTGTTCGGACGTGGCCTGCACTAGCCCCGCTGTGATGACCGGGTTACCAGCCACTGGGTTTTCTGAAAATAAACAGCCATTAAATACAGTTTCTCACATATCAATGAAGCCAAACTGGACCTAACGACACTGTATACAGTTAAAACGAAAAAGCGAAATAATGTGCGATTGAAACGACGCCCAGCGCCATCTATTGGTACAGTATAGAACAAACGCACAGAGAAGTCCATCAACTTTAATTGTCACTTAAGTAAATAATATTGACCTTGATTTTAATACCCATAAAGACTATCTATAATTTTGATAATGAACATTAAGGTGAGATGACGTGTCTGAGTGCAGCAGTATGTCTACTACTGGTGAAACAAAGTGAGAGCAGGCCTCTATTTTTAAATAGATCTCAAAACATGCATATGAAATCCACTCCCGCAACTATCATATTAGATGCATATCACCGGTATTTTCGGCTACAAGATTTATGTTCTCGCCGTAAAAACTCATTTCGTTAAAAAATATTTGATCCACATTTTCAAATCGGCGAACCTATACTGAATGTACGAATATCTCCTGTAATGAGATCTGCTTTTTTCAGATCAATGGTTTTTTACGCATGACCGAATTTATCGGTGTTCTATTTCAGAACGAATGTAACATTGGCTTTATGTAAAATGTTCAGACATTGAGGTATGTTTCAAACATTGTTCAGGTAGAGCTCACCAAACTTGTTAAGTGTATTTATTAGACGAAGAAAACTATAGACCTGTACGCCTACTACGAACTTTGTTACCGTGAGAGAGCCACGCTTCGGCTAGTGGGCCGGCTCGACCGGGACGATACTACGCCCTCACAGAAGACCAGGGTGAAGCAGCGTTTGCGCTGTGTTTTGCAGAAAGAATCTTCATTCTTTACTCTCGGTACCCTCGGTTTCGTTCGGTACCCTCGTACCGAAGGCCCAATTAAATGGAAAGAGCGTTGATTGGCAGTGTGCGTTGGTAATCGCTTGCTATCAGGTGATCAATCTGCTTCTCTGCCACCTGTCACATATAAGAAAATCCTGGTATCCAGCCAACATAAATCGACAGAAAGTCTGCAATAATACTCTCACCTGCAATACCCGTGACCCCATGATAGCTCTCATGGGCGTCGTAGAACTCTTCCCTACTGTGCTCTTCACATTGGCAACGCGTTTATGACTTTACTAGTATCGCAGGTGTCTAAGGGCGATGGCAATCGCTTACCATCAGGTGATCCGTCTGTTCTTTTGCTACCTATCACATAAAAAATACCTTCTATCAACTAAATGATCCATCCGTCAGTAAGGCGTCTGCTCGTCTGCTACCAAGGGCCTGCAATAATACTCTCACCTGCAATACCCGTGAGCCCATGATAGCTCTCATGGGCGTCGTAGAACTCCTCTCTACTGTGCTCTTCTACCCCGGTACTAGGAGGCACGGAACTCTCAGAGACACTGCTGGACGTGTCGCTGGTCTGGTTCCCTGGCTGGCCCTTCTTCTTCCTATGCTTCTTGACCTTGGATCATCCTTCACCACATTGTCAGCGCGCTTGTGACTTCACTGGCATTGCAGATGTCTACCGCCGATGGCAATCGGTTACCATCAGGTAATTCTTTTGCCACCTATCGCATAAAGAAATACCTTCTATCGACTACATGATCCATCCATCCGTAATGCAGGTCTGCTCGTCTGCTACCATCACATAAAAAATGCCTGTAAATATTACTCTCACCTGCAATACCCGTGAGCCCATGATAGCTCTCATGGGCGTCGTAGAACTCTTCTCTACTGTGCTCTTCTACCCCGGTGCTAGGAGGCACGGAACTCTCAGAGACACTGCTTGACGTGTCGCTGGTCTGGTTCCCTGGCTGGCTCTTCTTCTTCCTATGCTTCTTGACCTTGGATCTTCCTTCACCACATTGGCAGCGCGCTTGTGACTTCACTGGCATTGCAGGTGTCTATGGGCGATGGTTATCGCTTTCCATCAGGTGATTCTTTTGCCACCTATCACATAAAGAAATACCTTCTATCGACTACATGATCCATCCATCCGTAATGCAGGTCTGCTCGTCTGCTACCATCACATAAACAATGCCTGTAAATAGTACTCTCACCTGCAATACCCGTGAGCCCATGATAGCTCTCATGGGCGTCGTAGAACTCCTCTCTACTGTGCTCTTCTACCCCGGTACTAGGAGGCACGGAACTCTCAGAGACACTGCTAGACGTGTCGCTGGTCTGGTTCCCTGGCTGGCCCTTCTTCTTCCTATGCTTCTTGACCTTGGCTGGCGGCGGCGTGGACCCCGTCGTCGGATCATCCTTCACCACGTCGTGTAACTCCAGCACGAATGGGTCGTGGGACTCGAACACCCCTGGATTAGAGGACGACGATGAATCCTCCGAATCGGTTAAATCGAAAAGGTCTTCAATACCCCCATCTACAAAGATAGTTTGAAGAAAAATTGCACGTTCTCAAAAGGCGTATGCTCGTAAGAATTTAAAAACCTCCCATTACCGAATTTAAATAAGAAATTGTATGCATATAAGCTGATGGCAAACTTTTTTGTTTGTTGGCTGTTGTTAATCGTTTTAATTGACATATTTTATTTCTGTACCTACAGACTGACTACTATTTTGTCACTAATGGACATCAAAAATATTGTTAATTCATTTATTTAAGTAAGACCCGTTTGCTTATTTGTCTTCCAATATCATCAAAGAAAACATCATGACCCATCTTATGTTTATTATTTACATGTAGGTATAGGTATTTAGCATACTTAGTTACTATATTAGTAAGTAGATAGGATAATTAAATTGTAGGATTATGATTGTAATTTATTTTTGAAATTTTGTATTTTAGAGAATAACTAAACTTTTTAACCTACCACCTAAAGTTGTGCAAATTTTAACTTAGTTTCGTTTCAAGAATCCTCCGGATTAGTTAATTCGGCAAGGTCTTCATTACCCCCGTCGAAAAAGACAGTTTGAAGAAACATTGCGTGTGCTAAACAGGCGTATCCTCTCTTCCATTTGTACAGCTCTAGGATCGTGATAAATAAGAGAAGAAGGAGGACAAGGATGATAAACGAGCCCAGAATACATAACTTGCATTTAGACAGAAATGATTTTTTCGGAAAAATCTTCTCAGGACCTTTGACTGTCTTCATGAGCCCACTCTCAACAGTCTTCTCAGAACCTTAAGAACAATTTTACTATGACGAAGTGTATTGTGCTTATAGAAATACAAAACATTCTCAGCAACCGAGACGTAAAATTTACGTATAAAATATGAGCATACTTACACTTTTGTTTATTATTATCCATGTTGTATTTTTACTCCAGATATAATTTAATGGGGAATTTAGTAAACAATATTTCAATATTTCTTTATGTGGCCATTTTATTAAAATTATATACCATTGAAGACAATGGTTTGTTAATAATCACATAGCTTAATTTATTTTTATATTTTTATGATAGCCGCACCGAACGAACGCATAAAATGTAATTTTGATGTTTCTTGATGTCAAATAAGTTTTTGATTTTGGAATAAATTAAAAAGTATATTGCAAAAGACTAGACCTACAAAAAAGGTTTTAGTTCTATAAATAATCGTGCAATTTGAAGAAACGAAATTAGAGATTTTGGTATTATCTTACAGCATACAATCATAAGCTTGCTAATATAGGTAGAGTATATGCCTATATTGGTGTCTATTTTTTCGTTCTCAGTAAATCAATGGCTGTTGGTCCAGATGAAATGGAGTGAGCGATTTATATCGCAAAATAAATCACCAGCGACGGACTCTTGAAATATTTTTAAAATGCTAATCGAAATATGTTATTGGACTAAAATCTTATAAAATTAAACGACAAACCTGAAAATGTACTCTGTGGACAAACCTATATACTATCCAAATGTTATACATGCATAAGAAATAAAGATTATCTCAGGATAGCCGCCCGCTTGCTTACTTACTTGTTAACTTACTAGTAATTTTGGCAAAGATCATTGTTGCCAAAAGCTACCGTCCGGATAGATATTCATCATTATTTGTCTCAGCAGTCCAATGCTGGGCAAAGGTTTCTCCTAATCTTTGCCACTTTTATTGGTTTTGTTTGGACTAGTCGCATGCAACTCCTGCCAGCCTTCTTTCGCAAGTCCCACTCCATCAGGCCTGACGGCGTACCACAACATGTTTAACGAGACGCGGGCTCCACTCCAAAAGTTGTTTTCTTACCCCAATCGGTTTTTCAGTTATACCGATGATCTGGCCAGACTAACAATCGTTTCAGATTTTATATGGTCATCAGAACAAGATACCGCTGTTCCCTTCTAGAGATAAACTATAATGGAAGTGTAATTTAATTACGTTGACGTAATTAAATTACACTTCATTAATCAACATTCCCTCTGTACATGAAAACATTCGTAATATAAATAGGGTTCCACAAAAAATATTCTGACTATTCTCAAAGAAATCGTACTCGCTACATTATTTGTAGAAACTTTAGTAAAGCAATAAACGATATACTTAGGACATATACCTCATTCTAACGAATGTGAGCGGGGTTATAAATCATATTTGGTTGACTTGATGTCGATATGGCAAATTACTTTCTTCGTTATTATTACAGATAACTCAAGATGGCTGCTCGATACTATAATGTTTTCTACATCGATAGTATATTTTATACTTTAATACGTGGCAGTTAAAAATAATGTTTGTAGATACTTTGATGAGAACAGCAAGGAATCCCTTGAATGTTATAACATAAAAGCGTATACAATCTTAGGACAAATTCTCAAGTGAGCCCTAGAAAGTAAACATTTATTCAGATAATTCCAGCGATGTCACAATTCCAAGCATTCAGGACTGAATATTTGAGTGATTGTTTACTTATTTCCTCGCAGCCTGAATCACAGTAAAAACAACAAAGCAGTACGGAATTTTTGTTTTTTAATTTATTGTTTTTCCTGCCAAACTGTGCAACAGTTTGTCGGCAGAGCTCTCTTGGACATTACTTTTATCCAATGCTTACTTAAAGTAATCTTTATCTTAATTTTAACTTAAAAAGAAAAACAATAACAATTAAGAAAAACAAAATCTTAATCTTAATCCATACCCAAAACTGGAATTCAAGACAAAAAAAAAACTAGGAACTACAATGTTGTAAAGCAACATGTAAAGTGTTAACATGCACGCTGAGAGCTAAGTTATTTACTCTGTTCACGCTTCAGACCGAACTCTCTCTCTTTTTTCCTTTCATTAAAGTTTTTTAATTAAACGAAAGAACTGGAGAAAGATTCTGGGACTTGCACAAGCACTAGATAGAAAAAACTGGGAGCTAGAAGACCTGGTGGGCGAGCCTAATATCATCGGCAAAACAAAAGCGCATCCACTTCACTAGCTCGGTCACCGCGAGAGAATGGGAGAAGATCGCGCGGCGAAATGAATCTGCCTGGGTCCAAATAGTCGATGGCCAGTTAGTCGTCCAAGGTGCCGCTGGAGGGATGAAGTTGAGAAACATTTGCGTGGACTCCAGGCTGATGACTGGCAGGAGGTAGAGCTGGAACCGACCTAGACGAGGCTCTTATTATCAGAGGCCAAGCTCACTTTGGGTCGCTGCGCCAGCCTAGATAGATAGATACTCTTTATTGCACAACACATTACAGAACTTAAGGCTAATAGTAATTTCCACATACAATATTGGCGGCCTTATCGCTAATAGTGATCTCTTCCAGACAACCTTTGGGTAGAGGAATAATGCAGCGAATTAACAAGGGGCTTACCCCTTGTTAATTCGCTGCATTATTCCTATACATACCTACCTCCTACTGCCTTAGCAGTGCAGATCTTTTATGTAGGTAATAAGATAAATACATAAATGCATACTAGTAATAAATTAATACGAGATACTGCTATAATGATAGGCCTAGTAAGTTAACATTTCTTCACTGCTAGTGAATCCAGTGTGCCTGATCCCTTCATTTCGAGGGAATCATAGGAGCTGTGTTATTTGGCCCGGAAACGGTCCGTGATAACGCGAGGGAAACTCGCGTACTTCAAAAAGGACGTTGCCAGACCGTTGACTGCGATATTTTTCATATTATTTTCGTCTGCATTCTGAGTTTGTGGGCAGAATGTGTTCTTAATACCTCCCGTCCCGTATCGAATGAGAATGTACCTATGGCATGTGGATAAAAGAGACATAGGTACACTGTATGTGAGAGAAAGAGAATTTTCACCATTAATTCAGCACAAGTAAAAGCTACATGTTTTGTTGTTTTAGTGTTATGTGTCTGAGGCGGCGTTAATATCTTACTATTAGGTTATCCGTCTAGTCGTCTGCCATCTATTATATAAAAAACCTAATTCATTTTTATACTCAAGAACGACTTTAACATTCTAACTCGAGAACTTGGCTTATTTTATTAATTAACGTCGTAAGGTCCTGATAGCACACACACAATGGAAAGTCAATTGTTTTATGCCTTTTAAAAGGCTTTTGGGTCTTAAACCTTTAACACGTTGGTGGACAGTAAAAATTGAAAATTTCTTCCAAAATGACACTACTTTTTTGCATACATCGTCTGTGGGCGTACTGTCAAAGCAGTTGCACTTTAACCCCTAAATGGTATCGTTTCGTGATAGTACGCCTATAGGCGTCCATCGCGGCGTCATCTGAAGGTTGGTAATCTTTGTCGGATGCGTATTCCCCATCATCAGAATATGGATCTTATGGTTTTTGGTCCCTTTCTATAGATAAATTCATTACTGTTTCAATATCAAAAACAAACAATCACTAATTTTCGACATGAAATTACCTTATACGTAAATTGCAAACAATTGAATTTGAATATTTCGATAAATAAAACAGTAAAAATACGTTGATTACTTACCACGGTAGCCGTTATTTGCGCGCGAAAACATAAGGTGACACGAAGTCAGGTCAGGTGACAGTACGTGACTAAATGTATGAAAACACGACGCCCATAGGCGTAGTGAGCGGGAGGGGAGGGACCAGAATTCTATCAATGTGTGTGTACTTTAACGTGTTGTAGACCTATGCCAGATGACAGTATGAAGACGGGATTGCTTTTGCGGCGACACTACTACATGGCCCACCTTGTAAGAGTATTAAAAATCAAACGCCCTCAGACGTACTGCCGTGAAATGAATAAAAACTAGGACGTCTATAGGCGTTCTGCCGTATCATTGTTTGCTACCTAAACGCCTGTGGACGTTACTGTCCACCATCGTGTTATTACGTTGAATTAGTTTTTTCTCCAAAATCCAGTTTTTGCTCCAGATAGGTATCTACTTGATGGTATATGTATAACCAGGTGTTCGTACAAATATACTTAAAGCAGCTGTAGGTAACTGAAGTATTTTTCCGAAGCAAAGATGGTCCATTTTCTATTTCACGTAAAGTTAAACTGATAAAAAAACGAAGTGTACGACACCACACAGTGTTCTTCATCTTAATTCTAAATCACGTGTAGGTAACAGATGATTTAGGTGGGTACCTAATCATAACACAAAAGTAACTTATACCATTATACTAATACGTACGGTGGATGTATGTGAGATGGGGTAAAGTCATCAAAAAGCAAAAACCAAGTAAGGGGAACTCCAAGAAGCTTACTTAGGCGTGACTGAGCAATTTGCTCACAAAACAATGAGCGGGGAATAGCTCACGTTCCGACACTGATTGTGTTTACATGAAGTACGCAGATGGAGTTATGAAACAAAACTTAGTAATAACCTCCTGCCTACTCCAGAAAAAAAAAGAAATACTCCCTTTTATATGAAACTTGCAGAAGTTGTAGATAGATAGATACAAAAAGTTTAAAAAAAATAGTAAAAAAAGTCCAGAGTCGAAAAATTGCGTTTTACCCGACTACGGCAAAGCAAAAGGAGGGTTATGATTTTGACAGGCTATGTATGTATGTATGTATGTTCATCTGTTTCCACGTAACTTCTTAACTACTTATCAGAATTCGACAAATGACATATCATTATAAGCATCTTGATTGTCCGCTGGCTTTATGAAGTTTCACAATATCTAATGTGGCGCCCTCTAGCGGACAAAACATACAGAGTAAAAAAATAAAGTTATGATAAATATGCCGTGTTGGTATCATTTGAAAGCGCTTGACTTGTTCGTTTTGAATATATATATATTACTAGCACTTGGACACCAAAATAGTACAAATAAAAAAAAGTAAAGAAAATAAAACCCAACTACGACAAAAAACGTTGCTGAAAAAGTATAAAATAAGCCTTCGTTGTCAATTTATGCAATATTCACTATGTAGAGATAAATTTTCATGTTTGGAAAGACATAGTCACACGTTAAATATACCTACCTACCTTTTGACAACGTGTGACTGCGGATTTCCAAACATGAAAATTTATCTCTACATAGTGAATATTGCATAAATTGACAACGAAGGCTTGTTTTATACTTTTTCAGCGACGTTTTTTGTCGTAGTTGGGTTTTAGTTTTTTTAACTTTTTTTTTCCTTACATGCTTTACATAAAACAATGGGATTATATACAATTTTAGGTATCTATATAACGCACATAAAATTTTTCTTATGTCCTATGGTTAAAAGGTAAAAGATGGCATATCTTGGACCTTGGAGATATTCAGCGGAATAGCTCCAAACCTATTCAATCCCAGAAAATATCTGATTATGGCAAAGATGCCGATTGCAGATCATAAGAAAGAAGGAAAAAAATGTCCTATGGTTAGGATGCTGTAACACTAGAGGATAAAGGTTATTTGGGTTTTGTTAGGTTTTGTTTTCAAAGATATACAGTTACCCACCATTCGCAGAAAAATATCTTCTTTACCCCCTAGGTTGTCTGAAAGAGACGAAAGACAGGTAAAACTGTTGACGTTGTATGTGTAAATCAGTAAAGTCACTTCTTACTTTTGCTATCCACTCCCTGTTTGTCTTCCCCGGTTTGTGTCATTGTCCACCCCTGCTTGACCAATAAGCCTAAGAAAGACTTATCTATAAACCGATATAAAAAAGAAGTTTTACATAGCAAAAAAGTAAGGAACAGTTATTTTCTATTTTGATGATCTGTGATACCAATCTGGGGCTTTTATCGTGTTACCTATTATGAGGACTTCGGGATTAAAACGATTATAATTCAACGGTGTATTTGTTACAATTATTTGGTTTTTCTTTCATAGCCATAGCGTACGAATATTTGGCACTGTGTTCTATAGAAAAAAAAATAGGTATTTTCAGAAACAAATACTAAGTACTATTCCAGGTATTGGAAGGTTAAAGAAAGTGTGTAAGTCACGTAAAGAAGTTACTAACACCTCGTGAATCCACGACTTTCAAAGTTACATCCGGCGGGACAAGTTGCCCGGAAAGTCAATAGAAACGTCTCAATTTCTGTCATCGCCCTAATCCCGAATAGTTTGATGTTGTTTTGTGTGATAGGTGGACCAGAGTCACAGACATAGCCCACTGAATTAGCAAACTGAAGTGGCAGTGGGCTGGTCACATTAGCCGCAGAACTGACAAACTTTGGAGCCATAAAGTCCTTGAGTGGAGACCGCGACTCGGCAAACGTAGTGTTGGACGCCCTGCTACAAGATGGGATGACGACATTCGAAGGCTGGCTGGAGTGAGCTGGATGAGAGTGACCGAAAATCGGGAGCGGTGGCGTGCATTGGGGGAGACCTATGTCCAGCAGTGGACGAGCGTGGGTTGCTGATGATGATGATAGGTGGCAGACGACAGACGACGGATCGCTTACGATCTCATGATAGTAAGTTGTTGCCGCCGCCTATAGATACCTGCAACGCCAATGCTGCCTGTGCTGCCAACCTGTTAGTTTTCCCCCATTTTGGGCCTCCGGTACCCTACTCACTAGTAGAATCACAGCGCAGGTGGTGCTTTACGCCAGTCTTCCGTGGCCGTGGTATCACACATTCATGCCGAAGCGTGGCTCTCCCACGACCGAAAACTATCAAGCAAAACTAAACTTGCTTAGAAATATTAAGCAAAACTAAATAACTATGTGCACTGATAGTAATAAAATCTCTTAAAAAAAAAAAACAACGAGTAGACCGTATATTTGCATCGAACAATACTGAATAATTCAACGCATCATATCCGAATGTGCGACCTTTTGATCTTTATTCATGTGCTATTTCATAGAAATTTACATTTTATTGACTTTGAAAAACATACTAAAACATAAAACAAGTCGTTTGAGATGTTAAAGAGGCACTTGTTTGTTTTAGAAAATATTCAGTTTGTGTAAACTAATCTCTACTCTTTGCTCAATACCTTATTTATGGCAAAGAGGGGTATAATAAGACTATTGTTTCACCTTTTGTCCGTCATTTTGTTTTTATATTCTTTTTAAAATAGCCACCAAAGATCAAAATCTTCAAAAATCAATGCCTAGATTAAAATCTTTGAGTAGGTATAAAATTCATATACCTAATTATCTAAATTATTAACTCTAAAATTAAAACGCATGGAAATTTTCCGTATTTAAAAGCTACACTTTCCGAGTTATAAGATGCTAAAGTAAGTACAACAATTTTTTTTTATATAGGTATCAAAAATATCCCAAATCGATCGAGCACATCTAAATACATAAGACATTTCAAATAACCACTACCTAGCTGGGGGGCATTTTTATGCTTTCGATTTGAAGATGATATTGTACAGTCAGGTTACCGCAACCTATCTAATTTCCTCAATTGCTATTAAACCTAATGTGCGTGACAGTAAGATGAAAGTCGGTTGAAAAAAAAAACAGTACCGACTTTGTTTAGTTTAGGTACAAAATTACTTTCTGTAATCGTGTCAGCCAAAATTTCAAGTATATATTTTCCATCAATAATGAAATGAAAATCGCGAAAATCTAAATATTTATTGATATTGACATGTTACTTCCAGGCGGAAGCCTTCCTTATGTTTGAAAGTGTATACCTAGGTATACATTTTCAAATATAGGGAAGGCTTCCGCCCTCCTTCCGACATGATGATAGAAACTTCCATCTTCATCGTAATAAACTCAAGACCAAGACATGAATACTGCTAATTTCTAATTAATTGTATCAAATTAATTAGACTCTGAATCATGGCTCCATGTAACAAAATACATTAACCGTACGCCCCATATAAGGTTAATTAAAATTATTACTTAGTAAAGTAAATATTAATTAAAAGCAAAGGGGTTGATTCAAAAGCCTGCAAATTATTGCGGGCTGACTTTGACCTGGTTCGCTGGGTCACGATACAATGAACTATGAAAACCACCCCCCATTTTGGACCTTATGTTACATGGATACCAGTGAATACATTATTCTGTTAAGGGGCTACATAAAAAAAAAACCTTACCTTCATTGTGGCTTTGCCAGGTCCCTGGGAGACGGTACAATCTGATACTAAGGTGAACATTAATTCATACCTTTATCTAAGTCTGTAATGTTTTAGAAACACGATTTGGCGAGTTTGGTTCGATAGTTTTTCGATTTGAAAATACCTCTAAAAATTACGTTTTCTCCAGATATTTACTGAGCGAGATTACCAATTCAATCGGAAATTCCTTTAATTAGTAGATATTATAAATACTGATGTCTGGCATGTGTCAGAATTTTGTTATTCAGCCTAGTTTTTTTATAAATACGTAATTAATTTTTCGTGATTTTGTCGACATCTTTGAGCAACTTGATAGAATCTGGGTGCAACGTATTCACGACTTTATTGACATGACCATTGAGTATAATTGTGTAGCCGTGTTCTCACCTGCTCAGTGCTGCGACAGCTCTCTTAGACGACGGACCTATGCCAGTTGCGAGCAAACTGAAGTATGTCATTATTAGTCAGAAAAACGAAATCTGCAAAAGAACAAAGACCAACATTGGAGTCGCTACGTGACTCAATTTTTGATAAAACTTTATCAGCGCCATATCATCAGCATACATCAGCACTTAACGAGGCTGTTCATGGATTTTCGATGTTGTCTGTCAGAAGAACGTAGAACCTTCGTGCACTTCGACAGTATAGGAGCAAAGTTAATTGTCACAACAGCGGTCAAAATTACAGAATTGGAATCGTGATTTCAATTGACGTTATCAGACGCAAAGCATATATTGACGTTATCAGGGACATCGCACCTCTCAACAACCTACCCGTTCAGATCACCTTGCCGTTCGAACTCCTGCGACAATAGCATGCTACAGAGGAATCCAAGGAGTTAATCTCACGAAGTTTCAATATTAGTTGGGATATTTTATCGCCTCTCATTTTTTACCTTTTTAAATTTTAAGTAGGTATGTTGCGTCTCCGTGGTATCCTAATTCGTTTCTGATGACGTGTGTTGACCGTGCCACAGTAAATATAGCTAAAACAGTATCGAAAGTCGGCCTTTTTGGTGAGAACGATTAGAGTTGTCCTTTTATGGCTCAATTCGATTATAGATTTATTTTCATAGAAATTTTAATCGTTAGTTTCACATTAAATGGCAATCACATTAAACAACCGAATCAATTAATGCATTGCTTGTGAGATATATTGTGTGATTGCCAAATCAATAAATGAATAACCGACTTGGCGAAACATGGATCTCACCACTTTTTACGGTAGTTGGGAGACTTGGTTTTTTTGTCGAGTATTGTTTTTGATGGGATACATATATTAGCGGTCCGGTCGGTCGGCAGCGCACTTGCGACTCCTCTGGTGTTGCGGGGATCCATGGGCGGCGGTAATCGCTTACCATCAGGTGATCCGTCTGTTCGTCTGCCCCCTATCTCATAAAAAAAAGACAATTTTAACGAAAGCTTCAAAACTGAGAGCGCGTCTAGCTCACATATTTTTATTAAAACGCAGCTTTTTTTTTGTCAGTCGTGCGAGTATAGACGCAAATAGTGTGCGAGCGAGAAGTGAATAGTTTCGCCGTTTTAATTTCTAATCCCAATGTTTATCCGCACGGGTAGTAATGGCTACTGTGCAACACATTCTTTCCTCCTGCTTTGACGCCAGATACTCAAACACTATACAAGCACACCAATACACCATCTCTCACAATTTTATACTTTAGCTTGCTCAGTAGTGTTATTGTCATGGCAGATCTCATCCATACTTTGATTTTGTTCAGTATTAATGAATAATAACATTGTTTTATCATTGCCCAAGAGGTACAGACCGATACGTGGCAAAATGTGGTCGGGGTGTGGCCGGAATGGGTGTGGCTGTCAAGTTCACTGTCGCTCATGTCACAGATATGCTATCGTTTTCACGATTTAGCGTGATTTAGCTCTTTGGGTATTTGACTATATTTTTTTATGTAAACACATATCAAAAGATGCCTCAATTTAAGAAACATTGTTGAAAGAATCACTTGATTCTCATTTGAATTAGCTGAGATATCACAACTTTGAGAGCACATATTTTGGGCAATTCCAAAAACGCTCTGTACAAATGTCTATTGAAGTGTGACGTCACAACTCAAACTTCTGTGTAAATTTTGTTTGGGTTTTATAATAAAAGTTGGTGGAAAATGTACGGGTAGTTCAATGATATAATTATTTTTTTTAAAATTTTATTCTTTAAAAATGGACTTGCCCATGAAACTTTGAATGCTCACAAAACCAGCTAGACGTTATATTTTTAACTGAAAATGTTGGCCATTGGTTCTTATTTACCAATATTTTGAAAGAGTATCAATATTTTTTACTATATCGAGATTAGTCAAATACCCAAATGGTAGATTATTTTTATTATAATGGTTTGTATATTGTGTGTTTATTATTTGTTGTTTGTTCCAGTTTTTTTTTCTTAATATTTTTTTCTAAGTGTCATTGTTGTTGTTTGTTTTTTTGGTTTATCTGTTGTATTGTTTCATGTGCGTGTCATTCATTCGTTCATTTATAAAACGTCACTCAAGGTCCATACTGAAAACTAGCGCTGCAGTGGCTTGAATGAAGCAGCTGCAGCATATGCTGAGTTTGGACCTTATTGACCACCTATCTGTCTATGTATGTAAGCACTTAATGTTCCTTTCCGTTTCTCGTATGTACCTACTTCTTATTATGTATTCTGTGTCTTACTACTGTTGTGTTGTATCTCTTTTTGTTTGGTCAGTAAATATTTTACTTACTTACTTACTTACTGACGAGTGACGTCACACTTTTTGTATCTTGTGTGCGCATCTAGTAAATTTTGTTTGGTAGCCATATCAAATATTTCTTGTAATAAATACATAAATGGTTTTTATAGTAATAGTTGGGGTAAAATGTATTGGTAGTTCAATGATATTTAGGTAATTGTTGAATTTTTATACTTTAAAAATGGACTTTCCCATGAAACTTTGAATGCTTACAAAACCAGCTAGACGTTATATTTTTAACTGCAAAATTTTGGCTAATGGTTCCTTTTTACCAATATTTTGATAAAGTTTAATGTATAGAGACTAATCTCTATACATTAAACTTAACTTAATAATAGGGTATTTGACTAATCAAATACCCTATTATTTTATTTTTCAATTTTAGTCAAATATCCTATTATTTTATTTTTTATTTATCGTTCATCGATTCGAATCTCATTTTGTAGTCCGCAACATGGGTCCGCAATGACTTCACTAAGTATGCGGCACCCATCAAGAAAGTATGTAATTTATGAAGTAGGCAAGTTTGAAAAAAGAATGCTATATTTCATAGACTTTCACTAAGCTGGGCGGTACCGATCCAGAAAGTACGTAATTTGTGAAGTAAATAATTTCGAAAAAAGAATACGATATTTCATAGACGTCGGACGTGTATACCACAGACACAATGTCCTTACTGCTTTATTTACTGTGACCGCGCATGCGAAAGTGCGATTTGAAGCGAATCAAGTGACAAAGTTACGAGTGTTGCATGAGGTGTGCGGGGGGAATGGGAGGAGTCTCTTCAAATCAAATAAATCGTTGTAGGGCCTTAAATAATAGTTTCAGTGATATCACATAGTAAAAGCCTATATACTGTCCCACTGCAGGGCAAACGCCTCCGTCATAATATGAATCAAGTCATCGCTATTATGATGGGATTTGGTGATTAACCACGGTTGCCTAATGCGGATTGGTGATCACAAACCCGAGCTATGTTCGGAAAATTCGAAATCTACTTTTGCTCGACTTAAACCATTAGACCTTAATTTTTAATTTTAATTTAGTTACCTAATTTTAAAAAAACGAGTCATGGCATGATTTTTACGAGCATTCGCGTGTGTTTTTATATCAGGCCATGTGCAGTCTCATACACTATTTTATCTATATACGTCATGTTGTAATCTTCAGAGCAAGAAATCATTGGGGAATTAATGGGAAGCTTTTTAAAAAATATTACAATACAAAGCCTGAATAACGATTACCTAGGCAACATTTATCGTTTTTTTTTCCTGGCATAAGACTATTTCTAACTGTATTTTAACTATTGGCAAGGTGCAAATCGAAGTAAGGGCTGGTTTTATAGTTTTGGTAAAAAAACTACAATGAACTATTGTACAGTAAGACTCCCCGTGGAACCTCAGTTTTGTGCAAGGTTGATACCAGATTAGAGGGCTATATTCGCACCCTACGACGCATGATGGCGACGTTATACAACGCGCCGTCAGCCTATTGATGGGAAATTTCCCATGGCGGGCACATTTTACAACATTTTATCTGCCATATTTTTGGGAAAGAATCCTGCTTGTATATTTTTTTACCTTCATGGATGCGTAGTACCTAAAGATTTACGTTTAGTTAACTTTTTCCAAGGATTAACTTTTTGTGAAATAGAAAATGGATATGCACTACTTTGTTTCGGAAAAATACTTTTCATTTTATCTCTAGGAGAACCCGGTGAATCGTTCTGCCATACATATTTGGCAACTGCTTATGTATGTATGTATGTTAGACAAATGTTTGTTGAGGAAACAGATATTTGTCTTGGGTCTGGGTGTTTGTAGTTCCTTCGTTGTTTCTGGTTTCCATAGTACAAGGGAAAACCTTTGTTTGGGACCAGGACAATGTATGTGATGTTGTCTCAATTTATTTATTTATTGGAGCAAAAACGAATTCAACATAATTAATTAAATAATAAGCCAAGTGATTTTTGAGTTAGAAAGTTGAATTTGTTATTGAGTTTAAAAATGAATTAGGTATTTGAATTTCGTTGCGTGCGAGTATGTTGTGAGAATACAAATTAAACATAATGAATTAATAAAATAATAAGCCAAGTAGTTTTTGAGTTAGAAAGTTGAACTTGTAAATGATTTAGTAAAATTAAAGTTATTTAAATTTCGTTATAGTTGCGAGTATGTTGTGTATGTCTTCTTCACGTTAAACAAATTAGAATTTGATAGCGTGATTTGATTAAATTGTTAGTCGGGCTTTATTTGCTGTTAAGGCGCAAAGTTAATCGTATTTGCATTTATGCTTAGTATGCTGGTACATACTAACTTGTTTCGTCGAGTTGATGCTGTTTGATTTAATGGAATTAACCGCATCTGCAAATATGCGTGGATTGTTAACGAGAGTTTTCGCAAATGAAATATCCAATTTGCACGATCTGGTTCAATTTTGACCACTTATATCGTTTTGTAACATAACTTCACAATTTTGATATGACCCTAAATATAACCAATTCACTCGTTGTTTGACCAGTGTTCCAAAGCACTCTACTGGATTTTTCATTTGCATAAAGCCTCAAAGCATTTATACTTAGTTTATAGTTCATTTATTAAAATGCTAGTAATTCATATACTAAACTTAAACGAGTGCGCACGGTTGTTCTCCAACTCGGAAGCACTAACGTAGTAGGTAAAATAAACAAATTCATTTTACAAAGTTCTTATATGAGTGCAGTTCCCCTTCTCAAACCAACAAAATGCATGAAATAATTAATAGAAAATCTTAAAGTCCTCAGCACAACAGAGTTAAGTAGTGACCCAGTTGAGCAAGTAAGTGTGTCGCTTCAAGCCAGGCGAAGTTTCCGAGCGCATTAGCGGTTGCGTTCCTGCCGCGCATACTTCTTAATAGAGAGAATTAAACTTGAGTTTATAGTGGCAGGAGTGCCGATGTAGGTGCGAGTTAATAAACTCCGGGGTTAGTAACTAATCGTATTGGAGTAATGTAACTTATTTTATACGATGATGTATGACAGAGACGAGGGAAGAAGGAGACATACTGATAGATATAATCTGTGATACTACTGCTTTCTTCACAGAACTTCATCTGAACAAGGTGACCTTGATAAATACTCAATTAACTTATATTCTAAAGGTTTTTGGTCTTGTTGCTTAGATCATAAATAGAGTCTAGATACACAATATTCAATACTGAAAACCTTTGATAAAGTTATCCCAACAGCGCTGTCATCAGTACATAGTATAGATATAGTGAATATTTTGAAAATGCGTAACTGTGGGAGAGCCACGCTTCGGCATGAATGGGCCGGCTCGACCGGAGTGATACCACTGCCTCACAGAAATCCGGCGTGAAGCAGCACTTGTGCTGTGTTTCGCCGAGTGAGTGAGGGTACCGGAGGCCCAACCCGGGGGAAGGGGATAAAAGGTTGGTAGAGCGCTTGTGACGCCACTGGTGTTACAGGTGTCCATGGGCGGCGGCTATTGCTTACCATCAGGTGATCCGCCTGCTCGTCTATCACCTATCACATAAAAAAAAAACTACATTTTGTTGGTTTCATTCATGCCGAAATACTTGTGTCTTAAAATGACACTGCCATATTGTTTGTAAAGAAAGGAAGTTTGGCTCACATTTATGGAACTATTTAAACATCCTCGTTATTAATAGGGACAAAACTCCTGGTCTTAAATATCAAAGCTCTCTCTGAAGGAAAAAGTTAGATAATGACGCCAAGGAGCATCAAAGCTGGCATCTGCCGGTACTTAGTACGTATCTTAATAATACTTGTTTTCACCTTTTGAATATGATAGGAAGCATGCGGATTACCTGATGGTAAGAGATTGCCGCCGCCCATAGACACCCGCAACACCAGTGAAACATTTTGGAAAACAATGAAAATATCAATGGAAATAAGTTGCAACGAAAAATAGGGTACTTGACTATTTTTTTTTTATGTGTTTAATCAAAAGACCCCTCTATTAAAGAAACATTGTTGAAAGAATTATTGGATTCTGATTTGAATTACCTGAGATATCACAACTTTAAGAGCACATATTTTACGCGGGCCCAAAAACGCTCTATACAAATGGCTACCAACATTGTGACGTCACACGCTGGTGTCTTGTATGCGCGTCTAGCAAATTTTGTTTGGTAGCTATATCAAATTTTTCGTTTATGTACAGTGGCCAGCACATCAAGTTACTACAGTCTGTCAAATTTCCTCAGTTGATATTGAACCAAACACGTTTGACATATAAGTGAGGTTCGATTGAAGAAATTTGACAGATTGTAGTAACTTGATGTGCTGGCCACCGTACATAGTTTTATAATAAAAGTTTGTGTTTAATGTGTGGGTAGTTCCAATGATATAATTATTTTTATAATATTATAAACTTTAAAAATGGACTTGCCCATGAAACTTGAATGCTCACAAAACCAGCTATACGTTATATTTTTAACTGAAAATTTAGGCTATTGGTTCTTATTTACCAATATTTTGGTAAAGTATCAATATTTTTTACTACATCGATATTAGTCAACTACCCCATTACTGTCGAAAATTTTTGTCAACATCCTTTGGGTTAGCAAATATTTCTTAAACTTATCATAGTATAAATAGTATGTCAAATATAAAATACAAAAATATTATATTGTTACATACCTTAAATAAAATTGTAAATATAAATAAAATGTAATACCTAGATTTGAAAGAATCCATATGAAGCAGTGGATAAAAACGTGTCTATATGTACTATTGACATTTGCAATCAACGATATTAAATACAAATTCATTGCTTGCAATACTATCGAAAGTACTCTCCATATCCTTAAAAGTTGTCGTGGTCAACAGTTGATAGATAAACTATCTATAGTTCAACAACACTAATATTCTAGTCAAATAAAACAATACCATCACTTCTACGCTTGAACTCCAATAGATTCACTTGGCTTCATAAATAAAACACACCGGGAACATGTAAGCGTACATTACTCATTGGGTTGGGCCACTTATCTGCTGTTCCATAAGTCAAATAGCTCACTATATCACACCAGCACTCGCGATATTCACACTACACCATACATCACTGTGTTTTGTTTCAAGCATCTAGGTATAAGAGGATGGAATACCTAGGCACTCAATTTGTGGGTAGGGTTGTGTGCGAGTATTATGAATCAATTAATTAAGAAATAAGCCTCGACCACTGTAGACGAGTGGCTAGCCTCTCGGTCTTCTACTAGTTACATTTAGTGGAGTAAGCGAGGGTCCTACACGACCTGGGGGACAATTTTTGTATATTTGTCATTTAAGTCTAATTTAGTGATTTCATCACTAAACTCAACTTCAGTGTCGAGTGCACAGAATTGCCCCCCTAATCTCCCCCAGCCGATTTCATCATTGGACTTCAAGGCGAACCTGGATGTCTAATGATGCTTCCGTCCTTGTTGTTGACATTAATCTTATGCGCACGAAGCGTTTCGCTTCTTTGTTCTTATTACACATGCTAAAGAACGGAATTCGGTGCCGAAGTCTGTGTTTCCAGATCATTAAAGTCTGGCTATTTTAAGGCAATTTAAGGCAAAAGTGTACCGGCCCCTTTCAGGTAGACGCGTAACATCCTGTACCTAATCGACTCTTTCCATCAGGTGCGATTGTGATCAAGCATTAATCAACAATAAAAAAAATATTGCCAGGGGATCCACGAGACTAACGCCGTCGATTGATTTTTGTTGTTTGTGTAAGTAAGTTAATATATTATAATATTGACAACCCTAAATTGTTGTGACGACATGAAGTCTAAGGAGGTGGATGACGCCAAATAGTAGTATTATATATGGATGACGCCTTTCCGCAATTGTCACAGCTTTTCTTCCACGTTTTCGGTGGTTTTATATACAATATTTGTATGAGATAAGTGGGAGACGAGCAGACGGATCACCTAGTGGTAACCGGTTGCCAACCACTAGAGACACAATACCAGTGGAGTCAAATTCGCTGTCTGCTCTCAAAACTTTTTCCCCTTCTAAGCATATTTTAGGTAGCTCTTAGTTAACAACCCTAACATAAATCAGTGAAAATATACATAGTGAATGGATCTTTCACAAATCAATGTTTGCAATATAAGATTTATTGCAAATATTGAAACTTATGTAAAGTACTCTTACAGATCTTTTTAGTGCTGCACTTGCCATAAACTTTGGTAGTCAAATGTCTTGAAATATTGGCAGTACGCATCGTATGCACAATGATAGTTTTGGGACGGTCAGCAGAAATGCCAAGTTGGGGTCGCGACAAGATTTATTACGCTCGTAAAACCTTTTTTACTAACCATACTAGAGTATAAGATACTTACTCGTGTAGCATCGTCGGGTCATAGTTTAATAAAAGATTATAGTTTGTATAATATAATACTATAGTTATAGTTCACTTGTAACCCTCGGTAAACTATGTACCTACCGTCGTATTTTTTTTACTTATTTTGTTGAGTCTAAGCTGATAAAAATATCCTAATGATCAGTAAAATCGGTCCAGTCGTTTTGAGATGCAAATAGTAAAACTGTGGAACCAGCTTCCATCAATGGTTTTCCGAGCACATACGAGCTAGTCTAGAAAGTGGCTTTTTTTTTCCATTAAAGCTGGAAACGTATTTGTGATGTCTTAGATGTTGCAGAGTCCATGGGCGGCAGTAATCACCCATCAGGTGAGCTCAGAGTGAGGTGATTACAAGTTTCCCAAAACTGTTGTAATGATGTTGAACAATAAATTTTATTAAACTCAACTACGATACGGAAGAAATCAGGAATCATATACAAAATTTGATAATAAAATGTACAAAATGATTAAGATGACATTTTTTTTAAAGGAATCCCTATAATTTTTGGCAAATAATCCGCTAGACGTAGGTACTATTGACTGAGACTGAGGTCCAATTACAACGTCATTGGTTGTTTAGTGACATTTTAAGATTTCACATCAAAAATAACCAATCACCGTGAATACGTACCTTTAACCATAGTTTTACAGTACGCCATCTAGTGTTTTTTTCACACGCAATAGCCTTATTCCTGTGATAAGCAGAATGCTATAGTTTACGAGATACCTTACCAGGCGCTGTTACAAATTCATCCTGTCGTTTAAAAACCATCTCAGTTACCCAAGATTTGGAGCAAAACCTGACGTAGATTTACGGTGGAATGCCGAAGCATAATTTTTCAATTTTAGATGACATTAATTTGTAGCAACTCAGTTTTATCGTGCGAAAAGAGAGGATTTTCAATTTGGCTTAGTTAAAAGTTTTGAGACTCACAAAGGGTTTAATATTATATTAGTATGATTTAAACAAATTAACTACTTTTGTATAACACAAATGGGTCTTTACGAAGTACTTAAGTACTCCAAAATTGAAATTAAAATCTTATAAACCGTGAGAGTCGTCACGTTTTGACTTGAATGGGCCGGCTCGACCGTTGTGATACCACAGCCTCAAAGAAGACCAGCTGAAACAGTGCCTGCGCTGTGTTTGTCGAGTGAGTGAGGGTACTGGAGGCCTAATTGGGGAAAAAGGGGTTAATGGTTGGCAGCGCTCTTGTCACTCTACTGGTGTTGCAGGCGGCAATCGCTTACCATCAGGTGATACGTCTGCTCATCTGCCACCATAAATAAACTAAAAAATAAAAAAAAAATACTAGTTGTATGTAAAGCTTGTTATTTCATTAAGTCTTATTATTTCTTAAATTTAACTTGTTAATACTCGTATTTAAGATCTTGAAGTAGGTACAAACTTTACAAAAACGATTTTGTGGCAGTCCCACGAAAGTTTTCAAAGAATAACCAAGACCCAACGCGTGACTAAAATAAATGTAAATACATAATGTAGTTTAGCTTGACCTTTTTTATACTTTCACTAATGTAGGGAAAATCTGAAGACTGTATCAATAAAAGCCTAATAGACTGTATAATTAATCAGCCTATCTGCTTTGTGCTGGGTCCTCTAAAGTTCCCAACCCCAACCAAGTCACACTAGCTAGGTATCTTCCCCTTGAATAAAAAAAATATATACATACCTACTTAGGTACTTACTTACTCCACTGGCTCAGCGACCCGAAACGAGTCTTGGCCTCCGAAACAAGAGAACGCCGCTCTTGGTCGATCCAGCCACTTAAAGCCAGTCATTAGCCTGAAGTTCTCGCCGATCATTTTCGACGACGTCTTTCCAGCGATACCTAGGTCGACCAACAGACCAATACTATAGAGCTAAATGTTTATCTAAATAAACAAAGTATACTGGTTCAAATCATACATACAAGGCACTTGGTTTTTGAACTTCTATCAGGAAACGAGTTTTGATTTGGAGTGAACTACTATTATAGGCCTCTAACTATTAATTGTCTTGCTCATTACTCATTCATTAATCATTTGGTATTGTTCAGCCATGCATGTTTCATCTATACGAATATAACGCGAACCTATTTATATACAGTGATTACTGCAAACATCAATCAGCGGAATTAATGGCAATCTACTCGTAGCTAAAATGGGACGCAAACATTAGGTATTGCAAATCAATTCACATAGTGTAGTGTAGTAAAGAATGTGGTAAACCATACCATGGATTATTTTGTGACAATACAATGAAGGTTGCGTATTTTTAAAGAAAAACGTCGCTGTCGATGGAGTATCCTCCATTCTTCTCTCGACTATGTCAGCACCTTTAAGTTCTTGTATGTCATGATTTTTAACTTCTTCTCCACTTCTTGGATATAATTCCTTCTTGGCCTTCCTCTTCTTTCCACTTACCCTTGCCATATTGAAACACCTGCGCAATGTAATCGATACCCAGCGCCATCTAATGGCAAAGATTGGACCTAATTACAAAATTTAGTCCTGAAACGAAGTGAGAGCGGGCTACTAATGTGATAATGTTACAAATAGACTTGTAGTTTCACAAAAGTGTCTGCTTACTTTCGTTTGTTGAATAATAAAAATTAAAAATTGCAAAGAATTTGATAGCTACGAGTATTCACCAAAATTTGGTTACTTTTGTAAACATGTTTACAAGTTATACCACGAATTGGACGACAGAACTTTTCCAGTGTCACAATAATTGTATATTACACAATCTTCCTGTACCTGTAACGTCGATGTTCCTGCGGGGTTATTCTAGTAGCAAGGATGGTAAATATTATTATATTGCGAGTATGTGGTAGCAAGACAAACAATTACATCATCGCTTTCAGTGTTGTTGCACGACTTTTATATAGGAAATGGAAATTTTCAATGCTCAATTATTATTGAAATTAAAATAATAATTCTTATTTATTGCATTAAAGTAGTCTTGTCACTACTTTAATGCAATAAATAAAAATTATTGTTAGATAAATGTTGTCTTGTACCTACATATACTTTGTTATAATTAAATTCACGGTTTAGCCCGCGGCTTCGCTTGCGTTAAATTTGGGATAGCACGGAGGGGCAAAAAGTAGCCTATGTTACTCACCATTCCTTCAACTATCTCCACTTAAGAAAATCACGTCAATAAATCGCTCCGTTTTGCCGTGAAAGAAAGACAAACATACAGACAGATAGGCAGACACACTTTCCCATTTATAATATTAGTATGGATATTAGTGTGATGACAGAAATGTAATAAATATCTCTCGGGCAAACTATTCAGTTTAGAAAAAAAAATTAGAAACCTCAATATCATTTTGAAGATCTATCCATTAGATATAGTTCTTGTAGCTTCAAAAAAAAGTGGTTGTGACATACTGGTGGACAGACAGAATAATAAGGGTTTCATTTTTTTCATATTGGCTGCGGAACCCTAAAAACCATTTACTAGCAAAGATAGCTTCAAAGATGTCGTGTGCCTTTGCTTTTTACACAAAATAGAAGCCTCCTGTAAGCCGGCGTACCTTGTCTATTGAACTTAACTTTCTTCATAAATTTTAAATAAGAGATGGAAAGCTTCTTTGTTTGTTCTCGTTCCAATCGTAATAAAAACCTCGCAGCTAGGTAAAATGAACTTCTTTTAATTTACAACTTTCTGTCGACAGATCATAAATTGTGATAAGTCTTTTATCCGGTTTATCTCCGTTATTTATCGTTCGCGTCGTTAAGTCACAAGATATTTTATTCGTCCAGCTGGTTTTGGGTGCTTAAAGAAAAGATAGGATTTATATAAGTACTTACTTTATGCTTTTACTTTGGGACGCTCAAGTAGTAATGAGCTAGCTAAACCAACATCGTTAGATCAGACTTTTTTAGGAGTTTAGACCACGGTTAAGCCGAATAATTGGCGTTAAGTGGCGAGCGCGATTAAGGGTACGGTCCAGTCCCAGCTGTGGGGTACCCGACCGCGATTGTGCTGATATGGACACCCCAGGGGTTTTCGTTAGGGTTAAACTCTCATAATCCATCTTAACCATGTGACACCACAAGGACTTAACGGCTCCAACGGCTGTCAGTTCTGCGGCTAATGTGACAGATACCAAATTGCAAATACCCAGGTCGAATAATAAAAATGTCTATCCATATACTTACAACAACGAGACTTCGTTTAGTTTCCAAATACATAATCTGATCTGGATTTAATCGTTACCGACTATAAAGTGAACATACACATATCGTGTAAATGATTTCATCACACAGCACCTATGCTACAACTTCTTACTTATTTACTGGAATTTCAATAAAGCCAAGGCAGGCAAATGAAGAAATATTTCGCTTGTGTTAATTTGCTTTCAACATGTTTTGAGTAAATTATCTTGTGGCATTAACGTCTCTGTCAGACTACCCTTCTTGGGTTATCATAGAACATTTGATGAAATAAGAAAAGTTGTTGAAAAGCAACTGTTCTTGTAAAAGGTATGAAAGCCAAGGGTATTTTTTCACTTCATTCTGCCTTCGAACGCCCATAAATTGTTGATAATTAGTTGATTTTAAACAAAAACAATTTCATTGATAGCTGTTGTTAACTGACTAAGAAGAGGGAGGTTATAAATTCGCCTGTACAAATTTTGATTGGTAAAATATTGATAAACGGCTAAATAAAATAAATGCAGAAATTAACAAATTATTCGTTGGAACTTAATAAAACGAAATATTTATTACCCATTAATTTATTTTTGCCTTATTTTATTTTCCACATATAAATTATACTACACAAACTTACATTACGACCAATACTTAAACGAAATGACTAGAGTTTGACTCTAACCAGTTTGGCACCATTATTATCTAACATACATTCAATTCTTATCCAATAATTGGCGCGTGCGCAGCCCTGTTACAAAAATGATTAATAATACCGACCGACTGACTCACTGCCCTGCTATATCTGAAAGGGCGTTAATCGCAGTTGATTTTGAGTTTTCAACCTTGTAATTAATTAGCTATAAGATTGAAGATATAAAATCAACCAAATGTGCTTAACGCCCTTTTAATTATAGCACTGTAGCGCTACCATGAGTTGGCATCGAAAAGTAACGTAACGTTACTACAGTCGATAGCGAGCGAGTAAACGTGCGTCAAATAGATTTCGTTTGAACACGTACGTAGGGTTTAAAAACGTTAGCGTTAACTCGATAGCGAGTGCGTTATTTACGCAGAAAGTGACGTGCTTGTCATCACGCCCTATGTAGCTGTTTCTTTCTAACTGCACTCAAAAGACAGAGTTCGATAGATATACCCAAAAAGCTTGATATCCACAGCCACGAAATTAAAAAATTAAGATAATCCGACTTATTTTAAATGTCTTATAGCAGTGGGTAAAGCTGATGTTTATGATGTTTTTTAAATTGTATTGGTATTATTTTTGTCAATGTGACAGACTTAGAATAAATTCTAAGATGACAGCATGGGTGAAAGACTTTATTAGGTGAATTTTAGTGGCAAAATTGAAAGTTTAGTTGCTTGTTTTAATCTCTCTCACGTCTCTTTAAATATGAGAACCAGTGCGCCGCAGTGGCGTGGCGTCGGCTGCAAGGACCCCTCTACCATCCGACAGAGCAGGGCACCGAGCTCGTCAGAGTCCTCCCTTGCCTCTAACGCCTCGCCGGCAGCGTAGAGGCTGTTTCCAAGACCCGTCATCCCCCATCCCCAGAAGGACCCGTACACGGATGCAGTCAGATCTAGCAAGGCAGGTTTTTGTCAGACCTGACTGAATAGCGGAATATCCAGCAAGAAACAGAGCGGGAGAGAAACAGGCGAAGAGAAGCCGAAATAAGGTGTCTAGAACGGTGGCAACAATTATTTGGGCAGTTTTTAGAATTAGGAATACATTATTATATTTTAGAAATAAAATAAAGAATAGTTAAATAATTTTGTAATTTGTTAATATATTCAAATATTATATCTTTTTATATCTTGTTTCTCTTGAGTTTTTAGTCTTCTTGCCAATTGGTCGCGTAATGCTCTTCTCAATAATAAGTCAGTGGCTGTACTGCCGATTTCATTTTCTAATACCTCTTGAACAAAATGCCCACCTGAAAGTAAAAATATAATAATTAATATAATTATCCTAACTAATATTATAAATGCGAAAGTAACTCTGTCTGTCTGTCTATCTGTTACTCTTTCACGCCAAAACTACTGAACGGATTTAAATGAAATTTGGTATGCAAATGATCTAGACCCTGAGAAAGAACATAGGCTACTTTTTATTGCGAAAAGGGGGTTGTAAGGGGTTAAAAGGGGGGTAAAAAGTTACTTTTCCACGCGGACGAAGTCGCGGGCGGCCGCTAGTATTTTATAAAGATCATCTCCAAAAAATCTTTAATCAACATTAGATTATACCTACCATGTATCATGTCCTACCTTGAGGTTATACAGGATATGTCTTACCTTAGACTCCTAGGAGATTCTTTGCGTGGATGTTAAATCTGTGTAATACGCCAGCAAATCACACAAATCCTCAAAAACCACCGTATCAAGCCTATATTTCTGTTCAAGAGGGTGTCCAGCCCACTTGTACATATCAGTTTGAAATTTTGCTTGTGAGTGTCGTTCATCTTGAAATGCAGCCGCCGTCAATATTGTTCCACGCTAGATATCTTTTTTCCGACATTATACTCAATATATGTTAAATATTTTGTAAAATCAAAACACCTTTTCACACCATATTTGGCAAGTGAGTTACTTAACTACAATCGTAAAGGTATTTTTCGATACCTAACGTCAATTTGGAACTCGCTTTGTCTCTTTCATTGTATGCATTTGCAGAGACAGAGCTATAGTTACGTATGAGTATAACGTAGCGACGACCACTTGCATACTTTACGAGCTGCGGTACACTCGCATTGATTTTAGTTTCACCGTAATTAATTGCATACATAGCAGATCAAGCGAGTTCTGTCCTTAAACTATGGTAGCAGCACTCAGAACGAAGCGTTGCGCTTAGTGGAAGCATATGCATTCCTTGGATTGTAGCACAAATGCCTCGTAGCAATAGCAAATACGTTCCTTGGATTGTAGCACTAACACCTCGTAGCAATGTTGCAATGCTACGACGACTGGTCACGCGTAGACAAGGACTGTGCATGGCTACGCGACTTCGCGACTATGCTACGGGCTTGACAAACAGTTGTGAAGATCTGTTGAGAAACCCTATTGTATGAGCTAGCAGGAATGGGGAAACTACGGCTCGCGGGTCATCTCCAGCCGACGTTTCGTAGTAGTTTTTTTCATAACTCAATAGATGTTTTATATATAAGACCACGTACACCCTCAAGACGCCAAATAAGTTTTTAAGACTTTTGCCACTTCATTAGTATCGTTAGAAAATTTTAGCACGCTTGATCGAATAACTTTTCCCCATCCCTGTGCTTGGCTTTTATAGAACCTTACAATGTGTAAGGACCCAATAAAACGGTCTTAGTTTAAAACATTACTCATATTTCTTAAGTTAACCTTCTTATTCTAAGTAAAATAGGTAGTGACTAGAATGTAGTACTTAATATTAAAATGTACACTTAACTGTTAACAAACGATTATGAAAGAGATCTATTCGCTTTATAAAAAGTATTATAAATGGAAACATTAGTGAAACTTTGATGTCATTAGACAATTGTTATTGTTCCCAATTTTCTCTAAATCGATAAATAATAGTGTAATACTATCTGGAGGGCAATTCTCGAGACCTCGACATTGAAGTCATTAGAAATTTGTATAGACGAATGTATGGCATCTTTAAATTTGACTTCAATATCGACTGCTTGAGAATCTCCCCCCTGGTTGAAATTTCGGACATCATTTTGGGCTTGGCCTATCTACTTCTCTTTTGAGAAAAATTGCCTAATAAAATCAAAGGTTACCATTTTCTAAATAGTCCCTGTAATTGATTTCTTCATTATTACATAATATAGACTTTATTTAAAATTGTCATTAATTTAATGAAGTAGGATTGTAATAGAAAACTCTAATATACAAAACGCAAATAAAAAGTGACGAATGACCTTTACCTAATTTAATTGAATACCTATTAAATTTTCAAACAGTTCTTAAGCATGCTAGAGTTCATAAGCATACTGAAACCTATCATGCTAATATTCATTCGCATGCTGATGCTAGCATGCTAGATTTGAGCATGTGTAACAATAATTTTATTTCTGCTACAGGTTGGTAGCCAGAATGTTCTAAACATTCCGACAACCTTTCTCGGAACGTTGCCAAGAAAAATAAGGCTTGAAGTGGAAAGAAAAATGAAACGTTGCAAATACAAAAGTGTTTCTGTTAACAAATTCAGTCCAAGGAAGCCTTGACACGTTATCAGATCAACAATCCCCCTTTCCCTATTTTCTGATAAGATGGAAAAGAGCTGCGTTTTCTTGATTTTAGATACCTATGTAAAAGTGGTTTCAAAATTAATATTGCCATCGTGGGAAAACTGATGAAGGAAAATGGATTAAAATAACAGCCTATTGTATGAAAAAAATATAGCACGTACAACTTCGAATGGAGGATGTATCTGTGAACATTTACACCCTTTTCACCGTGTGTTTTATCAACGATTCTGAATAACACTTGTTCCATATATTTTGAAAATTCGTATAAAATAAGTAAATTTTCATTCAAAGTCAGTCACGTGATTTGGTCATTTTGTATGGAAAGTCGAAAAAATATCTTTATCTTCAAAATCTCGAGAAAAACCAATTAAAATCAGCAAGTATTTAAAAGTATATGGTTAATGTATTAAATTCTCCATACGTACATTATCCATCATGTTGCGTACATACAATAGTTAGTTTATATTAGTGTCACAGTGAAAACAAATCAAAGTGGCTGTTGAAATATTATCTGGATTGAAGTTTCTGATTTCGATTTTTAGTAGAAATTAAAGGCATTATTTCTTCCTTAGAATGTGTATGGAGAGTCTATTGACAAACAAAACATAAGTACACCAATTCATAGCGATTATTCTCTCTATGATATCTTACCTCACTTTGTAAAGTAAATCAAATATCGAGGACTCCAAAATCCTATCGATATAAACATGAAAGGCCTGTTTATCCAGCTTTGAACTGAACCCCTTCAGTGAGATCAGACACAGCGACGATTTAATTGTGTTGTTGTGTTGTGTCGACTTCAACTGTGTCGCTTTGTATCCAATTACGAAGATAATAATTATTTGAAGTTACTGAAGGTTATATTAATTAGTAGAACACCTCTGTGATATTAGTTCGGGCATAAGTTTACTAAACATCTACACCAGTACTTTATTGACATGAAAGGAAACTGTTTGTAATTTTAGACGAAATTACTTGAAATACAGTTAATTGAAAATGTCAATCATGTTAAGTCAAAAACAAATATAATGGATTGGAAATAGAACAGGATTTGATTACCCTTTAGATTATTTTTCTCTTAATTTCAAAACCCTGGATATAGTCGAAGGATCAAAGAGGAAAGAAGTCCTTTTCGATATAATAAAACTTGCAAATGTAAACTGATACAGCTTTTTGTTTTTTTCATGGCTTGCTTTCATGTTGAAAAGACAGAAAATAAATGCTTCTTACATAGATAGATACTGATAGATAGATATTTTTTATTGCACAGAAATAGAATACATTCCTTTTTACTTTCCACGTCATGCGGTACGCATAAAAGAGGTAAAAAATTTAAAGATGCAGCTGAAATAGTTGCTCTATTGTGTTGTGAAAAGGCAAAAAAACTATCGCATTTCTTTTCTTTATTTGTGTTTACTTGATAATTTTTTTGTTCAGTTATTGTGGTACATATTCTTTTGTAGTAAAATCTTGTTGTTAACTGTGTATTGTTATTTTGGTACATACTAACTTCTTAAGTTTGACAACTTTTGTCGTTCTCTAGTAAAAAAATGCAGCTTATCAACGAGTTTTGACGTATACAATATTTGAACAGTTAACACGTAAGTACTCAATCGAACGAATGGCACAATCAGCACGAACAATTTCGTCACGCCAGAGCCTCGTTAACTTAAGTACGGCATTTGACAAAGTGTTCCTTATAATACACATAGATTTCCACAGTCCACAGCACTATTCCTTTTTTACACTGTATGTAGTTCACATTTTATTTTTAATACTGACTATGGCCCTACAAAAATGTGTCGTCTCTCCTCTGTGGCGTTTGGCAGTTGTTGTTAATTTGGTGTTCCTCAGGGAGGTGTAACCGGACCTTCCGCGAGTTTGTGCTGTTGCATTGGTGGACTCGCTGCTTTGGGTATTTTAGGCTGTCTTCTTTTACCTGATGGCGGAAGATATTGACAATGAATTAAAAGTTTTAAAATTAATGAAACCAATTTACTTTTTGTATAGGTGAACATTTAACATCACAATTTCTAGCGTGATTTTCTTGTTCAAACAGATGAAAACACAATAATAATAAACTCGTATATCGAAACGGAGTTACCGCATTGCTTTTTTTTCTAGACTATATTTGGACATTTAGCGGGTACACGTTTTGGAAAACTATCTTATTCTTAATTTTTAAACTTCATTCTGCATTTGTTTTTTAATTATGTGTCTTTTTGCAACGCTATTTTTAACTTACCCTGATCGTAAGATCGTGTCTCGTCTTCCGATGCGAGGAGGTCAGAAGCTCAGTGTGCGCTCGCGACTCAGTCCCCAGGGGACTGTCTGACTTCATCCAACACCAGAACCACTTGTATGGGGGAATGTTCCTGACAAAAGTAAAGTTTGAATGAAATATATTTAAAAGGTTTATTTGTGAATATTTAAAAGGTATAATACAAGTGTTGATTATGTCGATTATTAGTAAGTAAAGTAACATCTATAGTAATGTTTTTAATAAGCTCGTGGTTTTGGCAATACTTTAAATGCGATTTTGATAAAATCAGTTTAACAGAGTCACAATTAAGTCACCTTTAGAAAAGCTAAAAAATTAGTTTGGAAATCCGTTTATTATTGACGGTGATATCGGTGAATATGTTACAAAAAAATTCATACAAACAAATTGAGAACCACTTGAGTCGGTTAAAAAGACATTAGGTATAATAGAAACATAACTTAGCTAAATTAAAAAGATTTATATTATTGTGTTCGAGTGAAAGTAAAACATAATACTTAGTTAATTGAAAAGTTAATAACTCTAATATCTTTTCAAGTACCCAGACCAAAATCAATCTCAGCTCTCCAACAAATTAATGCAAAGTTAAGAACATTATCCTCAACTATTCACGGGCATCAAAATTTAAGTGACTTTAAAAGCCCTCGAAAGCCACTTAAAATGTCCTAACATCATCGTATTGTGAAGCAACAGGGTGTGCTACCATTAAGGAGTATGTTTCCGTTTATGGTCCAAAACCGAGTGTAGTGTCGTTAGGTTTGAAGCCTTTTTATTGCACACTTAATGCTTAACGTCTACTTAAATACATTTGGTGGATGTCTTATATTCTCTACTTGAGAGACGGACTTTATTGGACTAAGCTCAGTGAATTTAATTTCTACTTTTTCTAGCATGTTGTTTTTCAATAGGAAAAATTAGGGTAATAATTATTTGACCTTTTTGTTATGTAATTAATTGTATTATTGGTATATTGACATCTGTAGGGTCTTCTCTTAGGTAGGGACATATTGTGAGTTTTAAAATATACCGACTGCCACGAAAGTTAAATCTCAAAGAATAAGCCTGTAGATATCTCGGAGAGAGAGATACAAAAATTAGAAGGCAAGTTTCTAATGACAGCCATCAGAAGCATATATCTTAAAAATAATGGGTTTTGCTACAATATTGATACTTCCCATTTAATCACTTTCCGATAGTAAATTCGGATCCTACATATCTCCTCACCTTCATAGCCGTAACCACTTAATGTATTTGCTTAAATTATTCGCCCAAACTTCGACTAAATTTGCACAGATATGGTAATGATTTACAGCTGCTATGTCAAGTTCCAAATGATTTATTAAATTAGGAGCAAGTTCGGGTTCAAATAAAATTTGGCTTACATCTCTGCCAACGTTTGGAGTCGGGGAAAGTTGCTTTCGTCGTTTGTATTCGAAATTAACTTAGCTGTGATTCTTTGCATTTCGTAAACAATAAATCTAATTGGTAAACCAAAGCTGAGCAATCATACTAAGTGCTAGCTACTTAATGATTATTTTTTGTTTCCTCTGTTACCTCATGTCTGTAACACAAGTGCTTAAGCTACTTAGTCTGTACTAATAAAAACTCACAATAAAAAATCCCACAACATCTCATACCTGACTACAGAGTCATGTATGAGATGTTGTGAGATTTTTATTACGTTATACAGACAAGTATTTAACCTCGATCACACCTGATGTTAAGTGAAGATGAGTTCTAATGTTGCTTGCTTGTTTTTTTTTTTATATGTGATAGGTAGCAGACGAGCAGGCGGATCACCTGATGGTAAGACACCTGCAACACCAGTACCCTCCGGTACCCTCACTCACTCGGCGAAACACAGCACAGGGGCTGCTTCACGCCGGTTTTCTGTGAGACAGTGGTATCACTCCGGTCGAGCCGGCCCATTCATGCCGAAGCGTGGCTCTCCCACAGTTAACCTGATGTTAAGTGAAGATGAGTTCTAATGTGGGCCATGCTTGGTTCGTATGTGAGCCCGTGAAAATCCTATGCAGCCTGAAAGAGTTCCAAGTTATATTGTTCAGAAAATACATCGGCGAGTTCCATTTCTTGGCTGTATTTATTATTTTGTAAGTGTTTCGACACTAACCTGAGGCTAACGAATATCCTATTTGAGAATATGAAGTAGATGACAGGGTTAGCGGCGGAGTTGAGGGGTGCCAGGCTCTGGATGAGGCTGGCGATGGCAATGTTGGCCTGCGTGTCCGGCACATAGCCGTACACTTGGAGCAGGTCGAAGATCATGTACGGCGACCAGCAGAGGACAAATACTGGAAAATAAATTAATATTAAAATCTGACATGGACACAAACCGTATACGTTACTTACGTATACGTTACTTACGTATACGGTTTGTGTTTTCTAGTCATTTAAGGAAGTTAGTACCTAGTTTATCAATGATTCGCACAAAATAGCGAACTGATGAGTAAAAAGAAAACGCTAAAACTGAACAAACGTTGGTAATTTTTATGAGTTCTGGGTGGTCATAAAAATACTTCATATAAACGGGACTAAACGCGACGAAAATTAATAAGTACATTCTAGCACTTACTGCTCGAGTTTCGTCCCGTTTATTTGAAGTATTTGTATAACACAACGCGAAAGTTTAAAAACATATGGTCATAAAAAAATCCCTAATCTATACAGGACTTAGGCTTTATTTGAATTAGAAACAATATTTCATTTCACTTAATATTTTTTTTGTGAATATTTAAAAGGATTATTGGATAATATTTTGTAACTGTGTGAAAAATTACAAGCCAAGTCTGTAAAAAATATCTGGAAAGGCTAATCATCCCATTATACAAATATAATTTGTTTTGCAGATGTTATAATGACGTTGCCGTCGACTTTGATCATAGATTCTACGCTTCAATAAACAGTATCAGAATAACAAGATCGTCTTAAAAATGGTATTCAATATGCAAAGTCCTGATAAGAAATGGTAATAAGTAATAAACAAGATACAGGCAATGGCTCGCGGGTAGGGTCGCCAGATGTTCCATTTTTATTCACTTTTGTATAAAAATAACTTTCAATTGAGGCGTATAAAATCAAAAATAGCTATGTACTGCTCAATTGCTTGGCGCTTAGATCTTTTAGATGTCTTCATTTCCTTGCCAATTCTGTTACAGTTGTTGATACTGGAACAATGGTATAAAATTGATAATTATTTCACTGTAGAGTGTCTCAAGATTTCATAAATAAACCAAATTTGTAAGGTTCTCATGAATCCCTCCAAATATGTCTAATGTTTTATTTATTTAATATTATACACTCGGTCGGTCGCTTTTGGCAACAATCGTTGCCAAACGAGCGGAAACTATTCTAATCTTCTAAATGGTGATATTTGACTGTACCGGACTTTCTATCTCATCCGTGAAATGAAAAGTGGGGTCTGTAAGTTCATAGAACATGAAACTACCACGCTCATGTGAGTTACTTGTATGTGGCGTCATACGCTAGCGCGCACTTAGTAAGCCAGTATTTATTCAATTATTTCATTTCATTATTCTGGAATGTTCATCATAGTCCGGTACTTTACTCTCGAACCTTGTGACCCTACTCGCAGAAGATTGGAAAAGTAATCGCTTCTAAGATATTGTGAACTTCGCCACCCAGTAATAGGGTCTGGACAATTCTACCCGACAGCTGATTGTACCGCTCAACTAGTCAAGTATTTGTAAATAAATTCTATTTAAGTCAAGATATTTTTGGACCAGTGAAAGTGATGGATTGTGAAATGGTTTTAGTTAGCGTGTTGAGTGAATAGACAAGACAATAAATGAAGGTGAAAACTTGTGCTTAGAAGAGTTCCCAGTTAGATTTTAAAAAGGATTGTGAACCCAAATTGGCATTTAATCATTGTTAAATACGATAAGTACTTGTGAATTATTCAGTAATCTATACTAATATAATAAAGCTGAAGAGTTTGTTTGTTTGTTTGTTTGTTTGAACGCGCTAATCTCCGAAACTACTGGTGCGATTTGAATAATTCTTTTTTTGTTGGATAGTCCATTTATCGAGGAAGGCTATAGGCTAAATAACATTACGCTATGACCAATAGGAGCAAAGACAGAGCGGTAAATGTGTAAAAAACGGGGAAAATTTTTCCACGCGGACGAAGTCGCGGGCGGCCGCTATAGAATATATATGGGCAAAATGAGCACAATATTCAGATATTTACAGTACAACTTCTAAGTTTACTGTCTGAATATCATTTGTGAAAAGAGGCAATGAAAAAATAATTTTATTTATTACTAGTGACCGCCCGCAACATCGTTTGCGTGAACTTTATGACTCCTGACATAAAGATGCTTATTTAAATAGATATAAAAAATATATTACTTATTATAATGTTCGTTTATAGGTTAATAGATTTTTAAGGCGGCTCATTGATATTTTATACGAACTGCTAAGGAATGGAACAACTTGCCAGCTTCTGTATTTCCAGAGAGCTACAATTTGGGTGTCTTTAAGTCGAAAGTCAATAGGCTTCTTATGGGAAAGCACGCTACATCTTAGACCTCATTGTCACTCTCCATCAGGTGAGATGAGGTCAAGTGCAAACCCATTTAATATTTAAAAAAAATATATCAACTTCTAATTAAAGTAACCCCCAAATTATTTTTTATTCCATTAGGGGATGTAAGTATTCTATTAAAGTTTGAATCTTATATTTTATCCATCAATTCTGTCAAAGAATGTGAATGCAAAAGTTGGAGTAGATTGAGCCAAGGAATCACGTAGTCCCATGAACAAACTTGGAACCCCCTTTTCGCTCTATTAGGGGTTTAAGTTCGGAATATCCTTCCTTATAGGATCTCATCCAAAAATGCTCATCACATTTGACAATTTTCCATTCCATTTCATTCCATATTTGTTATAGTGGAGCTGGGCTCTTAGAGTTCCAAACCAGATGTTCCATGATGTTTGATTTTTTTCATGGCATCATAAAATGCTCATCAATTTGAACAACATTTGTTTAAGTGCCATTGACCTACCTCTTATAGTTTAGCTGGGCTGTTGTGGTTCTACATCAAGGAGCCTGGTTTTCAAAATATGATATATCCTATAAGTTGCCCTGATATTACAGCTATACAATAAAAAAAGTTTCATTCGAATTGGTTCAGTAGTTTCCGAGATTAGCGCGCACAAACAGACAAACAGATAAACAGACAAACAGACAAACAGATAAACAGACAGACAAAAATTTTAAAAATCATTGATTCATGTTCTGTAATTTTTTTTTAGTCCCCCTAGGTTATTTTGAGATAAATATCTTCAATGTACAGACACAGCTTTTTTACATTTTTATTATATGTATAGATATAGATAAGATAATTAATTATTTTTTTATTTCAATATCTTGTTTCTTATGATCACAAACAAGATAAGTAGTAATGATATGTTCCGATCCTAGACGTTAAAAAGGTGAATCGAGAAAACTCAGACGATGTAAAACAAGCTAGACACTAAAAGCACCCAAAAGCGACTAAGACTATTCATAACTATATCCACAGAATTTCTTGTTCCGGGAAAATATAACAATTCATGTAGATGCACTAACATAGTAAAAGTAGTCTCTGGTGATTAGATTAGGGGTACACGTTTGAATTCTATTCAGTCCACGAAATGTTCAGTTGTAAAAAGAAAGTACATTTCTATTGTTGACAGAAAATAGCCAATTGTTTTCTTTGCTTTTCCTGTTTCATTTGAAGAAAGCTTTGTCGGTGGTACTTAGCATGTCTGCACGTTGAAAAATGTTTTGTGAAAATTTGAGGGATGACGGGGTCTGGGCAGTTCTTTAGAATTCTAGTTTGAAATGTTTGTTAATTAGTTTGTTCTCCTTTTAAATTCATGGTGATGACTGATGTTGGGAATGATGGGACAGGCTTGTATCAATTATATGAAAGGCAAATATAGTTGCCTCTTTCTAGCTTGTAACCTAACTAGCATATCGTACAGTAAGGTAATTACAGTCCTACTAAATGGTCTTATAGTACTACTTTTTGAGTTGCACGTTGTCTATGTTCGAAAAGTGAATGTGATTTGATGTCACATTGTTTTTTCGAACATAGGCCCTTGTGTTATTAATCTGAGTGAAACAAAAGACAGACATACATCGAGTGTTCATATACTTACGGTAACTTATTCTTTCGTGATCCAATTGTAGTGGCGATACGTCACCACAAGTCGTATGGTAAACAAGGGAAACGTATAGTTCTCCATTTAGCTTGTAGGACAATGTTGTTTTGTTGAAATAACAACTATAATTTATTAATATGTCCCATTTTCTAGTTGTTTGTGTAAGGGGCAAACTTTAAGGAGTTTGTTTGGAGGATGTTCTACCTTTTACATGTATTTAAATCATTTAGATTCGACTCATTCGAGAAGTTCGAGTTTGCTGATTCTTAATAGCAGTATGACATTCCGAATCAGTGGTTTGGCATTCATAAGTGCTCTTTAGGTAAGTACTTGAATTGAATGAAGACGTTTGAATTTGAATCAACTTCTCACCATCACACTGGTGAAATGCAGTTGGCCTGAGATGTTATGGGCCGACTTCCATATGCACATCCGCCGCATGAAGGGGATAGGTTAGGTAGGGCTCTCTTCTAGCCGTGGCCTGAGGTATACCTACTAACACACCAAGGGTGCACCCATCTACGCCTGAGTGGGGAAGATACACGAGAAACCGACTGAAGAGCCCTGATCTTCATGTCCCTCCCCAGAAACTTTAAAGTACCAAATTAAAAGCAATACCTAAAAACAATTAGCTCCGTCCATCCCGTCCTTTACTTTCAAGAATTGCCAACTTTCACCACACTTCAATTTACATTTTTACTCACCAAATACAATGACGAAAGTCATTTTGACCGTCTTAATTTTCGCTTTGGGGATAATGCCCCGGCTGCTGGCTCGACGCGAGTCTAAGTCGTCACTGTCTGGAAGAAAGATGGATCATTTTAATCTAGGAACATTATTTAAGACGGTTAAGTCTTGTAACAGTAGTGTTTTTGTAATAATGTAATAGTAGATGGATTAATGTTTTGTATTGTGAACGTGGAGTTTTGAAAAACAAGCGGCGGGTATGCCGAATCATAAAATCTTCTGAGTTACGTACAACCCAATTTCTGAATGATACTTACTTTACGTAATTATATTCAAGCTCCACATACGTGTATTCACTCTTACTCAGAGTGACAAGATCTATATTTTTTTAATCGCAATACCAGTTATGGTTGTGACTCACTACGTCAGTTGTGACTGGTGACTGGTTGGCAATCGCAATACCAGTGGTTGTGACTCCACTCCACGTACGCTGCCAACTTTTAAGCTTCCCTTTTCCTGGATTGGACCTGGCTCTACCCACGGAAGAAAACGATATCCGTAACCTAATATCTGTGTCCGTAACACAAGTGCTTATGCTACTTAGTTACAGAATCAGGTAAATGTACGGTCGTGGTCAAAAAGTGTTTACCACCTTAAGGATCATAATCGCACGTAAACAAGTAGGTGATAAGTTCTAATTGTCTATCACATAATATTGATCATAGATATGGTGTCATTTTTAATGATATGACAACTGACAGCCAGCGCCCTTTTTGACAAATATCACGTCATTCCAAAGAAATTGGGTTTTTTTATGGCTGCTTCTGTGTTGTATCCTCTTTATGTGTCTTTTTTTATACTTACTTTAAAAAGGTGACATGTAACTTGATAGGGCATTTTTGACTTTAGTGCAAAAAGTGTGATATAGAATCAAATTTCAAAACTGGTTAACAGTTTTTATTTCCGTTAACCAGATTATAATCATGAAGCTTCCACACACTACTTGTTAAACGAAAAGCCTACCAATTCACTTCTTGCTACGTTCTCCATATTTCATCCCGGAGTCCCCCTCAGGATTCCGATCACGTACTTCCTAATTTGCCGCGATTCTTTCCTCCACTTTTTCACCCATTTTAGTTAGTCATTCATTTCGCCAAAGTAAACTCAATGATTCTAAAGAATTATTTACTTTCACATTCAGTTCATTTCAAGTACTGAATGCTAATTCATTTTTGGGTTTGAGAAAAATAAATTATGTGTAAGGGCTTTGAATGGAAAGCTGATTGAATTATTTATACAGTCTAGACTTGGCTTATTAGGGGCGAAAATGTAAAATTCTGTTTATTCTACCTGTTAACTTCACAATTAAGCTTTTTTGTAAGTATTATGTAGTAAGCAGATTAAACACTCGTTCATCAGACAGATACGAGACGCTGAGATTTTCATATTGCATAATATATATCGTGTCTGAGTGTTCTAAATGTATTAAGGTATTATAAATTTGACTTTCCACTGTTGTCTGATGTATGTAGCTCAAGTGATTAAGCTACTTACTATGTAATAGTAAAATATTAATGATATTACATAAAATTTTAAGATATCTTTTTAAAGGAACTGTGAGGGTAAAATAATATTAATAAACAGGTTGTATCGGTCAGGTAGACCCCATTAGCCACTAGTTCTGCAGGCCATCCTAATATCATTTATCAAATAGCCGAGATAAAATAGTATAGCTGAGATATAATATAGTATTAACCGGGACTAAATTAATGTGTACATAGTATTTTTTGTAAAGCATCGCGAATTTAGTACCTACTCATTATAATCTTCATTATTTTTGCGGCCAAGCATAATATTTGTATTGAGCTTGGCTCTCCTTTTTAACATATATGTTTGTAGTGGGATGTATACACCGGGACTAAACATGTTTGAATTTGTTTATATAATTTGTGTCATGAGTTTGGAGAATTCACGAAAAACCCGTTTGGTGGTTTTGGTCGCAAAACTTTTTGTGTGGATTTTGAAGCAACTCTCATTCATTTCACAAAACTTTGTTCCGAGTAACGAGTAGAATACGTGTTTACAAACGGGACCGTTAACAAATACTCGTTGTATGCAAGCCAGCCTGCACGTATTCAATGATTCACACAATATACAAGGTGAATTTTTAATCACTATCCAAATTTTTAAGCTTGACTTAGAATCTGTAAGTGAACAGCTTTCTTCTAGTTTCACATTTGTGTGATGAACACTTGTTCAGCGTCTGGGTGTAATACTCGTACATGAAATGTATTCTATTTTTTTTCTCTATTGTCTGATATTGTTATATATTGTTTCGTCGAGTGAGTGTGGGTACCGGAGGCGCAATTGGGGGGATAGAAGGTTAAAGCTTGGCAGCACACTTGTGAGTCTACTAGTGTTGCAGGCGTCTATGGGCGGAGGCAATCGCTTACCATCAGGTGATCCGTCTGCTCGTCTACCACCTATCAAATAAAAAAGTAACAATAAATAAAGTTAGTTCTGTTTTTCCATCTTATCATATCTTTGGAAATAGTTTCGTAAGACTTGTTGAGAAATGATGAGGTTAAAACGGATTGCTCCGCAAAAGCCATTCATTGTAGCCTTACTGAGTTCTAAGTTACGGTGTTAATGAAATAACTTAGCTAGCAAAACATTCCTCTTCACACAATTCGCATTTAAGTAATGAATAAGATTAACGCTTAGTGTCCATGCCACGGACGCCATGGCCGACCCTTTCCGGTTCACAATGTTCACACAACATTATCTAGTTAGTTCTTTGATCATCTAAGCATACTATATAACCATTGCATAGGTAGGCACGGCGTGAATGCGCTGTACCTAAGTTCTGCCGCCAAAGAAGTCTTCATTTGCAAAATATCGCTCTTGGGCATGTTCGGAAGATTAAGTACTATGTTTTTTTTATTTGATATGTTGCCACCTATCACATAAAAAATACACCAATAAAATAATATGGCAAACGAGTATATAATAAAGTTTTCTGCCGACGAGCAGACGGATCACCTGATGGTTAGCGATTGCCGCCGCCCATGGACATCTGAAACACTAGTAGAGTCACAAGTGCGCTGCCAACCTCTAAACCCACTTTCCCTCAATTGGGCATCCCCTCACTCACGCAGCGAAACACAGCGCATGCTGACGCTGAGTTTCGTCAAGTGATCCGTCGGCTCGTCTGCCACCTAGTAATCATAAAAAGAAACTGACATACATTGCTTGGTAGCCGTCGCTCTCCTGCCCAGTACCCTTTGGCTCTTCTGCCTGATGGTGACCACGATGACGCCGTAGCAGGCCGCTATAGTCAGCGCTGGTATCACGAACAAGGACACGAAGACTCCTGTCATCCATATCCTCCACTGGAGCTTGCTGAGGCTCGTCCAGCATTGGATTATACCTGGATTAGAATTTACAAGTTGAGGACGATTTGCCATTTTGGCGAACTTTGACGTGGGAGGCCTAGACCCACGTAGGCTCACTGAGCCAGCGTAGTAAGTAAGTAAGAAAGATTTGCGCGGACTCCTGGCTGATGACTAGGGGGAGGGGCGCAGTAGCGACCAAGATGGAGGCTCTTATTATTGGAGGTCATGGCTCACTATATTCATCATATGGCTCATATTATAATCGCGAAAATTTGTGAGATGTAAATGTAGGTACATTTATGTTGACCTTCACGCAAAAGCTACTAAATGCACTTTGATGGAATCTAACAAAAACATATTCTAATTACATATCAAAATAACACTTAGGTTGCTATGCTACAATTTATACAGATATATTTGTATTAATATCATCCAAAATAATTTCCCTGCAGCAGGCCCTTGTTTGTAAACCTAATCTTAAGATGTTTGGTAACATTACGTGAATAACATTACTCAGTCATTATTGAATAAACATGTACACTCACCAACATCTGCTTCGTCGAAGAGAAACAACATTGGCACGCAGAATAGGAAGCTGATAAACCACGCTCCCAGTATAAGGGCTCGTGCCCTGCGCCCTGAAAGTAGATAGATACATGAGTACTCCTTAGGCGCCAGGTAGACAGCGGGACTTTTTATTCCCGAAGTAATAAAGACGGTGCCTGCCCGTCGATGTCCGAGCTGCGAACCCAAAGCACCAGCAGGACAATTTTTCTAGTCACTAGAAAGCGTGTAGTTGGGATCGGCTAGCCATGCCTCGCCACCAGACCACAAAATATAAAGGATACAGAAAGGAGACTCAGCCTTAATTTTGAATTTAGAAGAGTTCGTTGACATATGCTAGGGTTGTTGCCCGGCATGAGTACATAAGCGCGCGGCCTCTACCACAGACCTCGACAGTTCGACAATCTTATGTCATAAGTTAGGATTAATGTGGTCGAAAAGGCGCATTTGCCGGTTAGTGCGCATACGTGAGTACATGACATGTGTTAGCTCGTAGTGGGCAATCTACTTTCTGTGTCCCTTGTATTTTGTGACCAGACGGCAGTTTGTATGAAAGTAACGCAGACACGTTCATCATCAGACTGTAACTTGTGTGCTCAAAAGCAATCCTATACTACCAAGTATAGGATTCCCTTTGTACTATCGTTTGCGGACAAATTGTCCAGCGTCAACGTCGTCGTAGCTCAACGTCCTTTGAGCGTTGGCGTGTTCGGGCGCCACGTAGACCCAACGCGCAAAAAACGCTAGTGTGGGGAGGTCACCACCAAGACGCCCACGCTCAAAGGTCACTCTTCACAGATAGATTTAAAAAACTGGAAGTAACTTATTGACTTACAACTCCCTGTAAAATTCATTGGATGTGTGATAGCATCACACCGGTCCACGCTAAGCGCCACCAAAACATACGTCGACGAATAAGTTACTACACCCTCAACAAAGAAGAACATTCAATATTTAGACCACAAAAAAATTACATACAGAAGTTAGACTTTGACCTGATTTTGAATTAGAAGAGTTCGTTGATATATGCTAGGGTTGTTGCCCGGCATGAGTACATAAGCGCGCGGCCTCTACCATAGACCTCGACAGTTAGACAATCTTATGTCATAAGTTAGGATTAATGTGGTCGAAAAGGCGTTTTTGCCCGTTAGTGCGCATGCGTGCGTACATGACATATTTTTAGCTCTTAGTGGGCAGTCAGCCTTCTGTGTCAATATGTATTTTGTGATTTAGACGCCGCATCTGCCTGATAAGCATTATTGCCGAAACTTTCAGATTATGATTATGAGAATTTCATTGACTAATGAAAATCTTTCTAATTGAGCTAAAGAACTGAGAGTCTGTCTTATTTTTATTTTACTTCTATTCTTTGAAATAAGTAAGAGCAGGCACATTGTATGTTTTTGCGAGGTGCGTGACAGAAAATGACGATAATGTTCAAAAACTTTTCGACATTACTTAATGGCAGCTAGAACCAAACTTTTATTTATTTCGTGACGCTCTGGCGATAAAATCCAGTAGCCTATATTAAACGAATCATGTTAGCTATACTGCCTTCCTCCTATATGTCCTCGGCTTGCTTCCACAAGCGCTCAGTTGGCCAATGACACCCAAAGTTTTTTAACTTTTAATAAAACTGCTGACTATCCGACCGACTAAAAGTTTCCGACAGCGGTCAGCGGGCCGGGGGTTTTAGTTAGTATTGCGCTAGAGGCGAATGCTGAGTACGCATTATCTCTATACAAACTTCCAAGAAGTTTCAATTTATATCAAATTGATTCGATTTCTGGTTTTCGTATACTCTCTACCTCCATGATAGCTACTTACAAAGTTAAAAAAAACGGCAGATTATTCCAAATGTTTTGGCAGCGCGCTTGTCACAACACCGTCAGGTAACTCTCGTCTCTCAGGTAACGTCTTCTCGTTATGACTTCTCACATTAAAAAAAAATAGTAAACAGCTCAGTACTTAAACGACTAGACAATCTAAGCGTCTTACGGGAGGTAGTATTAAGCTTCATTCATATAAACAATGTAAAATATATTTCACCTGTAAATATTTCATGAGCTTGCACGCGAAGGAGCCCGCCAGCCACGTTATGGTTATCCGATGAATTAGATCTGGGAGTACGCTTATTAACCCCACTAATAAATCTGCAAAAAAATACATTTTATAAAATGGAAATTTATAAAATTACAATAAACTAAAAGTTAAATACTAGGAAACATTAAACATATTCAACACCACCGACACGCCTAGCGTGTTCTTGCAAATTTCTTTATCCACGTCTTGAACACGCCAGGCGTGTTTTAAATCTTGCAGCGATATTTAAAAAAATCATCTGAGAAAAAACCTATTTGCAGTTCATATTGTATCTGTATGTTCTTTGAAGAATAAAATAGTGTTATCTTGCGAAAAATAAAGTCTTTTCCTTATTTTGGACGCAATGGCCCGGCATCACATCCGTTGGCACTGTCATACTGGCATTTACTTATACCTAACCATCTGTCAGGATTCTTTGCATACAGTATGATACAATATCTTACCAGATATAGCCAGCTGCATGATGAAGAAGTTCATCCGGCTTTTCCTCGTCTTGGTGAGCAGTAATGCCAGCACCACGGTGGCGTTGCCCGCGACGATCGCCACCAGAAGCGCCCACAGTACCGCCACTTGGGCTGTCTGTACAACAATATAAACATATATAAATAAATTCACACAACACCTTACACTATGACTGGATTTCTATGACAGAGGCATTTTGCTCTGTAGGCTGATACTTTTTACGTTACTTTTACTTTAAAAGATGGCTCTTCTTTGCTTACTTGAGGTGATAGTAAGGTAGTAGGGACTAAACGTCAAATCCATACTAATATTATAAATGCGAAAGTAACTCTGTCTGTCTGTCTGTCTGTCTGTCTGTCTGTCTGTCTGTCTGTCTGTCTGTCTGTCTGTCTGTCTGTACTCTTTCACGCCAAAACTACTGAACTGATTTAAATGAAATTTGGTATACAGATGATTTAGACCCTGAGAAAGGACATAGGCTACTTTTTATTGCAAAAAGGGGGGTTGTAAGGGGTTAAAAGGGGGGTAAAAAGTTACTTTTCCACGCGGACGAAGGTCGCGGGCGGCCGCTAGTATTATTTATAAAACATAAAAAAAATCCTATCTTTGTTTTTTTTTCTGAAACAAAACACGTCTGATTTTTAGAAATAGAACGTGAATAAAATACGTTTACTTTTTATATAGAACTAGCGGCCGCCCGCGACTTCGTCCGCGTGGAAAAGTAACTTTTTACCCCCCTTTCAACCCCTTACACCCCCTTTTCGCAATAAAAAGTAGCCTATGTTCTTTCTCAGGGTCTAGATAATCTGTATACCAAATTTCATTTAAATCCGTTGAGTAGTTTTGGCGTGAAAGAGTAACAGACAGACAGACAGACAGACAGACAGACAGACAGAGTTACTTTCGCATTTATAATATTAGTATGGATATTAGTATGGATGAGTATTTTATTCACGTCCAAAAGATTTAAAAAGACTTAAAAATGACAAAGTTTTCTGAAACTGTTCTGAATACTTGTATAAACATGCTTTTTGTCTTAGAATTTAATCTATTTTAATATCTAAGCACTTAATTTGTAATGCCATTATCAGAACCATAAAATGCTAACAGGTCCAGCTCCTATAATTATCCCTAAAGCCATTAGGAGTATAATAAAATTCTATCTAACTCAAGTGTATAATTCAATTCGCCGGCGAAAATGTGACATTCAATCCTTTTGAATGAGATCCATAAATGTTATTCTGCCAGAGTACAAAGAATTTAAATAACGAGAAACCGCATAGTGTTGTTATTCGACTTCAAATTTTTGAGTGACATCATAGAAGTTTATGATTTTTGACTCCAGTTCACTAAGAATCTAGTCACCTCTGCCTTACTGCTGCACTCAGAGGTGTCATTTAAGCTTAATGCTCATGCTCATTTATGTCGTTTAAAATAAAGGTCAATATTTTTACTCAAGTGAGTTAATTAAGTGTGGCAGTTGGAGATGTAATTTACACCATCGAAAGAAATCAAGAGATGTTTACATCATCATCGATGGCACAATCACAAGCCAAGGGTCGAGTTCGTCGAGGGCCAACCTTTCAGCTCCATCATCACATCAGCTCTATGTTATAATAATATTGCATTGTCATGTGGTTTATACACTATGTAAGCAAAATTTCAACTCAGTCGAAAACCTTGAAATTTAGCTTGCAAGATCTGATTACAGATAGACAACGGATGATGGACAGAGAATGAGAGAATGGGGGCTATAGCGCGTGAAAAGTCCGCTAGATGGCGTACTGTTAGTTTGAATTCCAACTTCCAAGTCATGGTTGTTTAGTGACATTTTGAGATCTCAGATCAAAATTAACTACGATGCAGACGGGCCTCAGTTATAGTGGATTTTGCACACGCGTTAATAGCATATTCGAGTGATGTTGTAAAATAGCTCGAACAACCTTAGTGGCATTATTTTGTATAAGTCACAACACTAGCACCACTAATGGTTTCTGGGCGCTCAGAAATAAGAGATAGCGGGTTTTGTTCCTTTTTGGAGAAAATATGAGTGCCTTCTTTGCCGTTTTTGCGCAATGAATGATATAACCGACAATAAAGCGTTTACCGTTTCTTGGCAAAGTTGTCGCTATAATTTTGATTATTTTGAATTATTAATGTTTTCATGCAACAAGGCAAAGCATCTTTTGTTACAATAATGTTGCGAAACGAAAATAGTCGATATTTTGTAGAATTGTAGGTGAATCTTGTTTGACATGAGATTGGAGCTGTGTAGGATTTGTGTGATAATTGTAGTATTCCACTATGGACATTCCATACACTCAGTTCAAAATAACTTGTCGTGCGAGTAGCTGGATTTTTTAAAAATATATTTCATAATTCTCACAATTAATATAAATCTTTTGGCGGCGCTAGTAGGTATCGTTGCGGTGTCGCCTTAACTTTTTATATGCAAATAAACAATGCACTCACGGCTACAATAAATTTATTGGTTATGCAACCCACTCTAATATTTCATTTTTATGCTTGAGGCGGCAAACGAGCAAGGAGGTCACCTGCTGCGAGATCAGAGAGGCCGCTGATGCGTACATAGTTTACAATTCGTAAAAAAAAGTGGACCGATATTAACAAACTGCTAATACTATTATCATAAACTGTGTTCTCTCTCCTCAAAAAGCTATCAAACCACTTAACCCTCACACCTTCACCAAAATCCACTAATCCTATAACTTACGCCACATTCAGACGAGATTAGAATACGGAGAGGGCGTCTAGACCCATAGTTCAGAGGACGACCCTCTCGCACAATTAACACGGACGACGTCCATGAGTGATAAGTACACTTTATTTGTTTGGATATTCACGGATAATTATCTGTGAATGTCCAAACAATTGAATGTCTAAGAATAGAATGTTAATTTGTTTAAGTGGTAGAAATGCGTCGTAACAACTATGCAAATGCTATTTGTACCGTGTCTCAGTATACTTATTTATAACTGGCAGACCCTATAAGTAGGTATATTGTCTCGCGTCATTTCATCATTTGAATGCGGCTGGACATAGGTCTCCCCCAATGTTTTCAATACAGATCGGTCCTGTGCCACCCGCATCCAAGGAATTGGCTGAATGCTTTAGGTATGATCCGTAATCGGTCAAACTAATAGAAATCTTGTTTCATTCCCACCGGGTCTAGACTTAAACACAAATTAACGAAAATGTACTATTTTCAAGTAGAATTCGGTACCTAGTTGACAAATGTCCTCATCTCTGACACGATTACGTCATGATCACCGTCCATGAGTGACACAGTTTACTTGTTTGGACATTCACAACGTCATCAAGCGGAAGCTATCCTATTCTAAGGGTCAACAGTGTTGAAGCACCGAAATTGGGACACTGACTTAATTTTCTTTGGGAGAGTGATATTGTGAAGGTGATTATTTATTTGAGCGACATAATTTTATCCAACTAATATATTATAAATGAGAAAGTAACTCTGTCTATTATTTGTCTATCTCTGTACTCTTTATGTCTTTCACGCCAAAACTACAGAACGGATTTGAATGAAATTTAGTATACAGATGGTCTAGACCCGGAAAAAGAACATGGGCTACTTTTTATTGCGAAAAATAGTTTAGGATAGTTTCTGAAACTTGCCGCCATGATTAATTTGATTAGGTTTTTTTTTATTGCGAAGATGAGGTCGAAGATGCCCACTCACTCTTGTCTTAAAGATGTCCAGATTATAGGTAGTAATCAGGAAAACAAACTTCGGCGAGGAGTTGAGATGGAATGATGCTTAGGTTTTTTTCCTTTCGATTTGATCCTAGAGTCACCACCTACCATGTCTTTACAGAAAACCGGCTTGAAGCAGTGCAAGCAGTGAGGGTACCGGAGGAAAAGGTAAGCAGCGCACTTGTGACACCACTGGTGTTACTTGTATCCATGGGCGGCGGTAATCGCTTACCACCGTGACCCGTCAGCTCGTCTGCTACCTATATCATAAACAAAAGAAGTACAATTACCTGATAGAAATAAAACTTGTCAACGTGGGATCCATTGCTGAAGGTGTCATAGAAGATGCTGTCATTGAACTCAGCGTCCAAACTGCAGTTGCTGCACTTAATTTCCTCCGCCATGACCCTGCTGTATCACATTTTGCATTTGATGTGCCTGTGAACAATAAAATATGTATCATTTAATGAATCCTAACTAATAATAAAAATGCGAAAGTAACTCCGTTTGTCTGTCCGCCTGTAAGTCTTTCCGCCAAAACTACTGAACGGGTTTGAATTAAAATTTGGTATACAGATGGTCTAGACCCTGAGAAAGAACATAGGCTACTTTTTATTGCGAAAAGGGGGTTGTAAGGAGTTAAAATATGAAATAATTAAAAATGCTACACAAAGACACTATTCCACACGGGCGCAGTCGCGGGTAACAGCTATAAGTAACTAGCGGCCGCCCGCGACTCCGTCCGCGTGGAAAAGTAACTTTTTACCCCCCTTTCAACCCCTTACAACCCCTTTTTCGCAATAAAAAGTAGCCTATGTCCTTTCTCAGGGTCTAGATTATCTGTATACCAAATTTCATTTAAATCTGTTGAGTAGTTTTGGCGTGAAAGAGTAGCAGACAGACAGACAGACAGAGTTACTTTCGTATTTATAATATTAATATGGATAAGTTAGTAAAAGCTTTGGACGCAACCGGAAATGACGCGCTTAAAAGTTGTAGTGATGTAAGACATAGAAATACAATACCAGAAGTAAAAGTAAAACTATAAAAGATATAAAAATAGTAAAAAACATAAACAATATAAAAGAAGGCTGGTCCAGCCGTCTGTCAACTGTGGGAGAGCCACGCTTCGGCATGAATGGGCCGGCTTGACCGGAGTGATACCACTGCCTCACAGATAACCGGCGTGAAGCAGCCCCTGTGCTGTGTTTCGCCGAATGAGTGAGGGTACCGGAGGCCCACCCGGGGGGGCAGGGGATAAAAGGTTGGGAGCGCACTTGTAACTCCACTGGTGTTGCCGGTGTCCATGGGCGGCAGCAATTGTTTACCATCAGGTGATCCGCCTGCTCGCCTGCTACAAATAAAAAAAAAAGGCTGGTCCAGCCGTCGATCCTCGACAGCACCTATTACGCATATTTCTATCATTAGCTCGGTGTGAACAGAAAACATCGTGAAGAATCCTGTAACGTTTTAATAGTTCTATTGAACAGTGAACAAACACAGGTATTCATCACACTAACGTTTGACCAGGGTAGGAATCGAACCCACGACCATTGACGTAGAAGGTAGGGTAGCTCCCAAAATCTAATAATGACAATTGATTTGCTGATCAAGTGTATTCCTAAAGGCCACTTATCTTTACGAGTCACAGGGCAGCTGACCAATCAGATCAGAGGACGAATTAACTTTTCCTAGGCCAAATGAGTTTACCCAACGACATTAGGGCAAATCTGTTTAACTTTATCTAGTTAAGTCAATAGGGAAACAATCCGTTTAGGGCCAACTGGCTTTTAGGTTCGACTGATAAAAATGCAGGCTACTTAACCTAATGAAAAGACAGAGACGGCGAAACCAACGTCTATACACGCTTTATAAAAATAATTAAGAGCGATTGATGAACAAACTTAGGCTTTGACCGATCAGTGGACTAGTGGTCCACCTTCGAACTCTGTCAACGTGAGATAGAGCTAGTCTTCTTGGAGTAAAGTTAATAGACCGCATACGCAACAAAATTCTGCGCTCCGTTCTCGAATCTTCTATCTTCTATACTATTTATAAGAGATAACTTCTATAAACAACACCAAAGCTTATATGTAAACCGGAAACACGAAACGCTTGCGCGATGTAATCGATGCCCAGCGCCATCTATTGGTTCATTTTTGAACTACGGTCCCGAAGCGAAGTGAGGGCGGGCCACTAGTATAATTATAAAAGCTTTTAAGTATAATATTTGTAATCGTCTGTTGTCTGATATCTGCAACACAAGTGCTTAAAATAATAAGTACCTACAGAGTCAGCTCAATATACACGATGTTGTGTGAATTTATCTATAAACATTCAATTAGGGGGCTCCCATACAAAAAACGCGTTTATTCCAAAGCAGTAGATTTACCTCGTTTTTATAATGTACAAAGTCCGATCCAGTAATGGGGCATATCCACAGCTTTCATATACGAATCGCATTTTCCAAGAAGTCTCTTTGATAACTATGACGGTCCGTGCTCGTGACACACGCTCATAATATATTTGGTGGACGTAATTGAAATCCTGAGTCGTTGAGCTCTTTAGTGGAAACCTCTTGGAACGTTAAATATAGTGAAGAGAAATGTCAGGCACAGATTTTTCTACAAATTCGTTCAGTCGTGTGGGGCCAAGATGTCAAACACAGTAGGATGTGTGTGTACCCATTTAACTAATCCTGAAATTACCACCTCAAAATAAGACATAGAAAGGCTTTTTTTATGTGATAGGTGGCAGACGAGCAGACGGATCATCTGATGACATTATTTAGCTGACATTGGTATTGAAGAGTTCATTGAACTGTGTGCGAGCTGTCTATTTCCTTTTTATGTAATATCTATGTAGCAGACGAGCAGACGGATCATCTAATGGTACGCTGCTTTAAATATATTTAAATAAATAAATATTTCACTACATCACATACATTGACTTTGAGAACTCCAGAGGTGACTCTGAGATAGGTAATTCAAGCACCTGTGTTACAGATAACAGATGATTTACGCCGGTCTTCTGTGAGGCCGTGGTATTACTCTGGTCGAGCCGGCCCATTCATGCTGAAACGTGTCTCGCCCTCGTTCTCAATAGTCTCTATTTGTGTCATACTGAGATCGGTGTAAGCGCGCATGTTGTGTACCTTCGTAGCCGTTTCGGCTCACGATGTAGGCAGCCAACGTTCTGTGTGAATTTATTATTCTATATTAGTCACATTTGTGTTGTGCTTACTTAAATAAATCTCATATAATTGAAGAATATCTGAAGTTAATGAACTGTGCAATATAATCAGTCACGCTAAACCACTATTCATTTTAAATGTACATCTCATTATTTACTATAATCGGGTTTAATTGGCTCCACCCTTTGTTTAGTGAAACTTGAGCGTTTAGTTAATTATCCAAGTCAATGCTCGCTTTATGGAGCGATGGTAGCTCAGTGGAAAAAAACATGCGCCTTCAGAACGAGAGCTCGCAGGTTCCTAAAATGCACCTCTGGAGTTCTCAAAGCCATGGTTTCAAAACCTTGTTTCACTTGCCTGCCATCTATCACATGAAAAACATAGCATTTGGTTTACATTTAGTAATTTTGGTGGTCATTTTTGACGGCGCAGTGGCTAAGGTTCGCCCGAAGCGCGATAGGTCCTGGGTTCGATTGCCAGTCAAGTCAATTTAGGAACTAAATTTTCTAAGTTTTCTTGGGTCTGGGTGTTCTGGGTTGACGCCACCAGTTAATTATCGTCATCTGGTAGATACTCATAGTACAAGGGATGTCCCAGTTTGAGACCAGGTTGATTGGTGCGATTGTCTGGCGCATTTATTTTATTTTTATTTACTTATTATTATTAATTTTGGAAGGTGAGGTTTAATTTAAAAAAAAATGGTGAACAGTTAAATACTAACCGTATTTTTGGTTCGTTTATGGTGTAATTTTTTTTTATTTTCTTCTCATTTTTTGCCTCAAAAACCTGTTGCTATTGATGATAATCCTGTTACCCTACATAGCTCATATGTTTAAACAATAAGAATACTCGTAAAACATGCCAAATAAAAAGGCGGCACTCGTTTTTCATACGAAATATCCGTTGGGTACATTTGAAACTCACATTTAATGACCGCGCAGCTGGGACCGCCAATATATTCTGCATTTTGTGAGAATTAGTTCGGCTGCAGTCTGCAAAGGTCCCAGCAAAAACGGACAATTTTAGAGGCAAAAAGGTACTAATTTTGAGGGGCAAAATGGGGCCTTTTTGAGCGGAATGTAGGGGCTAATGGGATATTTAATTAATGTGCTTAAGCTGTATGACTCAGCATTTTTCTCTTTGGGTAAAATTTTTTTGTTAGCTAAACACTAGGGACTGAAAATGATAGATCTTTTATTTCTAATTTATTCAGCTTTTACTTGTGAAAGACACTTTCTAGACTTGATTTTTTTAATCATTTTCTATTTACATTCAGTTGAATCGATTTTGCTTGAGTTTGTTAAAAAATCTAATAAAAATGGTCTAAGTACCTACTTATTAAAGGTTGCTATACTTTCAATAAACACATTCTTCTTCAACTTAAAAGTTACTGTTTTCAAAAATAATCCGTGAAATGTAAGTATTATGTGAAAACAATTTGAAAATTAATTTGTAAAATTAAAATACAATTATTTAGTTTTATTATTGTTCAGTTTTTTTTTGCCTTTAGGGGGATAAAGAGCGGCTGCAGTCTTATTGTTTCCACCCGGGAACCCTAGTATTTCAGAGGTATTTCAGCAGATTGTGAGCTGACAGCCGTTGTTTTTTGTATTATGTTCTTCAAATATAGATGCAATGAATATTACTCACATTAAATATTAAAAAAATACAGGTACCTAATTTTTTATTGAGAACCCGTCGTTTATTTTAATAACGTGTTAATACCCAAAATCAATTGTTTTATGCCTTTTAAAAGGCATAAAACAATTGATTTTCTATTGTTTTTGCGTTTGGGCTTTACGACGATAATGTAGTATCAAACATTTTTTTTTTTTATTTTACAGTTACAGTTTTTTATTATTTTTTAAACATAATAGTACTTCCTCATCATTCGTTTAAGTTTAATTTCATAAAAAGACTGATACGTGCAGGATGAGAGCAGCGGGATCTTAGGCTATGTTTATTATTCCACCCACGTCGCAGTCGGATAAAAGCCACATGAAAAATAGTTATAATGGGTTTGACGACAATACATTATTTACTCAAGAATAAATTGCAAAGCTGTATAAAAATTGCGTCTATGAATTGTGGATTTCTTACACTTTATCTAAGTCCCTTTTATAGGTAATTTATATTATAGTCTCTTTAACAAAAAAAAAATTGCAATACACATAACTACAGGTATCATAGAGTACATATGCGCCTGGAAAACATTATAGAAAAGAAATCTTTTTCCCCTACATAATTGAGAGCTAAATTGAATGAATAAAATGAGGTTAACATTTGCAGCGAATAAAATATTCATTCACGGATAATAGATGTATTCAAATATTCCCAAACAGGTGCGCTCAGGGAATACTGAGCGCTACGCTATACAATCCAATCTTAAAACAACCGACATAAGGTACAAAATTGAATGAAAAATTGTTAAATAAGACGATCAATCAAACGCTTTCAATCGCTATATTAGGAAATTATCTAATTTATCAGAATAATCCACAGATGGGCTGTGAACCGAGTTTCATTTTGTTAAAGCTTGAATGTGCTTTAATTAACTAGGAGCATTTAAACGGACCAATCAGTGTTAAGAAATTTATTAAGGTTAATTTTATCAAGTATAAAGTGGGTATTAAGTAAGAAGTAAGGAACAATGGCTCAGGCTGACTATATGCTGGAGAGATCATTCGGAGGATTAAAAGACCGTGGCCAAAGAGGAAAACCTGCTAAAAGACCAACAAAGCGTGGGAAAGAGAACACGCCATCTTATGGACACTGCTAATGTCAAAACAAGACAGATGATAATGTACCGGCGTGTCAACAATTTTCACCATACATATTAATATGGCCTGAAGTTGGCGTACGCTTATTTTGAAATATTTACTTTTATACCCAAAACTGGAATACAAGACCAAAAAATCTTGCTTACCATTAGGTGATTCATCTGCTCGTTGGACACCTATCACATAAAAAAAAGAATTTAAAGTTATTTTTAGCTAGAATTATGGATAGATATATAATAACATAGATCAAGTTAATAAAAGCCAGAAACAATCTTGTCATTTATCAGTAATTATAGCAATAAGACAACAATTAGAGACTTAATGGGGCCGCTTATTTTTGTATAAAGGTGCTTTTCGCCCTTAAAGGAAATGAAACACCTGAATAAACAAAGGATTTATAAATGAATGCGACAGACGAGGAAAAATTCGACGGATGCACAGAAGGTTTCGAGGGAATTTTAGTTTCCTCTGAACGTTCTTTGTGGAAAATAGATGCTAAATTGGCTCGGTAAAGTAGGGCCAATTTAAAATGATTTGTCAGTTCTAGCTTCATAGTGAGATGACCTGTCTAGAATACTTCGACTAAAGTCTAATTGATACGTACTGCAAACAAACTTGAATTGAATAAAATCTTATTTCCAAAATCATTAGTCGTATATCGTAAAGACCAACCGACCTATAGTACCTACAGACGATTCTCCTCGGTATCAACCGGTAGACACTGTTGCTAAAAAGTTATTGGTGTTTGTACTAACAAAATATTAATGCGTTAAATCTCAATGTGACTTTCCAACAACCAGGAGTAAACATTCGTTCGATTTGGATCTATTTATTGCATAACATGTGGTTATAAAATTGGTACAATTTTTACGGTTCTATACATCCGACCCTGTCAGGGCACACACAACGATACAAATTAATAATGATGTCAGAAACGACATAAATTGTTCATAAAAAAATCTTTATACTATAATAAGCGCTACCAGCCTCCAAGATCTCCAGTCTTCAAGATTTCTGCAAGATCGTGGTATCACTCTGGTCAAACCAGCCAATTCGGACCGAAGCGTGGCTCATCCAAGAAGGATGCCTTCTTTTAGCCTAGGACGCACGCGCTTGATTGATAGAACTTAAAAAATCTAATTTTGGAGATGAACGTTTAATTATATGGAAATGATAAAAAATTTTTAGCACTTTGACCACAACTTTGACGAAGGAAGGTGAATTTATCATCTCTTTGCTTTCGTCGTCATTTACGTGACAAACAAAATCTTTCCGATAAAGCGAGAAATGATTTTTAAAAGTGAATGACCTCTCAATGCTTAAGTATCTAAAGGCCTGTTTCATAATTACGGCCAAAAGTTCTACATAAGTCCTTTGGATCAATTGCTATTAATTGGATCAGTTTTTTAAAGGACGTTTTTAGATGTCCCGTAAAAAACTTATCCAATTTATCACAGATCCTAATGACCCATTTTTAAACAAATAGTCTCCCTTAATTCAAGTTCCTTAAGAGTTAAGACATTATTCTTTGGACCCTTTCGTTCAAATTGTATTAATTAGGCCGATGCTATCACAAAGGGAACAAATTTTTTAATTTCCTCAAATATTTAACAGTTTATTTTACTTAATTTTGCCATTTGTCTATAACTTTGCAATAATATGGCTAGTCACATTGTATTGTCTCTTTTCCGCAATCGCTCCATAGGTACAGTATGTTTCAATCGTATGTATTTTATCTATTTATTATGTAAATGATTGGGATTGGTAATCACTAGTTCAATCAGCATTAGTCAATCGTGGCTTAATCACCAGAATAAGCCTAATCCCATCATAGTAGTGTTGACTTGATTTCTCTTGGACCTTGAAGTTCTTTAATCTAGGTGACAAGATTACAAAAGCTAACCTAACCCTGTTCTTAAAAGGCGTTTAAAATTCACATTATTCAAGTCAATAAAACTGTCTGAAAAGCTTTGCCTTACCATGTAAATAACAGCTTCATTTAGTTCCAGCAAAACTTGTTAATTTGTCTCATATAGTAGAAAGTCTAGCGCAATTAGCACGGCATTAGCATACTTACTAACGCATGGCGCAGCACCGCAGCGCAATCAAGGCGTCTTTAGAGGGGATTGTTAGGTCAGGCCCCGCTTTAGGGAGGTCGACCAGGGTGGCTTTACTTCTTCGTCCATGGGATAACTACCTACTGCAAATTTTTAAGTTTTTAGAATTCATACTAATGCTTACTTATGACTGGCCAGATGGCGCATTTGGTAGTGACCCTGCTTCATACGCCAAAGGTCGTGGGTTCGACCCCTGGACAAACATTCGTGTGATGAACACTTGTGTTTGTTCTGTGTCTTTGTGTATATTTGTGATTCCTCTGTTGTCTGATATTATAACACAAGTACTCAGCAAGGAGTCAGGTCAATATTATGAGGTGTTGTGTGAATTTGTTTTACATACATGACGATAACAAGTTACATAATACTAGCAAATGCGGCTCGTTCTTGACTGTTTTTTTCACTTACATTTCTTGTTTACTTCAGGAAATCATACCCGAAGTAAATTGAAATATCTGATAGATCCATACTAGTCCATACTAATCCATACTAATCCATACTTACTAATATTATAAATGCGAAAGTAACTCTGTCTGTCTGTCTGTCTGTCTGTTACTCTTTCACGCCAAAACTACTGAACGGATTTAAATGAAATTTGGTATACAGATGATCTAGACCCTGAGAAAGGACATAGGCTACTTTTTATTGCGAAAAGGGGGTTGTAAGGGGTTAAAAGGGGGGTAAAAAGTTACTTTTCCACGCGGACGAAGTCGCGGGCGGCCGCTAGTATATAAATAATTTAAGGGTACAAAATACCAACTGGTGGTGCAGATGCTAGTGGATCGCTCTTTAAATCGATGCTTGTAGTTCCATGTTTGCTACCCAGGACGAACCAATATTTGTATAGTCTGCCGTAAGAAAGTGTAGTTATGACCTTGAGTGCGCAGAAACCAATTTTCATAAAAAAGTATTCTTTAAGTGCGCAAAATAACGGTTATCGCTATACTTTCGTGCCTCCAGCTATATCTAAGTTTTTTGTACACAAATAAATTAATCTTAGTGTCAGCCAGAAGTCTGAAAGTTGACGGTCTTGTACACCCATGTCTCGGTGTACATACCGTACATACTTTCCTCAAAATTTCGTGCCATTTTAACTTTATCTTCGTAAATGTATGTGGTAAACTAAAAGAAAAGTCTAAGGGCGCCTAAAGGGATTTCTTGAACAAATCAAAGATCAACCTTTAGCATTTGGAAAGTTCGGAAATGCAATCCATCAATGACAGACACAGATAATTTATCTCGTCGAGCCGAAAAAACTTTTAGGTTGATTTTGTTTTAACTTTAAAGCATTGATTTTTGGAAATTCTATAAATAGGTACACACCAATTTTACTGAAAACATTTAAATTTTAATACCTACTAATTGTTGTGGCCATACAATGACTTATGCCATTTAGGGTCGGGAGACTAAAGTAGTACTTTGTATGCGATGAATATTTTTTTATGTCTGCCGACTGCCGACGATGGAATATGTAACCACTTTCAAAACGCAAAAATTGATGTAAATATGACATGATGTAGGTTATATGGTATTTGATGTAATATGTGTTCTAGTGCGATACATACGTAAACTTACAAATTGTGATGTCACTACGACATGCTAGCCGTTTGTATGTACTGTACGAGTAGTGTTTTGGAAAAGTCCATTTTAATCATATCAGAAAGTTTCCTAGCATTCTGATTTTCCAAATATTTGGAGTTCCTACGGTAACCAAAAAGTAAAGTAGGTACACTACTTTTAATATCGGTTATTGCTTGTTTATTACAAAATAAATTATCAAACTACAGTTTTGCGCATACCTAAATATAAAAAAATATCAGTACAATTTTATCGATATTTCCAGCAACACCATGGTTGCTCTCCTGCCAATGGTAACCTAATTATTGGGGACTTGCTGAGCTTAATTTGATCGATATTAATTTATGGCACACTCGAAGCAAATATTGACTGCACAAGCGCAAATAAGTGTTGCCACATAATGTCGAATTCTCCCTAACGTGAATAATACCCAAGAATACATTAATTATTGAAAATAAATCCTAAGTTTAAAAAAATATTCCTAATACTAAACTTAAGGTTTTAATAGGATTTTTTTTATTAAAAACCCCGATGTAAAATCAGGTCAAATGATGTGGTTCCTTTGTCTGGACTGTAAAGTCTATATGTAATTCGTAAGGTCAAATTAAGGGTACCTACCGTGTTTAAAATAAAATTTGCGTCTAATATATTTAAAAAACCGACTAAAAGTTATCAATGCATTATCTGTAAATGTTTTGTTACCCGTACCACTGGCTAGGACATCATAAATTCGAATATTCTAGTGGTAATTGTTCTTGTAACAGTTATATTGGGACTACGTTGAGTCCAACCGACTCTAAATTTCCAACGAATTCGGGGAAAATATCCTTGGTTGGTAACATTTTGGTAAAAAGCACAATTACTTTTACGAAGTTTACGCTAGACCCTGTGTTTGAAATGTTAAATGCGTAGCGCTAAATAGAAGAAGTTAGCTGTTTGACTTGGTTAACTTTGATGAATTTATAAGTAGGTAAAGGGTTCGGTTGTTGGTAGTTCTCAATACTAACTGATGGAGTTAATTTTTTATTATGGGTTGGTACTAATTGTACATTATGATACAGGCAGTAAAATACGAGCAGATAAAACTAAGAGTACCTAATATTATAACTTTTTATTAAGTCATCAATATTATTTTTCATGAGCGATTTCATGTAGCGACTAGTGGCCCGCCCTCACTTTGTTTCAAAACCCGGTCCTTTCTGTAGTAATTTTTATTTATGGTATAGCAATTCTTTGCAATTTATTCTTAAGTAAATATTGCACTTAAAAAAATCTCGGAGGGTTCAGGTAGGACTCGAACCCACAACCTTCCACAATCCACCACCCACAAGTACAGCCACCCGGATTGTGGGAGGTTCCCAAAGATATGCTCACGCCCCGGGTGGGGGACGGAGAAACTGCTCTGGATAATGTTTCCATCTCAGTGGTTGCGTTCGCCGTGCATAGCGATGCACGGGGCATTGGGCGCGGCCTGTGGTAGGCCTTGGTGTCAATCCGGTGTTGCCCAGCTGGCGAGTCCGGACCCCATCGGCATAGTTCCTCCCCGCGAGGAGTGGAACGTCCGGTGAGCGGTCTCGAGCCAGCTGGGCGGTCTTGGTGTCGTTGTCAGTCTAGTCAGTATCCGCCGGGACTAAGTCCCGCGGATACGGTCGTCTGTCGGGGGGGCGTCGATGGTACGGCGCGATCTCTCGCAAGTGGGCAAAGGATGACTGCCCCGCGCGGGCAAACATCCTGGCACTCAAGCGGGCCAACGAAGTCATCGAGACTCTCCATCCGGGTGTCCCGAGTTATCGTCGAATTCCTCACGAAGCGAGGGGCCTTTACTATAGAGCGCAACGCAAGCGATTGCTGAGCGCGCAATCGTTTGCGTTCAGTCTCCGCGACCAGAGCGTACCAGGCCGGGGCGGCGTAGGTAAGCCTAGTGCGAATGTACGCCTTGTAAATTCCCAACTTCGCTCGTAGAGGGATATTGGACGACAAGACGGGACTCAAGAGAGAACGAGCAGCTCGGCATTGCGCCACGGTGTTGCCAATGTGGGCAGACATAGTCAGCCGCCGGTCTATGGTGACCCCAAGGTACTTGACCGTTGGGGACCAGGTGATATTGCTGCCGAGCATGGTGAGAGGGGGCAGGATCCCCCTCCCACCGACGGCTATCGCCTGGGTTTTCGCCACGTTGACCGTCAGCCTCCAATCCTTTAACCACTTGGGGAGAGCGTCGAGCGCGCGCTGCATCTTAACTACAGCGTGCTCCGTCGTGAGGGACGAGGTGATAAAAGCGGGCGTCGTCAGCGTAGAGCGCCAGCACGGCACCGCCTGCCACAGGGATGTCGTCCGTGTATCTGCCGTAGCAGATAGGCGAAAGACAAGATCCCTGCGGCACGCCGGCCGCGACCGGACGCACAGTCGATAACGCGCCGTCCACTATCACCTGAAAGCTTCGCTGAGCTAAGAAAGTGGCTATGATGTGGGAGGTTGTGCTTTCTGTAGTAGTTTCAAACTGTACCCAAAAGATGGCGCTGGGTGTGAATTACAACGTGGTAGTGTTATGTGTTTTCAGATTCCCTATAAGCTTTGATGTTTTTCACAGATGTATTAACCTTTTTTATTTGTTCACAAACGTTTATGGACATAGGCGTTAGCAATCGCGGTAACATTAGTTAAATTTTTTAGAAGTTTACAACTAGTTTCGTTTGAGAATGAATCACTCTAAATATATCCTTGAAGGTTTTAATACGCTAAACCCTACAATACATTATCATTATATCACAACAAAGTTAATTTACTTTTCGGATCCAAAATTCCAAAATATCTGAACACTTTCGCTGAGTATCCCAAATAAGTTCCCCAAGCCGAGCTAACCGCAACTGCGGATACCTCCTCCAGGGATTATGATACAGTCAACTCTTCACCACATACCTTTATACAGTTCCTATGTCTTTAAGTATTAGGTTCAATATCGCACTGACTTTGTGTAGCATCACGTGGTAACTGTACGGAGAGAATTGGTGGGACTCGAATAATTCCTGTAATTCGACCTGTCGCCAGGCGAATTTAGTCCTGGACGTGCCACACAAGTTTGTGGTGTTAGGTGACATAAGCATTATGCATGTGGAAACAACAGATATGTGAAGCTATACAAGAATCTTTGCTCTACGAATCGAAATTATTTTAAGACTTTACTTATTTGCACTAACACTAGAATTGGCCCCAGGCTCCAAAATGATGCGTTTTTCGCAACTAGATTTACAATAAAATACAGAGATAGTCATGAGATTAAGAAACATTTTTTACATAATAGGTGGCAGACAAAAAGATTGATCACTTGATATTAAGCGATTGCTGCCGCTTATCACCACGCTTGCCTAATGCGGATTGGTGATCACAAACCCGAGTCGTGTTCTAAAAATTTGAAATCTACTTATGTTCCTCTCGCGAATTGAACCCGGGACCGCGAGATCACGGCCCGGTACTTAAACCACTAGACCAACGGGGCGTTATTAACTGTAAGACCATGTGAAAATCATTTTTTTATAGTATCCCTAGAAAATCGACACAAACGAGCAACAAGTCTTGATCAAATATTCGAAACACCAAACAACATCAGTATTCCTTACCTACCGGTATAATAAAAGTCCTACGCTATGTAAATGTACTGGGATAGGACGAGTTGATCTCACAAATACCTATACGACATTTTTCGGCTAAAAATGTTCAATATGATATACAAGGTTGTTATGAATTCCTTTATCCTTCGCAAAATTATGGCACAAAGTGAAAGGCGGCATTGATAGCTTGTATGTGCGATAGGATTTACACGATACTTATTACTTTTGATGAAACTGAGGGCACAAAGGTACATCATTAGAAACGAACAAGTAAGTATTGCTGGAATTTCGTATTTATTTAATTTGCTTACGTTTTCATGATCATATTGGGAACGTATTTTCATACAAAATTGTCTCATATTGCTTTGATTCATAATTCTGCGCAGGTCGTTAGTTTCGTCAAAGGAAATAAGTAATTAGTCGTAATACAATATGGAGGAGGAAACCGGAGAGATATTGTGTCGTGTCGCAGAGTCGTTTGTTTCAACCAATAACCCTCATTTCCTGTGCAGTCCATATTATTGGCTGTGTCTGTGACGTGCCGTTTATTAGATTTAATAGCCATAGTTGTTTTGCTTATAAACATTGTGTCTTTATTGCGCTCAATGTTGGCAACGCATAGCCAAAAAAAGACATAATTAATAAGCCACGCTAACATGATTTGCTGGTAGTTCTCTCGCTACGGTAAAAATAATAAAAGTCTTGTTCTTGTATAAATCTTAGAAGTTCCTCCCGCCTTGCTAAGCATACGTTTTATTGTCAATACGATACTAAAATTAATACTACGATATAAAGAGACGACTTCTAATAGACAACCACGAATTCTTATAGAGAAACACTCACTTCTAATAGCAAAGACGAAACACTTGCGCGATATAATCAACACCCATCGCCATCTATCGGGGATGATTGGAACTAATAACCAGACTAATTCCCGAAACAAGTGAGGACGGACCACTAGTTTAAATAAAGATTGTCCCAAATTGTGACTTGCCGACACCCGCAGCACGCAACCACAGGGCTTAAAACAACCTACGTCGGAGGAAAATATTTTTTTCGTCCTCTTTTCATCCTGCCTTTGGTCCTGAGCGGATTGTACTGTATTATAATAATATTTATGTAAATGAAATGGAATAATAAGCATGTTTTCGGTTCTTTTCCTATTAAACTTCCAATATTTTCCTCTTCAACAGGTAGCATTTCTGCTTCAAGAATTTGTAATTTGCAGTTATTTCTCAAATATTTATAATTATTTCTTTGAGGTTCAAAACGAAAATTATTTGATATTGTGACTTCATTATTTATAGCAATAGGCGTCATACACGTTTCCTCACGATATTTCTCCACTGTTGATTCTGATATCTGTAACACAGGTGCTTGAGCTACCTATCCCAGAGTCAGCTCAAGGTATGTAATGTAGTGAAATATATTTATTATATTATATTATTATTTTCCATGATCGGAAACCTCCACGTATACCACATTTTTTCTGTTATAAAAGTGCTAGTAATAATCTTATTTTTATTCGTATTTCATGAATATTTTATGCAAAAGTATTGCCAATCTTTTCCATTCAAGAAGAGCTCTCTCTTGGTTTGTGGCAATGCTAATAATTTGTCATAATATCTCTATTGAGGTATTACACCGTGCACTGTTAATTATGAATAACTTCAAAGGCTTGGTACATGTGGTTTCCCAAATTTACTCCAGATAGTCCATAACCTAAATATTCGCTGCAGTGTCAAAGCATAAATAACAAGTCTCAACCCGACGCGAAACGATTTATGTAAATTTTCCAGTACATTTCCTCTAGACTTCAGGTTTTCAAACTTTTTTCTGACAGACTATTTAAAATCTTAACAGTTACGTAGACTCCCGGCTGTTACATCTAAAAAACGTATCAAAAATTTGGAGATTACATCTACTCCTCTTTCCATACTAATATTATAAATGGGAATGTGTGTCGGCCTGTCTGTCTGTATGTTTGTCCTTTCTCTCACGGCGAAACGGAGCGACGATTTCACGTGTTTTTAAGTGGAGATAGTGAAGGGATGGAGAGTAACATAGGCTACTTTTTGCCCCTTTCTCGCCCCCCAATTTAGGGAAGTGGGGGGCGCGAGTGAAACTGCGGGCAAAAGCTAGAGGTATAATTATTTGTATATTAATATACTCCATTCATGCTGCACTTCGTCTAATTAAACTAATTTCTATCAGACGGCAGTCGCTTCATAATAACCAGAACTCCCCAAATCTTAAATCGTGACATAACCCCGGACTCTGAAGGAGTCTTCGTTCTATAAAGAGTCAGAGTAATCATATACTATGTATAAAGAGATAACTTCTATAGACAACGACAAGGCTTATAGGTAACCGAAAACACGAAACGCTTGCGTGATGTATTGCACACAGCGCCATCTATTGGCTCATTGCTGAATTACGGGTCCCGGTCGGCGGTGATCCACTTACCATCGGTGACCCCGTGCTCGTTTGCCTTCCTATAATATAAAAAGAAAAAAAAAAAAGAAGCGAAGTGAAGGCGGGCCACTAGTTCTTCTATAAAGAAGATAAAAAACTATTGAAAACTGACGCATTACTCTGAAGTAGCCTTCCAATTGTGTTTTTTTTTTAATTTGAAATTTAAGATGAAAGTAATCCAACGCTTTTAACATTCAAACACGTAGGGATGTGGTGACCTAGTATCTTTTCGGTCGTCCGGTACGAGATCCCAACTCATGGTTTGAGAAACAGTGCTCTAGAGTTCTAGACTATGTAGCGCGGACTGTTTTACGCAAAATATTGTCTCAAATTGTGACTTGCCGACTCCTGCAGCACGCAACCACAGGCTTAACAACCTACGTCGGAGGAAAATATTTTTTTCGTCCTCTTTTCATCCTGCCTCTGGTCCTGAGCGGATTGTACTGTATTATAATAATATTTATGTAAATGAAATGGAATAATAAGCATGTTTTCGGTTCTTTTCCTATTAAACTTCCAATATTTTCCTCTTCAACAGGTACGCATTTCTGCTTCAAGAATTTGTAATTTGCAGTTATTTCTCAAATATTTATAATTATTTCTTTGAGGTTTCAAAACGAAAATTATTTGATATTATGACTTCATTATTTATAGCAATAGGCGTCATACAAGTTTCCTCACGATATTTTTCCACTGTTGATTCTGATATCTGTAACACAGGTGCTTGAGCTACCTATCCCAGAGTCAGATCAATGTATGTAATGTAGTGAAATATATTATTATATTATTATTTTCCATGATTCGGAAACTCCACGGATACCACATTTTTTCTGTTATAAAAGTGCTAGTAATAATCTTATTTTTATTCGTATTTCATGAATATTTTATGCAAAAGTATTGCCAATCTTTTCCATTCAAGAAGAGCTCTCTCTTGGTTTGTGGCAATGCTAATAATTTGTCATAATATCTCTATTGAGGTATTACACCGTGCACTGTTAATTATGAATAACTTCAAAGGCTTGGTACATGTGGTTTCCCAAATTTACTCCACATAGTCATAACCTAAATATTCGCTGCAGTGTCAAAGCATAAATAACAAGTCTCACCCGACGCGAACGATTTATGTAAATTTTCCAGTACATTTCCTCTAGACTAGAGGTTTTCAAACTTTTTTCTGACAGACCATTTAAAATCTTAACAGTTTACGTAGACTCCCGGCTGTTACATCTAAAAACGCATCAAAAATTTGGAGATTACATCTTCCGTGTTTGTCTACTCCTCTTTCCATACTAATATTATAAATGGGAATGTGTGTCGGCCTGTCTGTCTGTATGTTTGTCTTTCTTTCACGGCGAAACGGAGCGACGATTTCACGTGTTTTTAAGTGGAGATAGTGAAGGGATGGAGAGTAACATAGGCTACTTTTTGCCCCTTTCTCGCCCCCCAATTTAGGGAAGTGGGGGGCGCGAGTGAAACTGCGGGCAAAAGCTAGAGGTATAATTATTTGTATATTATATAACTCCTTCATGCTGCACTTCGTCTAATTAAACTAATTTCTATCAGACGGCAGTCGCTTCATAATAACCAGACTCCCCAAATCTTAAATCGTGACATACCCCGGACTCTGAAGGAGTCTTCTTCTATAAAGAGTCAGAGTATCTATACTATTTATAAAGAGATAACTTCTATAGACAACGACAAGGCTTATAGGTAAACCGAAAACACGAAACGCTTGCGTGATGTAATTGCACACAGCGCCATCTATTGGCTCATTTCTGAATTACGGTCCCGGGCGGCGGTGATCACTTACCATCAGGTGACCCGCTTGCTCGTTTGCCTTCCTATAATATAAAAAGAAAAAAAAAAAAAAGAAGCGAAGTGAAGGCGGGCCACTGGTTCTTCTATAAAGAAGAAAAAAAACTATTGAAAACTGACGCATTACTCTGAAGTAGCCTACCAATTGTGTTTTTTTTTTAATTTTCAAGATGAAAGTAATCCAACGCTTTTAACATTTAAACACGCAGGATGTGGTGAGCTAGTATCTTTTTCGGTCGTCCGGTACCAGATCCCAACTCATGGTTTGAGAAACAGTGCTCTAGAGTTCTAGACTATGTAGCGCGGACTGTTTTACGCAAAATATGGTAACTTTACTTTACAACCTTGGCAGTGTAACCCGGTTTAGCGTGCCCCACTCATTCTTGTTTAAAATATGTTGTTTTCACAAAGAAAATTCTTCCCTGGAAAATTGGAATTTTCATCGCGGCATATTAGGTATTGCCATTGAATTTTCTGAATAGTTTTGAACTTGCGAGAAATTACTAGAACGGTGTTATACTCGTAGTTCTTTTGATTTAAAAACCAATTTTTGTTCAGAATTCGGCTCAAATCAACAAAACAAAAAGTTAAAGCTTTTTTTATGTATAAAAAAGCTTTAACTTTTTGTTTTGTTTAAGTATAAAAAAGCTTTAACTTTTTGTTTTGTTGATTTGAGCCGAATTTGTATGTATGTTAATGCAGATAAGATTTATTTACTACTTATACCTAAGTGTTTATTTTTATCTGAGCCTCTTAGAATTACCTACTTTTAGTCAGGTATTGGTTCGCTCACGTTAACCTGGCGCCAAATAGCACATTGATGGCCCATTCAATCGGAATAATTAAAGGAATATAGAATGCGCTACTGTTCACACAAATGTTCTACGTAAGCTAACCGTAGAGGTTTGCCATTGAAACCGAAATATCAGATGGAAAACACCTCCGTTTACTAATCTTCCAGGTGACTCCTGCCCCATGGTCGGATACTCTGGTTAAGACATTGGACATACCATTCTAAGAGGCATAATAGAGCTGCGCAAGATCTCGACAACTGGTGGCAACTTTTGCTAACAATTTTCAAAAAGTCGGGTGTCGGTCCTCTCCATTTGAAGGACCGGCGAAGAATAAGAATCTTCCATAAACAAGTCAGATACATTATTCTTTAATGACAGTCTATTACCCTTGAATCGTTGACCGGAAAACATAAGTTACCCTTTTCTGTCGAGTACACTGGATATTTACTACTACCCGGCTGTAACGGTAAGGTATAAATAAGTATGAATAACTGCAAGTATAAGGTATAAATGTGCAGTTACCGTAGTGTATCCAATGGATTGTACTCGTATTATGGTATACCTATTATTTTCGACTTGTTTTTTGATATATTTATGGAAATGGAAACTTATATTTTTAGTATCTGAGATAGGCAGTTGCGTCCAAAGTACTTTGGAGCCAGTGGTACGCTTGGTTCGTGACACAAGCTTTGTCTCTGTGTAATGTATGTATGTATTGATCATGATCCAGTACTTGGGATGTCTGAATATTACAAGGGACTGCTATCTGACATTCACCATCCTTAGACAGAATACAATGACAAGGACTATTAATTTAGCTAATGCAGGATTAAATTATCAAAGGCCATTAATTACTCCAGTATTAAATACAGTTAAACAATTCACGTCACAAAAAAGTCTATAGTTTTTTTTTATGCACGAGTGTCTAGATCAGGTTATTCGAATATTATAAGTCCAGTCGAACATTAACTAAAGCTCAATCAAATTGCATTAAGTATAGGAAAAGCAACACTATTTGCGCTTCACATGCTATGACATAAGATACTAGAGTGTATTACTGCGCACGAGAGTACCCGGGCTCAATGGACTTTGTGGCAGTAAATACACGGATACTCGGGACCGACCGATGAGATCAGTGCGCCAAGAGTTGTTTATTGGTCCTATAGTTCTTGCCTCCCTCTGCTGAATTTGATCCCATGTAATAAGTAGTAGCTATCGTGTTGTGCCAATGCGTTCGTCGCGGATTCGTTTCCTGGTCTTTTTAAGTGGGTAACATTCTTCTATACTATTTATAAAGAGATAACTTCTATGGACAACGACAAGGCTTATAGGTAAACCGAAAACACGAAACGCTTGCGCGATGTAATTGGACACAGCGCCATCTATCGGTTCATTTCTGAATTACGGTCCCGAAGCGAAGTGAGGGCGGGCCACTAGTTTGATATAAATTCACTCGGGTGTGGTTCCTGGGAATTCTCGCAGCGACTCCGAAGTGGTAAGGACCAAAAAATATTATAATATGAATTAGTGAAATTGTATCACATTGACCTCGGCTGTATCATTATTTTTATCTCCATGACTATCTCTCATGGAGCCACCGCGGAGTATTTTCGCTATAAAAGTCCTTAATACGCCTATTTTTCTTATCATATTTCCCCAGGTTTCTCTTTTCTTGCTTGTGTGACCTTTTTCATCGCCACCATTTTCATATTTTTTGGGGCTGGTTTGCTAAAAACATTGCCAGATAAATAAACACGTCAAAACACAAAGGCTACCTGTGTATTTATCATGGAAACGTGCTGGGACAAAGTTTTGCAAATAAAAAAGTTGCCTAATTTTGTTACTAATGTTTTTGGTTCCCAGGGGAAACCATCATGTAGCTCAACCGGTAAATTAAAAAATAATAAATAATATTCCTAATTTTAAAATAGTCCTATGGGCTATTATGACATGATACACGCAATATGGAAAAAAATGTAAGCAATAAAAATTATTTAAACGAGAATTAACGCGACGTTCATTGTTAGTACCTACAGTGCATAGTATGTACTTCTTGCTTGACGTTTCGGCTTCGTTGCAGCAGCAGTGGTCACAAGCGGACTGGCGGTGCAGGGCGTCGTCTGCTAGAGCCTGGCAGCGAATCTTCGGACGGGTGTCCGATTCGCTACCTACCTACCGAAGATTCGCTCACATTGTGACTTATTAAGTCAAGCATGAAGTACAATAAACGTCGCGTTAATTCCCGTGTTAATGAAATGAGAATGAGCTGAGAGAGATTAAATAAATAAATAAATTGAGACATCATCACATACATTGTCCTGGTCCCAAACTAAGGTTTTCTTTGTACTATGGAAACCAGAAACAACGAAGGGACCAGAAACACCCAGACCCAACACAAATATCTGTTTCATCAACAAACATTTGTGTTGGTGCGGGAATCGAACCCGCGACCCTTGCGTCTCAACCGGCGCTCAAACCATTGCGCCAAACGGGTCGTCAACTATTTGTATTTGTAAAGATTGTGATGTTATTCTACCGGATAAGTGATGTGTTTCGGCACTTTATCAGCTTGTTGCAAGTGGGGTTCTAAGGGATGTGTGGCTTTTGACCCTAATCATAAATAATATGTAAATAAATTGTCACAACATTAGGATGACCATATCAATGCGATCGCAGTCAGATACCCCACACCCAAAAACTAAGTAGGTGTGCGTTAAATATATCTAAGACATTTAATGCTTAACTTTCCCAAGTCGCACAAATGTACGCAAAGTTAAGTGTGTAACGTTGTATATCAAATTCCTACGTTAACTTACGGCGGAACTTTAGCCATAAACCGAGTTTAATACTAACTCGCTTATGTCACGTTACTCAGCTCAGTTCAGAGGTGTGAATCTTAGCGGTTTATCCCGAGAATATTTCCATAGTATAGATACCAACTAACTAGTTGCAAGGCAAATAATGTCTTAGCGACGCTTCCAGTAGGTAAATTGTTTAGGCATTCCTCATCAGCAACCTACGTTCGTCCACTGCTGGACATAGGTCTCCCCTAATGCACGCCACCGCTCCCGATTTTCGGCCACTCTCATCCAGCCCACTCCAGCCAGCCTTCGAATGTCGTCATCCCATCTTGTAGCAGGGCGTCCAACACTACGTTTGCCGAGTCGCGGTCCTCCACTCAAGGACCTTATGGCTCCAACGGTTGTCAGTTCTGCGGCTAATGTGACCAGCCCACTGCCACTTCAGTTTGCTAATTCGGTGGGCTATGTCGGTTGACTCTGGTTCTCTGTCGGATTACATCATTTCTGATGCGGTCCTTCAGAGATACTCCGAGCATAGCCCTTTCCATAGCTCTTTGAGCGACTTTGAACCGCTGGATTAATCCAGCCGTGAGTGTCCACGTCTCGGCACCGTAAGTCATGGACCGGAAGGACGCACTGGTCGAAGACTTTCGACTTAAGACTTTGAGGGATGGGTGACGACAGCCTAGCTGAATTCTTCTATTGACTTCTCTCTCGAAGTTGTTTTTTGCCTAGTTGGAGCGTTTGTCCTAGATAGACATATTCCTGGACAACTTCGAGAGGTACTCCATAACAGCGACCGGTCCCGGATCAACGAGCTCGTTGAACATGACCTTGGTTTTATCCAAGTTCATCCGAAGACCGATGTGTTTAGAAGATTCAGCCAGGCTGTTCACCATCTCCTGTAGGTCCTGTAAGGTTTCCGCCAAGATGACGATGTCGTCTGCGAATCGTAGGTGTGACATGTACTCGCCATTAATATTAATTCCGCGCTCTTTCCAGTTTAGCGTTTCGAACATGTCCTGCAGCGCAGCGGAGAAGAGTTTCGGAGATATAACATCTCCTTGTCTCACACCACGTCGCAATAGTAGTAGGCATTCCTACTATGTGTGTATTATGAGTAAAAAGTATCAGCCTAACTGTCTCACTGCAGGGCAAAGGCCTCCATCATAGAAATCAAGTTGCTACTATGATGGGTTTAGGCTTAATCACCACGCTTGCCTATTTATCATTCCATGTAAGTATACTTGACTGTAGTAATAACAAATATATCATTTGAAAAATGAGATACAATTTTAATGTCATTATTTTCTTTAATGAATAAGATAAAAGAGGCTAGTGGACGTTTGCATTTTGCAAAGATAAATCTCTACATATTTTTAGTCGGAAATATCTCGCAATGGCTTTATATTTCCTTGCTTTTAAAATACACAAATTGTGTAATACTGCGGAGAATGGGATGCAAGAATGTCATATATCATTACAAAAGAAAATTTCAATGACGCCCATTTATGTCGGGCATTTGTAAAGACCCTAGTTAATGATATAATTTAAGATGAAAACGGTTGCATGCATTCTCATTACCATAACAGAGTTTTTGTGGCGGATGGTTTCAAACATTTTTTGTTCCAGGATTTTCAGATTTTTTTAAAGACATCACGATCGTTATGCAGTATTTTTGTATAATTTTTGTTTTTAAGACTAGATAGAAGTGATAAACGAGCAAGGGGCGAACCGTTTAAGATTGGCTTACCATTTGATGAACTAAATGATAAGTGTGGACTACACCCATGAATATTTGCGGGATAACCTACCTATGTAATCTAGATTTGAATCTATACATCATCAGTAGTAGTTCAAGGTCCAATTCAGGGGGGGTGGAAAAATTTGGCAGCGCTCTTGTGCCCCACTGTTTGGGGAACTAGACATTTGTTATAAAAGCTCATTTATAAAAGTCACGTCATTTGATACTTATTATTTAACTCGTATCGCTAATTTATTCACTAAAATGTTTGCTCAACCATAATAATGAAATTAATTCAGTTTTATAGCCCCGTTGACAAGGCACAACAATAAAAATATTTTTCTACCGTTTATAGCTCCTATTGTAACTTGTAACTGCTGTTATAAATATTATAATTTTGCTCGTAAATCATCTTTTGATTCAGGTTACGCAGACGACATTAATTGTAGTTTAGGCATGAACGTGAATAATTTAGGCTTTAAGTCTTATTTGAGCCGTTTATTGAGTTTTAAAGATGATGAGAATTCGATGGCAGGATCTTAAAGGTCATATTTGTAGTAGGTACAGTCGAGCTCAAAAATATGTAATACACTTTAGGACCTTGTTACATTAGGCCTACATATTTATAAGAAAGTGGAAGTCGTTTTCTTATACATATGTACTGTGACAAGGTCCTAAAGTGTATACATATTTTCGAACTCGACTGTACAATGTAGTGAAAATTACAAAGAGTAGTGTAGGTACCTAATAATTTTCGTTTCCATAACCAAATTTAGATTTGTATGAATATTAAAATATGGCTAGATCAATTATTAAAGACGGCGTATAAAATATAAAAATCAAAATAATCTAACTTACTTTATTAAACGAATATTGTGCTGCAGTCTATTAAAACGTATGCATTTTACATGTTAAAATGTCATTATAATATCTGATCGCAAAAGGATTACATAAAATTACGCTACAATCACGCTAACCATGACAAAACATAACAAAACAATTATAATACCTATAGGTATTTTTCTTTCACTGTCTTTGCCAAAAAATCTATTCCTTACTTAACCGTATACAAACAAAGCACAATTTTGACGCACCATAACGCCAGTTATTCGGCGAAACATCAACGCACCGAAAGAAAAGAGTAATGGTAGTCGATTGCTGGAGACTACACGATTTTTTCCGCCAACACAACTCATTGACAATTTAGCCGACGAGTATCTTCCCCCGTTTTTGCTTCTACCGATAATATATTATGTGGACGTGTACTGTATGAAATGAAATGTCAAGGGCTCGTCGGGTTACGCTTGAAGGTTCTGTGGGTATGTCAACAAATTACAGCGTGTCCTTCCACTGCTGACCGTTGGATTAATTTATGATGTTTTCAATATTGGTTTCCTATATGTACTATTATTTAATTGACTACCTCGATGGCGCAGTAGGTAGTGGATCGCAATATAAAGCGACGGCTGTTTCGTTCTTTTGTTTGATCCCCGGGTCGGGCCAAAAATTTGTACCTGAGTTTTCCTATAAAGAAATTCTCAATGACAGCCTAAAGTTTGGATGTTGGCGGTCTTATACCCGCCCCGTGCCTCGGAAAGCATGTTAAGCCGTGGGCCCTAGCCCTGCGCCCAATCTTTCTTCGGTCGTGTCACACTGATGTCCCATCGAATAAAAAGAAAAAAAAAGCTTTTATTGCTCTCTTACATCACTTAATCCAATTAGGTACAGCACATAATATAACAGTAGGTAAGTAACCATATTTATCCTTATCTTATGCATTTTTTTAATTGACGTCCAGCGACATCTATCAGTAGACAATGGAACTACTTTTCCGAAACGAAGTAACGGCGGGCCAGTAGTATTAATTATAACAAGTACTAAAAAGGCCTCCACTCAGCTTGGAGTCGAAGAGCTCAGAGAACACATCGATTCGTGCTCGGATTTTTGTTTGTAACCTTTGTGCATATTTTTACCATTCATTAGGAGGTGAGGGAAATCGATCAATGAAGTATTTCTGGACCTGGCACTTAACAGAAATAAAACCGAAGCCATTAATCAAAAAATATTGTATGCCCCGCGTCAACACTAATGTTTTGTCACTCTATATGTATGATTACCTACATGTATTGCCTTGATATTGCTCGACCTTTTTAGATCTCGAAGGATAGACCCTTCTTTTGATTCTGAGAAAGGTGTTATATTTTGTTGTCATTATTCGGTTTTATATTAGGAAGTATTTTTGACAGATTCTGATTATTCTGGATTTTCCTGGAGGGGAGGGCAATGAAGAAGGGAATCAAGTAACTAGGTAAGGTGCACTTATAGTGCGTAAACCATGGCCAGGGTCATTTCCATCGAGATGTCATTTATCATTACCGTGGACTACCACGGTAATGACGGATTTTGATGTCAACTTCGGTGACATATACAGGGTGTATCTGTGAACATTTACATCCCTTTAACTACGTGTTCTATCAACCATTCTGAACAACATTTGTTCAACAACTTTTCAAAATTCATGCAAAAATTTTTCGACTCTACATACAAAATGACCAAGTCACGTAGACCGACTTTGTATGGAAAGATGAAATTTTTTTATGCGAATTTTCGAAAGTCAAAGAACAAATGCTGTTCAGAATGGTTGGTAGAACACGTGGCTAAAAGGATGTAAATATTCACAGATAAGCAGTTCCCTGTATGAAAGCAGTCTTCGAATCCATATTCCACCGAAGTTGGCATCTCAACAATTGCCTTGGGGTCATTCTTTTAAAAAAGTCATTTCCGTGAATTGCCACGGTAATGACGGATTTTAATGTTAACTTTGGTGAAATATGGATTTAAAGATTGCTTACACATATTCCACCGAACTTTACATCAAAATCCGTCATTACCGTGGCATGCCATGGTAATTTATTTATTTGAATGACGAATGACATCTCGATGGGAATATCGCTGGCCATGATTTACGCGCTAAGCGCACCTGATGTAGTTACTCGAAGACCCCTCCCCCCTTCCCCCCTACCGGTGAGTTTCCCTTAAACAAACCTTGCGCCTGTCAATACTAATACCGTCAATACGGCTCCCTGCCTTTGATTCTTGGGAAACTTCCTCTGGGTTAACAAGAGGAAGGAGAGTTTATTAAGCCGTAAATGGCTATTATTTTCCTTGATTTATCGCTAAACAGGTGCTCTGGTTTTGTTGAAGAAGTCTGATTATGGTGTTGATATAAATAAGGTAGGTAATGATTGTATTGATAAAAATGTAGCTTAATTAGCATTGGCGAGCCTGTTTTTCGTAGAGATGTAAATATAGACAAAGTCATTAACTCCTAAAACATTAAATAACAATAAAATTTAATATTTGTATGTGTTATTTAATTTACTTATCTGTTGTCTGATATCCGTTATACGAGTGCTTAAGCTACTTAGTGTGGTATCTATGTAGGTATAAGAGAAAGTATGATTTTAAATTTTTTTATTTTTTCAAATCCAGGATATATTTACTTACTTTGCGTAACACGATTGCTTAAGTTAAGTACTTAGGGTGGAATCAATATAATAAGAGAAAGTATGATTTTTAAATTTTACTTTTTTATATTCAATTATGTGACTGATGCATTAATTAACTTACTTTGCTATTCGTTACTTTGTGGACTACTTACACAAAATACATATTGACACAGAAGGCTGACTGCCCACTAAGAGCTAAAAATATATCATGTACTCACGCAAGCGCACTAACGGGCAAAAACGCCTTTTCGACCACATTAATCCTAACTTATGACATAAGATTGTCAAACTGTCGAGGTCTATGGTAGAGGCCGTGTACTTATGTACTCATGCCGGGCAACAACCCTAGCATATGTCAACGAACTCTTCTAAATTCAAAATCAGGTCAAAGTCTAACTTCTGTGTGTAATAATTTTGTGCTACTTAATTGAAATCCTCTAAACTACGACCTACGACTGTCGTTGTCAACGCATCCCTTTGTTTTTATTGTGACGTCACATGCAAACAACAGTTTATGGTTACAGATCCCATATCGTGATACCAGCCACTTTGACACAATGACCCAGATACTTTATAGACTATTCCAACGGAGTCATTAATTTAGTTTTTATAGATAAATAAATATTATTGGTATCATAAATTTGGGTATCGTCAAGTTACAACTCTGTGACCATTTTCTTTACTTGTTGAGATGTTTACATTGTATTGTTGTTTAAATTATCTATGTATTCAGATTTTTTTTATTTCATACGTAGTAGACTTGCAGGTGGATCACCTAATGGTAAGCGATTGGCAGCTATATTGGACCTCCAGCAACCCCACTTTTTCGGCAATAATCTGCGCAGTGCTTTGATACTCGTATCTACCTCTGAATCACTGTTAATAAACTATCGACGTTTTTACATTATTCAAATATTTCATTTGTTAATTTGGACACCAAAATACATTAAGATGTAGAAATGTATTAGATATAGAGAAGTATTAGGTAGGTATTAGTCGGGACATCTTTAGCTACCTATGTGACATGCAGTTGATTCGGTTACTAGTGAAGTTCAATTGAAAGAAGTGTGACTTGATATTTTTCAATAGAAATGGTTTCTACCGGTTTTAATGGTATTGTCGAGTGCAATAGTATCGATAAGTTAATTTGAGTAATACTATTGATAACGCCAATATAGATAGTATCCATAGTATTGTAATTTCTAACATAATCAAATACTATCAAAACACGACACGTGGCAATACTATCGATACCCAACACTACTTAGAATGCTGCTTTGAACCTTGAGAGAGCGTCGATCTATTAACTGGGTATACTTAAACTGTGACACCAGTATATCATACTTAAGTCACTATTTCTAGTTAATCTTTATTGTATTCTCCGCCACTTCCACCAAATTTCGTCATGGGTAAGGCTTAACCTTTTTCTACTCATAACGGTCCATTGCAGTTTGTGAGCGAGGGTCCCAGCTTTTAGTTGCGGGTCGACTTGATTTAACCTAACCCATTTTGGTGAGCCTTCAGAAAAATGGGAGAAAAATCTTTGGATATAATATTAACCCTTCATGTGCACGTATTGTAGTTGATCATCTATTGTTGACGCTTGACGTCATTTGTCCACACTATTGTTAAAAAAAAGTGGGTACAGTCGAGTTCAAAAATATGTATACACTTTAGGACCTTGTCACAGTAAATACGTATAAGAAAACGACTTCCACTTTCTTATAAATATGTATTGTAACAAGGTCCTAAAGTGTATAGGTACATATTTTTGAACTCGACTGTACCTATTTGGTATTTTTGTAGAAATTATTATGATATTTAAGGGTTATTTCTATATAAAAAAATAAAATACTAATGATGTCAATTATAATTCTAGGCTCCTGCATAATCGTATAATTCTTTTTCCATCTCAAGGTTTTATGAAGATAAAAAAAAACTTTTATTAAGTCCCGGGTCTGATTCTTGGTCACGTCAATTTAGGAAACTACATTTTCTATGTTTTCTTGGGTCTGGGTGTTCTGGGTTGACGCCCCCAGTTAATTATCGCCACCTGGTTCTCATAGTACAGGGGTTGCCCTAGTTTGAGACCAAGCTGATTGGTGTGATTTTCTGGCGCATTTATTTATTTTATTTTATTTATCTATTAATTTGGGAACCAACAAATATTTTTTATAATAAGCAAGCTCAATACTCAATTCTTTATTGCTTCTGTAGTGTACAAACAGATGGTAAATAAATACAATAAATCAACCACTATAGACCCTTTAAGGTAAGCTAAATGCCGAAAAGCATTCTCTACCAGTCAAACTTTGGGTCATGCTAAAAAGACAGTGGTACATTTACAAGAATATACGAGTATAACATTCCGCGAAAGTATTTCATTTCTCCCAACGATCTAACGTTGATCGTTGTTAAATAAGAATCCCTTTTGCACTTTTTTAAACCTTCATGCGTTTTATGTTAGCTGTGAAAATTAAAAACAATATTTAGAAGCATTTTGCGATCACTTAAATAAATTTAACCTGTTTTATTCAGCTCATTACCACAACAAAGGCTTTGTATGCAAAATACTAGAAAATCGAACCATCTGAACCGTGCAATTGGGACAAGTCTCGCTGGCAATGACTGAGGTCGTTTAGCATGGACCCTTATTATTGCAGCTTCGGTGGGTATGTTAGATGAATTAAGGATTTTTCATTTAAGGTGAAGGGTACACCAGCGACGCCAATATATTTTAATTGTTAATTCGGATGGCGCATTTGGTTGTGATGAACACTTGTGTTTGTTCAGTGTGTAGGATTTTATATATGTATTTAAGTATTATATTTGTGACCCTGGATATTTGTAACACAGTGCTTAAGGTACTTAGTACAGAGTCAGGTCAATATACAAGATTTTGTTTGAATTTAAACCCGTTTTTTATATTTGCAGATCATCAGAATGTTCATAAACATTCATACTATTAATTAATTGTTTTTAATACTTTTTGGTCCGTTTTTGTTCTAGAAAATGTTGCTAGCGCCTATAGTGGTTTCCTTTGGCGTTAGCCAAGTTCTCGAATATAAATACAGTTAAAAAAATTGCATATAAATAAGAAAAGAAAAATATGAATAATTGGCTAAAATTTTTAACGGCCCACAGTTATTTGAATAAGTTCAGTAGCTAACAATTTAAATCTATTACCCTTACCCTTCGCCTTAAATTGCGGTTGAGGCACCATAATCCCCTGCTTTGTCTGTCGATTGAAATAAAACTCTGGTGTTTACATAATTTGATAGGGTATACTATTCAGGGCGTATCTGTGAACATTTATATCCCTTTAACCACGTATTCTGCCAACCAATCTGAATAACATTTGTTTATTTATTTATTTATTAAGGTCCACCAACAGCACATCATACAAACATAACATATTTTTGTTCTACGACTTTTGGAAAAAACGCATTAAAAAGTAAACTTTTCGTACAAGTCGGTCGCGTGACTTGGTAATTTAGTATGGGAAGTCGCAAAAATTTAATTTGAATTCTCAAAAGCCATAGAACCAATTTTGTTAGAATGATATTATTGGTATTCACAGTCCTTAGACCTACTTACGTAACCAAACACACATTAATAAAAATGTAAGAATAAAGTTATCAAAACAAAAACATTCATGCCGAAGCGTGGCTCTCCCACGTTCCAATATATAAAAAAGTGGTCCAATTCAAACACAGTCACTTAATAATCCCACTTCAAAGAACTCGAGAAGTTCCCGCAATCCACATCCCCATCAATTTGTCAGAGTTGAGTGAAAAATCTACCAAATTACTCGATCCAAACTTCGTAATAAGTTTTTATCGGACATTTACTTACAATGTGGCCGGAACTTTTTTAATTTCCGCCTCCTTTCCGATCAGGGCCGCAGCTTAATGTCTATTTCAGTCCAATCACACAAAAATAACACAACACTAACACTTCAAAAGATTAAAATTGAATTTACTTCATCAAATTTAAAAAACTAATTTATCAGTATCGTTACCAACTATACGTTATTAACTTTAGATTCAGGAATGTCTTGATTCCGTTTAAGTTTTTTACCACTATTCTATAGTCACTTTAAAAATAAGTTTTCCAAAGTCAATTTTCAAAGTCGAAATTCACAAGTTCAAATTTTAACAAACTTTTCCCAAAACTAACCCGTCTTAATTTTTTTAACCAAAAAACAGTGTTCTACTCTTTAATTAAATGTACTTTATTGGTACTTTGTACCCGCTGAAAACTCGATTCAATGAAGTACTGAAACGCGCGCCATACTGAAGCTGCGTGCAACCGTCCGCTGCCTTCGGGAGCTTTTCAGCACTGAAGCCTGAAAGCTTCGTGCGTTGTTTAAAGGTTAGAGATTTGTGTCTTATTAAACGCATTTTTTGGACTTTTTACGATTTATTTGTTTACAGGGTTTTCTAGTTTAACAGAGGATTAAATTAGTCTTCTATGTGTAAAATAATATTTTGTTTTGAGCTGGTATATCTGTGTTCAAATAAGCAGTGAATTGAAGTCTAGGATATTTGGCTATTTGCTGACGTGGACAACAGGTATTTTGTATATTATTTCGTATTTTTATTATGTAATATAGAAAAGACTTTACACTTATTATCAAAATAAACTGAAAGAACCGTTTCTTTCCCGCACGTCTTTCTCTGTCATTCACGTAGCATATTCAACTCGCGGTGTTAGTAGCCGTCCTTCTGTGTATTATTATTTTGTAGTACAGTCAGAAGAAGAAGTTTCTACCTCTATATGCCAGGTGTCCAAAGACCTCTTTAGGTTTTAAAGAGAGGTCTATGGACACCTTAGGTCTAACGTTTAATTTTTCAATAAGTTGTTGACTGTCATGATAGAATTTACTTATCAGCGTTCAACGAGTCACTAATATTTTTACAGTCGAAATTAATTTTTCTTTTCTTGTGTCTATTAGTTGGGCCTTACGACGATAAAGAACACACTGATGTTAATATATAAGTATTTGACGAAATGTATGTCTACGTGGCATTGATAAATTCGGTGTCAATTAAGTGTATTTATACGGGGTGTATCTGTGAACATTTACATCCCTTTAACCACGCGTTCTATCAACCATTCTGAACAACATTTGTTCAGCAACTTTTCCAAATTCTTTGAAAAAAATTTCGACTCCCCATACAAAATGGCCAAGTCACGTGACCGACTTTGTATGGAAAGATGAAAAATTTTTATGCGAATTTTCAAAAGTCATAGAACAAATGTTGTTCGGAATGGTTGGTAGAACACGTGGTTAAAGGGATGTAAATGTTCACAGATACACCCTGTATGTTTTTGTACACACCTTGCCTGCTCAGGTATATCTGTTGCTGCCTGCTACTGAACGAAATTCTGAACCGTATCAGTGACACACATTTGTCAAACACCTCGTTTATTCGATTCCCCTCTGTAATTCCCCTATATCCAGTGACATGTAAATGCAGTAACAAATCGTCCGCATACTTCCGCCAATCATTTCTCATTGTCAAACAGGTGGTTTTATTCCCATCCACGAAGTATTTGCTTCCTTCCTCTTCTGTCAAGGATACTGCGAGAAGAGAACCTTTTAGGGGAGGAAATTTAATGGAGCATTCCATTTTAGTTTTTATATTTAAGATTATAAACAATATTTGATAATAATTACATTTATGCTGCCAGTATTTTTTTCAACGCCTATTCAATACCCTTGTCCTTGAGTGGAGACCGCGACTCGGTAAACGTAGTGTAGGACGCCCTGCTACAAGATGGGATGACGACATTCGAAGGCTGGCTGGAGTGAGCTGGATGAGAGTGGCCGAAAATCGGGAGCGGTGGCGTGCATTGGGGGAGACCTATGTCCAGCAGTGGACGAGCATGGGTTGCTGATGATGATGATGATGATGATGATTCAATACCCATACAATCAAACAAAGACAATACAGAAAAAAACTTTATAGCGGTTTTCTTTCTTTTCATAAGTAGGTAAAGGGATATTTTCTTTGCGTAAAATATGTCTACACTATTAAGAATATTTTATGTTTAGGTGGCATTACAAAATTTCATCCTATACTTAAGTATACTAAAGTAATGAAATGTCTTAAAAATTCGAAAGTTTAGCAGCACGCTTGGACTTCACTGGAGTTACAGGTATCCATGGGCGGTGGCAAGCGCTTACCATATTAAGGTCTTTGCCTGCCAAATACAAAGGAAATCATAAATGTTATGGATCCGAATTAAAAAAAAAACATGCATATTTTAACATTTCGTAGACCTATTTAAATTCCTACGAGTGTTTGGTCCCCGGAACACCAACATAACTTGATACACGTTATTTATAAGGGTTGCTCATCCCAAATTCCGCTGTTAAACATACATAATTGCTAGATTCTGTTTAACATTTAGGGACCACGGAGAGGGATGCCGCCATGAGGAAAGAAAAGTTCGAAAAGGCTGTTAGCCGTAAATTGTCGGAAACTTAAATAGACTTTTTTATTTATTTAGATTGTGGTGCCATCTAGTTAAAAGTTTGTGCAAGGGTAAAAACGTTGCACTGGTATGGTAGCTTTCAACGTGGGAGAGTTACGCTTTCGGCATGAATGGGCGGCTCGACCGGAGTTATACCACGGAAGAAGACCTACGTAAAGCAGCGTTGCGCTGTGTTTCGTCGAGCGAGTGAGGGCACCGGAGACCCAATTGGGGGGAAAGGGGGCTAAAAGTTGGCAGCGCACTTGAGACTCTACTGGTATTTCAGGTTTCTTTGGGTGGCGGCAATCGCTTACCATCAGGAGATTTATCTGCTCGTCTGCTACCTATCACATAAAAAAAGACAAGTGAGGATCGAAAAATCCAGACATGTACGCTCGGATTTGAGCGTACGACCTCCCACTAAGAAGGCGCACGCTCTTAACCACTGAGCTAGGGTGGTATACTCCAGAAAGCAGTCAAGGTCGGTCAAGGGGACCCGACCACTTGGGCATTATGGCGCAGATAAAAACTTATTGTCCCGTCGCCCCACCGTCCATTGACGCAAATGAGATTCGCTCGCTCACTATCGCTTTGTAACGAATTTATGTCACTTTTTGCGAATGGCGAGTGGAGAATTTGTTTCTGAGATTTTTTCTTGTTTATTTTTTAGAAATTTTATGTAAAACGTGCTTTTTGGTAAACTTACTTGCGTGTTTGTGTCCTGTTGATAAGTAACACCTGAATACCCAAAGTCAAACGCTTTGTAAAATTCGGGAGCTCAAATGTCATACCGTTTCTTTTTAATTTCCTTCATGGCAGAAAGGAAAGATTTATTCATAGGGGACCCATCCTCTCTATGAATTAATCTGTCATTATTTTAGAGTTTAATAATTTGCAGCAGGCAAAAGTTTGCAGGGCAATGTAACTCCGCTGGTATTGGGCTGTGATTCGTCTGCTCATCTGCCATCTAACACAAAAAATACTACAAAATACTTAAGCAGCTCTCAAAGAAGCATCCTGTTTATGGAGAGCACCATTTTGCCGAGACGGTGCTTCTTGGCTGGGATTCATAAGACCATCAGGCGGGCAATCTGGTCATCCATATTTTACACACATACAAGATATTTGGATTGTAAACTGCAGTTTGTCATTTTCAAAAAGTGGATTATATATACTTGCTATTCATATGCTTGAACCCCTTATTAGTAGTACTCTTATGCACAAAATACTAAATCAAAACGTTGAATTCGACATCACATTCAAGTTTAACGCTTTATTGAATCTAAATGAACAAGTATTGAGTTACTCAATAATAACTCAAAGTGGACAAGAATCTTTAGCCAGCGTCCCCGGAAGAATATTTTGACATCGTTTGATTTATTTAACCTAATACACATTTGTTTGCTGAGTTCTGCTTGTTGTGGGGGTGATTTATTTAGCCGAAGGGATGGCTCCGATATTATGTTACATGTTTTTGTATCTCAGTGTGATCATGACAAATATGGGGGATAATGACCTTGTGGAGGTCACTTAAAGTTTATCGATGCGAAGCGGGTAAAATACACTTTAGTGGTCATAATCGTATTCAATTTTGTATTTGATGTAAGAAATAAAAATTATAGTTATTATATTTATTTAATTTTAATTGATAGGTATGCTTACGATTAACATTAATTAACAAAGTACAATAAATATTTGTCAAAAAAAATGGTAATGTAAATAAAAATTAAATCACCTATCATAACATCTCGCTCACACGTACAATGGACCAGATAGGAGTCTAAGTGCGGATACAGGAGTCCACTTTACATTACAACATCTCGCTCACGAATTTCAGGCATTTCGCCAATATTACTCCCCAAGACGAAGGGGTAAGGAAAAAGTTCATCAAATGATTCGAAAAAAGAAGTAAATAACTAATCTACAGTATTAAACTTTGGAACACCTTTGATCATCAAGTGTCCTCATTCATTCGACACCGGCAGTTAAACTCATAGTTTACGAGTAAGTAATTAACAAAGCGAGTGCAGTTCAAGAGACTTGTAAAGTTGGAAGCTCCAATAAAGTTTCTACTGTCCGTGGAGACGATCCACACTTAACGATCAACTCTAAGGCGGTAACTTTGTTGGCCATATTCGGTAATAATACTTGAAATCCGGAACACGGTTTGACTTTTTGCAATACGAACCATTTAAAAGTAAATTGCTAAGTTTTAACTAAGCACTTTGAAATAAATGAGAGGTGATTTCCATGTTCCAAACAAAAAAGTTGTTATTATCTCCTTACAATACACTTACTTAAAATTTGTTTGTCTTTTAACATAGTTTTAAGTAGGTACCTGATCTTTGCAATCCCTAAACAGTTGAATCAGACCAATGAAACTATTGTAACACATTCAGAATCACTCGGTTAAAGCAGTTTGAGAATCAATCTAAAACGTGAAGGTTTTGTCACGATCTACTAACTAAATGAATAAGCTATTATTTTTTTAGTTTATTTATCATAATTTCATTTTCGGAAAAGTATGTAATCTTTAATCTTGTATTCAATATTTTCTACAGTGATTTCACTCACTAACTTCGCATAAGTCGCAAATAGATGGACACCCCAGGGGTTTTGGTTAGGGTTAGAGTCCCGCACACCACCTTGTCCCCCACATGTGGCAAGGTGAACGCCATGATGGTTTCCCCTGGGAAAAAAAAAGTCGCAAATTATTGGTGAACCTCGGCAGAAGATACTTCACCGCGCGTGCGCCGTATTTGCATTGTGTGCGCGCGGCTGCCTTTTACCTTCAGGTCAGGTCCACCTGATCCATGTAGGTATGTGTTATTTTCTGATGTAAATAAAACATAATTATCCTCTGATTTATTAAGGGCTAGATAAAAAATGCTTACGTCACTCCTGTAAAGTGATCACATTGTGCATGCATGGGGCACGGATAGTGAACCATAAAACCGCACTTATCCACCCCATAACGGTCTGGGCAATTTTATCTGCGTCATCTGGCCCAGGTCAGTGACCTCGTGGCTTTTGCACAAGTTTTCATGGCCTCATAAAACAGGCCGTGACAAAAAATCTGTTAAGCTTTTAAGGGGGGATTAGTTCTGTGACTTTGGCGGAATGGGCTGTTTATCACAAATTTACTTTTTTGTTTACTTGACAAAGTGCGACAAGGATCTTTTGGCACTTGACAAGCAGGATCAAGGGCTGTTTTGTATGGTTTTGTATCAAGATGAGAAACGTGTCTTAGTAACGAACGAATAGCATTATATATTGAACCGTTATAAGACAATAGTGCTTCTTAAGATATAAATGAATTTTTGAAAAGGAAGTTCGTATAATTCCAACCATCACACATGTAACTTAGGCAGTGACGTCATTCGATGTCTGGACAGCTAATGCGTTTGCTTTCTGTGTTTGTTTATTTGCCTTAATAAGTGGACACAGTTCTGACTGTTTTGGGAGAACTTAATGGTAACATAGGCATGAAGTGTGGTGAACGATCGTAATCGTTGATTTTAAGGTAAATCACTCGTTGAGTCACTAAAAATGATGAAATACCATAATACTGTGTAGATAGGTACCTCTTATTATGATTAATATTTAAACCTCTGGCCCAATAGTATTTCGGTAATGACTACTCGTACCTCACGCTCCCAAGAGTCGTGGCGTCGATTTCCTTTCTGTTATAATATGTATTCAAGAAGGTATTACATTAATTTACAAGTACTAGTTTGTTAATTTTGATGGTCGTAATACAAGTGCTTAAGCTACCATCAGGTTGATGTATGTGATGTTTTCTGATACTTTATTTTTTACTTTTAGTATTATTTTGAAAAAGGACTTTCAACTTGACCTGTATATTAAAATAATAAAGCTGCAACTAGCTAGTTACAAAGATCTACCTAATTATAAACTATACGCAGCACGTGTTGCTAATATACCACAGTAATGACGGCACAGTAGACGCAACGCAGTGGTACTGAATTACGAGCTAAATTTGCTTACAGACTAGCGTTGCGTGTACAGTGCGATGAGGGCTTTTTACCCGTTTTTTTTTAATAATTACTTGCACTCCAAAAAATCATCGCTGGTTCTGGTGGGATCCAAACCCACACTTCCTCGCTCCGATCAAGCATTACCAGAAGCTTATTAGATAGAACGTGGAAGATGTGATGTGTGCTGCTCAAAGTATGTACCAATAGGTACCTGAAAAATTTAAATCATACTCGAGTGTATGTATACTCCAGTAAATTTATTTGTATGACTTACTTACATTCACCACGAATAATATAACTGCGTGGCGTTGCTAGTTGGTAGACTGCGACCGCTTTAAATAGTGCCGAGCGTGGATTACCTGATTTTAAATGATTTCCATCGTTCAAACCCATAACATCATCATCATTATCTGTCTGTCCTATCCTATATTCCTAGCTTACCTGGGGTCGGTGCGGTATGTTTTCTTCTTCCATTCGTCCAAACCCACATTCGTGATGAGAAATGAGATGTGATATGTGTTCAGCGTCAAGCCGTTTAGACAAATGTTAGAAAGATTCACGACTTCTTTCATAGAAAAATTCACCTCACCTCAAACGCGTGCAAAACGTTAGTCTAAAACCGCTCTAAATTGCGATGAACACAGAAATGTACACGGACAGGCGGTTATTACGGAACATGACCCTTTATACCTAGGAGTTAGTGTTCATTAGGGCCTAGCAACGTTGACGGTGCGTGGTATCGTTTGTTTTAATACCGCAAGAATATGCCTGGGAAAGCGGAATATTTAGGTACACTATATTTTTAACTGACTTAATTAGCATCTTGTTCTAGTAACCCTGGTTGGAACTGGATAGATAAGAATGTCCGTCTTCGAAATGGAAAGACGTGGGTACAAAATGAACCGCAAATATTTGGGTTTGTCAAACCCTATATGCCTATTACTACTTAGAATTTTTCAAAATTCGTTCGTTGTTGGGAATAATGGAATAATTGGTAGAACACATGGCGAGAAGGATGTAAATGTTTACACATGCAACCTGTAGAGATCAATCGCGAGAATTGCGAGAGGTCCTTTGCTTAGCTTAGCAGTGGGACATTAAAAAGACGAGTAAAAATTCCCTTAAAGCTACGTCATGCCCTTTTAAAGCGTTAATAGGATGTTCGTAAAATATCACCCCTGTGTGTGACCGAAATTACCTTGTTAAATTGCTTTGGTTCCTTTTATGACTTACTTTGTGGTTTACATACTGTTACATATTTAATGTCACAAAGTAAGCAACACAACTATCTCTTGTATTCTAACGTTCAAGAAAAGCGTCTTTGTCTAAAAGGTATTTGTTTTTTTGTACACATCATCATCATCACTTCAGCCAATAAACGCCCATTGCTGGACATAGGCCTCCCTCAAATCTTCACACAGGCCGTATTGCAGGCTGTGCCGTCCGCATCCAAGGAATTCCTCGACCTCAAGTAACAATAGGCAGGGCACACTTGCAAGGAGAATAGACGGCTGTTGTGTCGGAAAGATCCTCGAGTGGAGGCCGTGTACAGGAAGTCGCAGGCCCCCTACAAGGTGGAGCGCCGATATTTGTAAGTCTCGATAAAAAAAAACTAGGTAGGTACTTATTTTACAAAGTGTACGTAATACCACCAAGTGATACCTTTCACGTGATACTTACCTCATTTTATCTCGTAGCTTTAGTTAAAAATTTCGAACTCGTTTTTTTCCCTTTGAGGCTTGGAACCTTAATGAGGGATTTTGTAGTCTCGTGCTTGGTTAACTCACGTAACGATGCACTTTAAATTTGCTAGTGACGTCGTTCCTTTAAGTTTCAACTTATCTCGCTCGGTTACGTACAGTATATAGCACAAGGCAAAATTTGCAAGAATTAAAGGTATATTTCGACATTACAAAATACTTAACCTTCTTAAATTCTAATTCCCGTTAATAATGCCATAACAGTATTACGTTAAGTACTTCCCTTACTCCATAAGTAGGGCACCTACGCCTGTTAATAGACACCGTACACACCATTGTTCAGTAATCGTGTTTATTAGATGTCCAGTTTATCTTGACCCGCAGTTTTCACTATTTTCCTCCTTTCATTTCTAACATAAGAGTTCTGCCTAAACTGGTCTCACAGTTTCTTTGGCTCATTTCCAGCAAGACAGTGTGTTTTTCACAATACAAATTTATTATGTGCCACGTCATAAACCTCAGTCGTTTATGCCATATAATTTGATGTGATTTTCCATGAGACTGGTTATTACTGTTTTTAGTTTTTATTTGTTGTGGTCGTTGTATAACTTTTATTGTAAAAGTCACGGAATATAGACCCTTTCCTTTATTGAAGAAGTTTTATAATAAATTCCAATACTCGTATGACTACAACAAAATACCATGGTTAAATAATACGTAAAAACTGGTTGGAGAAGTTGATGTCGATTGATAAAATTTCTACCAGATCAACGGTAACTGTTGATCATTTATTCATTTTTTGATCACCAATCCGCAAGTGAATGAATGAAATGAATGAATATAACATTTATTTCGACACACGTGTGTGTCCACCACAAGTGTGGTGATTAAGTCTAATCGCATATGGGTACATAGCAGCGATGACACCACTGAGCCATTGGAGAACATACTTTTAAACGTGTAGGATTTGTGATAGTACAAATCTATTGCCTTTGCAGTACCTGAACTTGCAATCTCATTATAGGCACGGCACATTCTTACGATCGGGTTAAAGTAGGAGGTGTTATTGGTATGTACTTTGAGAATAAAAGGTTTTGGATTGCGAATTTTGAATTTTATGTTGAAGTTAACAAGGGATAACAATGAAGGGCTATCAATGCGCGAATTAATTAGCTTGTATAGATACAAGAGATCAAAATACCTCCGACGCGTCCCCAATGATTGCAAATTAAACCGCAACATCCTATCCTCATACCCTATAATGGATCTAGAGAGTCGATGACGGTAGCATACCACGTTCAGTAGTTTGCGCTGCACTCTTCTCTGTACTCGCCTTATGAACAGGTGCACAAAATTTGTGTATAAAATTTTCATTTTCATTTTTGCTTTGTATGTTGTGCAATAAAGAGACTATCTACGTTATACTATACACGTGGCTACGAATAGCCGTTTTATTGGATATTAGGAAACTACTCGAGAACGTTGCATTTGCAGAACTGATGATTGATGGCACAGATTGCGGAACATATGTGTACGACTTCAAACGCATAATTGCTGGCTCTTATGCTTTTACAAATAAGCTCTATTTTATGCTTTGAGAGCAATATCGGCTTTTGGGGGTATCCGTACTTAGCCCCAAAACAAATATAAACATTATGCCTTTGCTCTTACTGATCGAGTAATAAATCAGATAAGATTATTGATTTTATTAATACACTGACATTTTATGTACTAATGTTGTAACGAAACTTTCTACCACGTACCTTTTCCAATGGAAGCGCTGGCGACAACATCAAAACGTTTTTCTAAGTAAGAATCATCATCACCTTAATTAAATTTTTAGGTACAAGGTGGTTGCAATTTTTTTGCGAGCCTTAGCCAAATATTTAATTCCATATCTACTGCAATAGGACATTTTTTTATTTTTTTTGTAGTAAGTAATTCTGCTTTGTAGTTAATTCGGTTTTTAGTACCTACTTATAATTTGATTTTTTTTGTGACCTTTTGTGTTTTAAATTTTTTCGTTTTTCTTTTGCTCAGCTATACCTACCTCTAGGGGGACTTTTCGATGTAAATGTAGGAAATAGTTTCTTTTTTATGACTTTGTTTTGTAAAAAGTCCAAATTTCGAAACTCTTCGTTATTTTGTTTTTCCTTATATTTCAAAATGGAAACTTAGCAACTTGGCTTAGGTCTTATATACTAACAGAAAATCATAACGCTTGCGTGATGCAATTATGCACAGCGCCATCTGTTGAGATTAGGAGAAAGTTTGCCGTACACAAACGATAGTTCAAGTTACAGATAAAAGTTTATTACAAAATAATTTTGCTAAGTTTGAAACACAGATTGACGTGTCAGTGCGCACCTTTATACTTGTTATAAATCTTTTTTTTTTATATATTATAGGAAGGCAAACGAGCAAGCGGATCACCTGATGGTAAGTGATCACCGCCGCCCATGGACATCAGCTACTCCAGAAGGAGTGCGGATGCGTTGCCGGCCTTTTAGGAAGGTATAGGCTCGTTTCTTGAAGATAACACAATTTCTTGATACAATTATTATGAAACCCACAAGTTCCTCTTTCCTTTTTCATTCCCCTCATTTATCTCACCGTTATTATTAGATACATTTGCTATAACAATTTCCCGCGATCGTTGCCAAATTTGTTTTGACCCTATACTAATAGGAGTCATCAAAAGGACAGGAAGGTCATCGGGATCCTCCGCCTCAATGGCTAATAATATCTGTGACTTTATTTTCTTATCTGTGCAATCCCTTATAAGAGGACCTTGTGCGCAGTTGGCAGTATTTTTATAGGGGCTCTCAAGGGGTTACCACCCTTGTTATTTTGCGCATCTTAGTATTTGTATGCTAGATTTAGTTTGCAAAATTTTAACCCGGACAACTGGCTTTTTTTTAATAATGGCTACACATATTACACACATAGCGAACACATTTAACTAAGTCACCGTATGATTGAAGAAACCGGGTCTTGAAACAAAACGACGGCGAGGCCTTAGTTCTTTTTAATATTTTTACCTAGGTAATAATAATTGTTATTTTTATCAAGTTACTCTTCGTAGGAACAGTCGAGTTCAAAAATATGTATACACTTTAGGACCTTGTCACAATACATATTTATAAGAAAGTGGAAGTCGTTTGCTTATACATATGTACTGTGACAAGGTCCCAAAATGTATACATATTTTTGAACTCGACTGTATATCCATTTCATATTTTCTTTTACTAAAAACCGCCTAATATCATGTATCAATTTGCTTCAAATTGGCTTATTTTATTGACATAATAATAATAAAAGCCGGATAAAGCGATTGGTGTCTATCTATCAACCCTTATCTTCCCTTCCGGCGGAACAGGACACTCTCGTAAAATATTATTATTTGCTCAAAATTGCGACGGAGTTAGCACGTCACGACTTGCCTTCACTCGGGTTTGGCTATCCAGATAAGAGATGCTAACCAGATAAGAGATGCTAACCAGATAAGAGATGCTAACCAGATAAGAGATGCTAACCAGATAAGAGATGCTAACCAGATAAGAGATGCTAACCAGATAAGAGATGCTTATGATAGGCCATAACACGATATTACTATCTGCAGGACTACTGTGATTAGGTTCTGCAATACACGGCACAATCACGGGCGATAGGTATACCTACTAGCAAGTATACCTACCGCCTGAGACTTTGTACTCTTGGAGTAAACTTTGTAGTAAGTTACATGAAATAATGTATAAGAGATTTTTGTTATCTTATCGTTCAAAATTACCGAGGCGCTGTAAACCGCAAGAAGCTAGAAGGTCAACTACCACTCATTTAAAAAAGTTACAAAATGCTACAGTTAAAAAAAGAATGCAAAAAATGACTATTTTCTAGAACTGTTTTCATTCTGTCAGTGGTGATAATATCTATATCTATACTGTTCATAAAGAGATAACTTCTATAGACAACGACAAGGCTTATAGGTAAACCGAAAACACGAAACGCTTGCGCGATGTAATTTAGCACAGCGCCATCTATTATATTAAAGTTTAGGAATTATTACATAAAGAAACCGGATCTCGAAACAAAATGACGGCGAGGCCTTAGTTCTTTTTAATATTTTTACCTAGGTAATAATAATTGTTATTTTTATCAAGTTACTCTTCGTAGGAACAGTCGAGTTCAAAATATGTATACACTTTAGGACCTTGTCACAATACATATTTATAAGAAAGTGGAAGTCGTTTGCTTATACATATGTACTGTGACAAGGTCCCAAAATGTATACATATTTTTGAACTCGACTGTATATCCATTTCATATTTTCTTTTACTAAAAACCGCCTAATATTGTATAATTTGCTTCAAATTGGCTTATTTTATTGACATAATAATAATAAAAGCCGGATAAAGCGATTGGTGTCTATCTATCAACCCTTATCTTCCCTTCCGGCGGAACAGGACACTCTCGTAAAATATTATTATTTGCTCAAAATTGCGACGGAGTTAGCACGTCACGACTTGCCTTCACTTGGGTTTGGCTATCCAGATAAGAGATGCTAACCAGATAAGAGATGCTAACCAGATAAGAGATGCTAACCAGATAAGAGATGCTAACCAGATAAGAGATGCTAACCAGATAAGAGATGCTAACCAGATAAGAGATGCTAACCAGATAAGAGATGCTTAGGATTGGAGATATGCCATAACACGATATTACTATCTGCAGGACTACTGTGATTAGGTTCTACAATACACGGCACAATCACGGCCGGTAAGTATATACTAGCAAGTATGCCTACCGCCTGAGACTTTGTACTCTTGGAGTAAACTTTGTAGTAAGTTACATGAAATAATGTATAAGAGATTTTTGTTATCTTATTGTTCAGATTTGCTGAGACGCTATAAACCGCAAGAAGCAAGATACTCATATCAGTGTTTAAAAAAAATACAAAATGGCACACTTAAAAAATAATGCAATGCAAAAAAACGTCTATTTTTATTTGTCAGACTTTTGTATAGAATGAAATGTGTGAGCAAGTCAAAATATTTTGAGGTAAAATAATATATTGGAGGATATCAAAATCTAAGCTTTTGACAATTAGTTCGTCAGATAATAAATTTCACATGGTGTTTACAGACGTCGTCAACTTACCATAATGTGACAACCTACAAAAGTACGAACGCCTATTCTTCCGGGAGAGGGTAGCAATACCCCCTACCCTCTTTGTCGGAAAGTCAAGGCGTCGCCCCTAACCTTGCCCGCCCTTGACTGACAATCAATTCCGGCTACAGGTTTACGGTTGATTTTATTGCGGGCCGGATCCCTTTGCTTCCGGGATTCCGGCAAAACAAGTTTTTCAATAAATAAGGCACTTACTCCAGTGAGATTAGAGGCCCACGGTTACGACCTCGTTAATGGAGACAACCCTTCATGGATGGTCACTGGAGCGGAATTATGATAATTGAGTTTGACGACTGAATCTACTCTAGATTGATAAGTGGTTGTTGATTTATAGTATTACCCTGTTATTTAGCAACTCTTTTGGAGATACATGTAAAGGATGGTCACGGGAAGTTTTGTCCACGAATAAAGGAGTAGAGCCTTAGTGAACCAGGCACATACGATCAGGAAAGAGCCCTTGAATTCGTTGAGGTAGAATCTTACCTACTGATTAGAGTAAAAGTGAACCTTGATTGGCTGTGGTAGAATCTTACCTAATTTACACCATTATATTAATGTACACCATTTTTACTCATTATATACCTACATTTATAATGGGACTTGCCAAGATGCCTTAGGTGGTTGATGTTATTATTCTTTAACTTTCTTGAATGGCAAACCATATACTTACCTACATGAGGAGGTCATGAGCCCTAAAAGTTACAGGAAAACGAACCATTAAGAAAAAGAGACTAGTTTAATTATTGGAAAACGTAGTTTGCAGTTTTGGGTTAATTGTAACAAATTTTCCTATCTCCTAAAATTATGTTCTCCAAGGTACGGAAAATGTTATCACAAAATTAATTAACTACTAAATTTGACTTCAATTTGGGAAAATTTTAGTTGGCAAAATTGGTTTTCCGTTAGATACGGGAAAGATAAACGTTTGCATGGGCGCAGCTCATGGCAGACGGAAAAACTAATGAAAATTGGATGATATCGTATTTCCTCAATGAAACACACTTGTGTAGGCAGGTTGGTAAGTAGTTTAATTGAACTAGTTCACTAAAATCTGATTGATTCTTTCGTCTAATAATTTAGTAGATAGCTACATACACTTTGTTATTTTATGAAAAAGAAATATTGCATATACAATAAGAACTCATTTCAAAATATTTCAAGAACAAATAATATTTATTTATTGGAAGACAAAACAGAAAAAAATAGCATCAAAATAGCATAAATTTTTTAGTGTACACATTATGCCAAATACATGTATACACATAATGAAACAATAAAAAGCAGCGAGGCTAATACTATTCCGACATGTAAAATAATATTCGAGAAATAAATAGTAATATTATTAAGTCTTTTGTCAACATAAATTTTAGCTACTCGTAAATCTCAGTATGGATTTATTATATTAATAAAAATACCGAACAAAACCTTTTTAGTAATGGTAAAGAAAATCTCCAAAGAAATAAAAACATAAATTAAAAATAAATTTAACGGATTGTAAAAATAAAAAGTAAGAGAGTATTTATAACTTCCGTTACCGTTCTAGAACAACTATATAATTTAATTAACTACTAAGTAATATGAATGGCTCAAATAATTGCATCGGCTCTTCTCATTCGAGTGAATGGTTCTGCTCACGTCTATAAATAAGATAAATCTAGCCATAAAATAAGGTTTAATTAAATATGAAGCTCTTCGAACGGTGAAAAAAATCCCGCAATTTCGCATCCAATTAATGTAATAAGGGAATGCTTGGGGAAGTCAATTTCACTTTTATGATACCGCTGCTTTATACCTCTTTTTATCGCTCAAGCACCGCTGTTATTTAAAGGTTTTGTCGAAATGTGAAGGTGTTAGAGAAATGGTAAATGGTCTGTATACAAAGGAGGCTGTTTGTCAATAGAGTAAAATTTTACTGTCTTGACTCTGCTTTGCATAAGAGAATAATCATGATTTTCTATTTTGCATTCTATGTAGAAATCCACAAATTCCAACGCTACTTAACTCTGAAAACTGCTGAAATGTGTTGTCTCTGCCATAAATATGATTTAGTAAGCTAAGTATGTATACCGTTATATGTTCAAGCCCCTTCTAAAGATAAAAATCGTACATCCCCTTTTTAAAAACGTGGTCTAAAGACCATTTTGAAACTGATGTTACCATTTTCATTTTCATTAGTAATTGTTACTAATGTGACAGCATTAATTTTAAGCCATGAACAACTTAAGTCTTCGTTTTCTAATAAGAGGATAAGAGTTACCGAGTAATCTAAGTCCCTAAGGGATCATATACGAGCTTATAAATTTGTCTTTTGACAAAATTTAAGTGATTATTTAATATTTGATCGCTAACCGTTTGAAGGACTCACACATAATTGATATTAAAGAGCCAAAAGTGAAAGTGAATTAATTTTTTAATTAACTTTTGGAATCCCAATTATGGAACATAAGCGGGCAATCGCTTTATGTCTATATTTATACGCCATAAATATAGAGTTTCTAAAACAATACTCATTGAGATAATAGAAACCACTTCATAAAGCTTCGTCAGAAACGCTCTTCACAGTTCATGTCACCCTGTTTGAACTTGCCGTTGACACAACAAAGTACGTTCTAAACTGGTGCTTATTTCATTTTCAGACACGTTGTTGTTGATACGATCAAATTGGGGGCCGAAAGTTGTGGCCGAAAGCAGTTTCGGCTACAACTTTCGGCCCCCAGCTCGAACTCCAGCACTGCAACTAAGTACTACTGCAACTCCAGAACTGCAGTAGTACTTTTGCTAAAATTACATTTGGTCTTATCCACTTGCTCAGTGGTAGGAAAGTGTCTTCCATAAGGCTGTCCGTAGTTCGAATCTGAGCTTGCAACTCTGTTGTTTTCCTCAGTGCGTATTTCTATCATTAGCTCGGTGGTGATCATAAACCAGAGCTGTGTTCGAAAAAATCGAAACATACTTTTTGGTCAACCCGGGCCTAAACCCAGGACCCCAAGACCGAGGCCCGGTATTTAAACCAGTAGACTATCGAGACGTTAAAAAAACATATACCTATTTTTTATTAATTCTCCATGTTCATGCCGAAGATTCCCTTCACTATCTTCAACAACCGCATTCATCACGTCGAAAACACGGAGAAAATTCATAAAAATCCGTACAAATTACACGGAGTGCGATGAACTTTGACCATTATTACGAGCTCAGTTTACGGCTCAATAAAAATTTTCGCCCATTCCTGACAATTAGGGGAAACTGCGAGCAACTGAGTGAGTACACAGGAAAGGGCTGTGACCACATTAGAGGTACGGGATCAGAGGTATTTCTCGAAGAGTCAATTGGGTATTACACTAATTTTTGAATATGATCTCAATTACATTTCATAAACCAGTAAGATAATAACTATACACCAGACAAATAAACCGAGCCACCACAAATTTTCGTACAAACGGACCCAGTTCGAAGAACTACAAAATATAAATTTCACTGCAATACGAAAATTTTCGACGTCGATTTGCAATCAACATTTGACGATTTATCTTCACCAAACCTCAGGTGTGATTGAGTTCAAATTAACTTGCAACGATGGTGCGCATTCTTAAAAGGAGGTCATTCGTAGATTCGATTCCGAGTGTGCACTGCTAAAATATATACAATTAGATATAGATATTCTTTATTGCACAACACATTACAGAACTTAATGCTAATAGTAATTTACAAATACAATATCGGCGGTATTAGCTCAGCGGTCAGAGGAAAACATCATAAAATCTGCAAGATTTGGAAATTATTATGTACCTACGTGTAAACGAAAACTCCTCTTACCTTCCTTCCTGTTTATTTATTTTTTTACCGCATTCTAAATAATAATTTAGTCGTTTAGTTTTTTCAAACGTTTATAAGTATTTGTAAACATTAAAACGTTTGTAAACATTAAACGGTAGGTATGTAAGTATTTTTTGCAAGTCAAAACACAGCCTTACATCGCATCACGAACTATAGTGTCGATTTAATTAATTTGCAGATCAGTATTTACGACTACTCTAAGCCATACTTTTTACATGGTTCAAAGTGATAAAATTATAATGTTTATTTTAATATACTTTGTAGGTTGTTAAAATTTTATAACTTTTCTAAAGTTACTAGACATACAGCAGGTTTTATTTCGTCTCAATATATAAGAGTAGTAAATATTCGGTAAAGGGCTTTCTTTGTACCACTGGTCAAGTGTCTGGAATGCTATCCTAGAGCTCCAATTGGATGACCTTGTGTGACAACGACGCGCTGCTGGAATCATCCTCCTCCTCCTCTCCTGCAACCGATTTGGCGGCCAATCTCTACTATCAATCTAATGAATGAATGAATGAATGAATATTTATTTCAGATTAAAGCATCCATATACATAGAATAAAATAAAATAAAATTAACAAAAATCACACACACACACACACACATAATTATTGTTGACACCCCCAACCACATTCCTTCATAGGAAATTGTAGTGAGGATTGGACCGGACGTGCATACACCTCCAGTGTGCGATGATCGGGCTGTCCAGTCTCGCAGCGATAACCTTCAGGAGGCTGTTAGTGTACGTATTGCTCAAATGTGTGCGTAAACACACTCTCTCCCCGTCTCTAACCCCCCAATCATCATCGTTAATATCAAAACAACTGTTTTTTGTTTTAAATTGCTTGTCATCTTCTCTTTATCCCCACGGTCCTGCATTTGCCTAATCATTTTGGCCCCTCGCCAAAGGATGCGTTGAAATTATATGTATGCTTTAACCGCGCAGACGTGATAATGTTTGCTCGGACCATTCCATACTCTTTATTGTACTGCCAACTTACCAATTTGTTTTTAGTATGGCGATCATTACTTTGTTTTTACCGTTCTGGATGATAAATGGTCATAATAACATTATTAAACCTGCAGTTGTAGAACAATAAATGTCATATATTTTTGGATGGCTTTTGGTGATTATAGTGTATTATTCGTTTTTATTTTATTTCTAAATGTACTTGCACTGTAAGTCGGAAATTTTAAATTGCCGACTTTAAGTTTAGAACGAACATTGCAATATCTTGGTTCAACATTCTTTGTAATTAGTTCCGTAGAGTTCCGGAGAGCCAGGCTTCGGCCTGAATGAGCCGGCTCGACCGGAGCAACGAAAGGCTTTTCACAGCAGTATTTCCGAACGGGTAGGATATTGAAATATTTAAGAAACGATTCTACACAAGGCCGCCAACGCGTTCTCACTTCATCTGGTGTATCCGATGTTCGTTTGCCTTCTTATATTAAAAAAGGGTTTGGCAGCCCTATTTACCCCACTTGGCCATCTTAACCTATTTATCCCATCGTTTCCCCAGCAAACGCCCATAAAAACGTGCTACCCTATTAATCATGTCACAGGATCCTCCCACACCATGCCCATAGGCCACATACCAATAACTCCATACTTGGACTCAGCCCAAAAATCCCTAATAGCTCACCATTGGTATCAATTTGCCAACTTTGGAGATAAAAAGCGAGTAACCCGCGAAATGTAGGACTATTTCTATGTTATTGGTGCTTAGAATGGAGTTAGCGAGTTTTGATGCTACGTTTTTTTTTCTATTCCCCAAATGGGGATGTTGACCACGAAAGTTTATAGACTAATAAATGGTTCTTACTTTTTGTAAATAGTGCTAACCTACTTGAATTATTGGACATGTGTTTTAGAAAGTCCCATGGCTTCAGTCAGCTGGTTTGACTGGTCAAAGCACTTTGGTAAAGTTTAGACGTCTTTTTGCTTTTATTACGTTTACCTACTACTCAGGTAAACTAACTTTCTAAAGTAGTAGTTACAAAATGTTCCTACCCAATAGATGGCGCTGGGTGTCGCTTGCATTGCGCCTGTGCTTAGTGTTTTCGGTTTACCTAAATGCTTGTCGTTGTCTTTAGAAATTACTACTTTATAAATTGTATTGAATAGACCAAATTGATGGATTAAGCCCGTCAAATGTACAAGCTAAAGTGGTGAACTGTCTTAACAATTAACAATCTTTAGATCTCCCGTGACGTCTACTAAACACTTGGGCTTAGCCAAGACCGTTCCGTGTTCTGCAGTTGACTTATCACGGAAGACTGTAACGAAAATTGCACCAAAGGTTCTAGTAAATCGATTGACTCCGAGTTATGAATTTGAGACAGATTTCAAGCCTGACTCCTCCTGAGTTGAGTAATATAAAGGACTCAAATGGAACTGTGTCACTTCCCTATCTTAAAATATTGTTCCGTAAATTCTGGTCAGGTGAAAACAGAGGACCTAAACGGAATTCGCAATCGAATCTCTATCGACACGCGCTGCGTCTCGTTTGTTTGAAACCGACATGACAGGTGTCCCGTTCGTTACGGAACATGTGAAACAATATTTTTTTAGACTTTTTTGTAAACACCATTTTATGTACCGTGTTTCTAGTGAATGAATGAAATTGAACGGTTTCGTTCAGACTTTAGCTCAGTTTCACAAGACAACATGTTATTTAGTATGTAATAACTTAATGCATACGTACGTAGTTTTTGGGACTTAAATATGAATGATATGAATTTAGCAAACAAAAACGAATATTTACACAGTTACATCATTGGCAAACAACACGTAGGGCGGCGAGAATTCAATGTCGTATATTTTGATGTTGGATAAGTTTGTTGTTTTATTTAGATTTCCGAACCCTTTTTATTGTTTGTGAGCTTTGTTGCGTCGTATTTTATACAGTTAAGTTGGTAAAAGTTTTGTAATTTGGCTGTAAGAGCCTTTTTTTAGTGACAATTTTAGTAGCTCTTTGTATATTTCATATTTTATATAAGTAATACCTGTTTACTACGTAGAATAAAAGTGGAATAAGGAACTTAAATTGGGATTATTAATTAACATCGGAAAATCTGCTGATTTCAAAAAATGAGATAAGTACGAGAATCAACAAACCTTGCGCGGTTTAATAGACAACCTACGCCATCTATTATTGTAATTTCGAACTTAATAAGTAGCTAAGTATGTAGCATAAATATACGATGGTTTAAAGGCGCGTTTGTTACATGAATAATAGGTATAGAAGATAAAGCTTGCTCTTAACAGTTTAACAGTTGTTCTATGAAACTGATATTTTATTACTCTGATATAGTATCTGAGGTCAAGTTGCATGCTTATTAAACTACCCCTTCGAAGTAGCGAGCAAGCGTGGGAGCTACCATTCCAGAAAATTACAGTGGTTGTCTGTTATCGATGGGGTGCTTGACCCGGCAAGCTGTAGATATCGGACTATTCTTTGTTTTATCGGAGCATCAATACAAGGGTGGTTATTGGCTTTACGTGCTAACATACACAAGTATCAGCCTATATACTGTCCCACTGCAGGGCAAAGGCCTCCATCATAAAAATCTAGTCATTGTTACATACAGATAAGTGTGCTAATGTGTGAAGTGGCAGTGGGCTGGTCACATTAGCCGCAGAACTGAGAACCGTTGGAGCTATAAAGTCATTGAGTGGAGACCGCGACTCGGTAAACGTAGTGTTGGACAGCCCTGCTACAAGATGGGATGACGACATTCGAAGGCTGGCTGGAGTGAGCTGGATTAGAGTGGCCGAAAATCGGGAGAAGTGGCGTGCATTGGGGGAGACCTATGTCCAGCAGTGGACGAGCGTGGGTTGCTGATGATGAAGTGTGCTAATGTGGGTTGCGCTTTGGTAATGGAATTAGAATTGTAGAATAATAATAATATTGTGAACAATGTCATTTGGTTTTTGCTACCAAAAACGGAACACACAAGATGTGTGAGCAAAGTAGTGCAAATACTTGGTTTATTTCGTCTTTCACATTACAACTGTTGATCCTCAATGTTACCTTTGGCTCTAATATATAACGTACGAAACTAATTATCGTGCTTTTTAAATTTTACTTATTCGAGGCATTAACTCTGTGAAAAATTTTTTTCTTTTGAATAATTATCTTCATCATTAATTTATCTATTTATAGGGTAGATTCTACAATTAGAAAGGCTATTTTGTAATCGATAAGCAATTGAAACTTTGTGCATTTAATCAACAACGGCGTTCTTATACGGGTATTTGTGGATTAAAAGTTACCTAAGTATAATAACTTCAGTTATACATAATACAGACTCCTCAATCCTCCTCCATTTGAAGTTTTAAATAATAATATTAATGTCTGTGTCATTGTTTTTTATTAATTTATCTGAGTTGTAGTTTCTCAAAATAAATGTTATTGATTCAAATAAAATGGTTTTCTTATTACCAAAAATTTACTGTAAAATACACTGTAATTACTTTTTAAACTACTGTAATTTTGTGTCTAACTACTGTGTTTTCTGTATGACAATACTGTATTTCTTTAAATGCGATCTGGCAACACTGCCTGTGGCTATAAGCTTAATCGAATAAGCCATGGGATTGAAACATTTGCGCAATTTAATCAACAACCAGCGCCATCTATTGGTACGTTGTGGAACTATTGTCCCGAAACGAAGTGAGGGAGAGCCACTAGTCTACATACAGTTAATTTTACGCGGCTAAATAAGGACCTGTTCTCCGCGGAGAGCACAGGTAGTGAAAAAACCTTTTTCTAACCCCTGTATTTTGGCAACAATAAACGAAAAAAAAAGTAAATACCTAAAAAAATAAACCTCCAACGACACCGTATACTCTGACACCGTCTGAACGTCGAGGCCACAAAATAAAGACTCTGACACAGAAAGCTGACTCAGCCTTGATTTTGAATTTAGAAGAGGTCGTTGACATAATTATGCTAGGGTTGTTGCCCGGCATGAGTACATAAGCGCGCGGCCTCTACCATAGACCTCGACAGTTTGAAAATCTTATGTCATATGTTAGGATTAATGTGGTCGAAAAGGCGATTTTGCCCGTTAGTGCGCATGCGTGAGTACATGACATATTTTTAGCTCTTAGTGGGCAGTCAGCCTTCTGTGTCAGAGTCTTTATTTTGTGTCGAGGCGCCGTCCTTTGCCCGGGCGGTTTTCATAAAAGGAGGCCGTGCAAACGTCGTTTTAAGAGTTTTCTTTTGTCAACCGCACGTGCTGATGGCGCGCGAGGTCGTGGTCACCAACAATGGCTCTGGAGAAAGATGGACTTAATGTATGACGTGCTGCCTGAGGCTTATTGGGGCTTTTCTTTGGAAATATAATAACATCATTATACGATGAGAGACAGAATTCGCGCTATTTACATTGAAATCTACGTGGGGAAGCCACGATTAGGCATGAATCAATTTCAAAAGAAATAGAAAAAATCTTTATTCAAGTTAGGTCACTAATGAATGTCAAAACATATTATCTACCTCTGAAATAGAATGTCGATTTACGAATGGGTTATAGGAGTGAAAAACTGCGGGACGCTGCCCAAAAGATGCTTGGTAGAAATCGCTACAAGCGATAAGGCTGTTATAATGTCTTGATTATGGTAGTTCATGCCTGTATTTCTCAAGATCTGCGCAAGAGGGCTGGCTGGAGCTGGATGCGAGTAGCCGAAGATCGATCAAAGGGCGAGCATTTGGAGAGGCCTACGTCCAGCAGTGGACTGCAACAGGCCGATGATGATGATACCTGTATTTTGTTTCTTGTACAAGAAGAATATCTATCTATCTATCTATTCATATCATCTGGTCCAATTCTACACAGAGCAATTCCGTCCTGAAAAGTGTCGTAGCGATCAAATCTGCAGGTCGGTACTGCAAGCGCTGCGGGCATGCAGGCATGCGGGCATTGCGGTCGATTCGCTCAGAGATTACACGTTGTGTGCTTAAGATAGCGGGCGAATGCAGGAAATAAATTACCCACAATGTGATCGCAAACATAGTGGACAAAGAAAGCATACCGATGCAGTCGTAAATTTTGCTGTTTGACTCGGTCGTGCTTGGACAGTGGGTCGCACATTAACACCACTGCTAGGCCCGGGTTTGATTTCGGAGTTTTGTGAAATTTGTAATGGAGTTTTTAGGTCAAGACTTTCTTAGTGTCAGCTCTCGTGTCTAGAGATACTACAACCGTGCCCGCCCATGCTTAAGAAAGCTGATTGAGCTGTTGGAATCCAAATCTCGTGTTTGTTATACTTATTTATCGAAAATAGACAAATCTCAAAAACACATTTTTATGCACATTATTGTAGTCTGTTAGTTTTTTCATATTAAAAGATGGGGAGTTAGTCCTACGCCCAATGCAATCAGTTCAGGTCTGTTCACGCCAAAGCGTGGCACTTACACGAGTACCTATTTTAAAAACTACCATTAAAACCTTAAACCCATAAACCTGGACTGTAATAAAGAATTGTTTAACAAAATTCGTTTGCATAGTTTAAACTGGGGAATCACAAAAAGACAGACTGCCAAAATCACAACCCTATATTATGACTATGACTATGACTGACTATGACCCTTAACTTTTGGTTTGGTCGTGGTCAAGCAAAATTAGTTTAGCGAAATTAGTCAAAGATTCGATTATCCCACAAACTCTCAAGCTGCAGCGTCGCTCGCGGCTAGGGTCCGCACTGAGGCAGATCCATTCAGAGATACCGATATTGTGCGCTTGAGACCGACGATTCTGCCAATACGTTGCAATGTGGTGCAAATGGCGGTCAATGCTGGAGTTTTCAAATTGCATTGGAATGTATTGTAATCGTTTCATTTCATTCGAAGGGTTTACATACTTATTATTACTTATGAGCAGTGAGGTACATTTGAGGATGTATCGATAGTTAGATCATAAAGAAAAAGAAAAATCAATAGTATCGATACTACTACTAAATCGAAGCTGTTTGAATGGCTTCTTCAAATTAACTACAACGAAGCAGAACTTCTACTTCAAAATCTATGATGATCAGGCACCGTCCCACTTCTCACAAACACACACGCACACACAAACACTTCGCTTCGGGATCGTAATTCAGAAATGAACCAATAGATGGCGCTGTGCTAAATTACATCGCGCAAGCATTTCGTGTTTTCGGTTTACCTATTAGCCTTGACGTTGTCTATAGAAAATATCTCTTTATAAATAGTATAGAAGAAGATACATAGTTCAAAATCTAGAACAATCTTATTTGTTTCAGTTTCTCCCAGTTTAAGATTCATTGGCTTACCTAACCGTGCCATTAAACGGCTATTTGAAGATTGATAGACTGGATAAAACTTAAGAATGCAGTTTGTAACTTGACCAGTTTAAAATATTGCCTAAGTTACATAGGTAGTTAAACTTCAACTATACAGGGTGTATCTACAAAGTGGAATATTCAAGAAGGATGGAAGTAAGAAATTAACTTAATATACTTTGCAAGTAATGTGCTTTTTCATCTGACGAATTTTTCAAAATTCTTGAAAAAAAAACTTGCATCCTTACCTTACTACAGTCTGATCTACGCAATCCTGACTTGTATGGTTCAAGCGAACTAACTAGACCAGTTACACGTTTAGGATCATAATCTAGGAATTGTAGGTATCCAACTTAATTAACTATTAGGTTTTATCTGACGATAAAAATACGCAGAAATACCTACTTGAATAATCCAGAAGTGCATTCTCGGATATGAACACCCGTTTATAAAGGCACCCGTCACCACCTCACATTTACCATATTAAAAACTAGTGGCCCGCCCTCACTTCGCTTCGGGACCGTAATTCAGAAATGAACCAATAGATGGCGCTGTGCTCAGTTACAACGCGCAAGCGTTTCGTGTTTTCGGTTTATCTATAAGTCTTGTTGTTGTTTATAGAAGTTATCTCTTTATAAATAGTATAGAAGATAAATCCTGGACAAACCCGTTGCGTCGGTGCATAGTGAAAATCACCCCTAACACTGGTGGCAGTTTCGCTCTCAAGGAGTTGTAAAGCGGGAATATTTCTGTTTGTCCCCATTTTATTGGCATCATTTCACTTAAAACTCCAATAAAAGAGTTTGGAAAGAATTCGACGTTGTTTTATAGTTGTATATTACAGCGAATATCGGAGTCGTAAAAATATTTCGCTTTATACGGACTTTCAACTTTAAACAAAAGTAGGTAGCAGATTCTGTTTACTTGCCAATAGAAACAATATTTTTGTAGATGTTACTCCAGTCTTGAATAAAAAAATAAAAATGCAGACTATAAAAGCATTATTTTCTTTGGTGTGTAACTCCCGATTGCGTTTAAAGCTGATAATTCGGTTGCGCTTTGAAGCCCGGGAACGCTTAGATTATGTTTCAGGATTTAGTGACTCTGGTAATTACGAGACAATAGAATAGAAATAGAAATAAAAAACTTTATTCAAGTTAGGTCCATACAGAACACTTACATAATGAAGCAGCAAGCATGACAGTTTCACAACTCTTTTAGACAGGAGTTTTGTCATGGAAGACGAGCAGACGGATCACCTTATGGTAAGCGATTTCAGCCGCCCATAAGCACCCGCAACGGAGTGAAGTCACAAGTACGCCGCTAACCAAAAAACCCCTTTCCCCCCGATTGGGCCTCCGGTACCCTCACTCACTCGGCGAAATACAGCGCAAGCGGTTGAGACGGCCCATTCATGCCGAAGCGTGGCTCTCCCACTAATAACAATTAGATCAAGACCAACTGGATCATGGTTATAAGTTAAGAATAAATTCCGAAAGGTGCAGATTTCATCACAAAGTCTTCCTTCTCACCGCTGAGCTGAAATCCTAAGGGCCTCGTTTACCGCCTCTGAGTAAAGTGTCAATTAATTTACTCTTCAATTAAAGTGGATTCGAAGAAAATTGGCCCCTGGTCCGCGACCTAGTTAACAATTTAAATAATTTATTCAATACAAAGACCAGGGGCCAATTTTCTTCGAATATCGGAGGGTGTATCTGTGAACATTTACATCCCTTGAACCACGTGTTCTACCAACCATTCTGAACAACATTTGTTCTATGACTTTTGAAAATTCGCATAAAAATATTTCATCTTTCCATACAAAGTCGGTCACGTGACTTGGTCATTTTGTATGGGGAGTCGAAAAATTTTTCGAAGAATTTGGAAAAGTTGTTGAACAAATGTTGTTCAGAATGGTTGATAGAACACGTGGTTAAAGGGATGTAAATGTTCACAGATACACCCTGTAGAAATATGCACACAGATTTTTAAAATCCCGTTAATCAATCGAGCCACCATCGCTCTAAATAGAACAGAGATAAATCTACCACCAGGAAAACCTTTTAACAAATTCCCGCTAGAATTTAAAAATGAAATGTTCTGACCACAAAATGCAGTGAATGCATAATTCCTACGATATTTTGCTGCAAACTTTTCAGGTTTTAATTTAATATCGCGTGGAAAGGACATGGGTTATAAAATGTGGAATATGAGAGCAGGACCCACTGTAAAGAGGTATCGTTCTTATGTATGTAAACAAAACAGATGGTTTCTGGGCCTACCTTATGGAATGGACCAGTCATGTTTTTTTTTATGTGATAGGTAGCAGACGAGCAGGCGGATCACCAAGGCACAGAATACTTAATAGTACAAGGTACAGAAGACCCACTTCTAAAAACCGTTTATGGAAATAAAGACTCAGACTACTATAATCTAACGTTGAAATTCCGACCGCCCAGCGTTCAATGCCTACCATTATTCATACCTAGAAGTGCGTTCTCTTTCTATCGCAAGCAACTGTCGCGCGTGCGTCACCGCTCGTTCGTGATTTTCTACTAATTTGGCCCTCCGGAGGGGACGCCGCATGTACAGTGGCCAGCACATCAAGTTACTACAATCTGTCAAATTTCCTCAGTTGATATTGAACCAAACACGTTTGACATAAAAGTGAGGTTCGATTGAAGAAATTTGACAGATTGTAGTAACTTGATGTGCTGGCCACCGTACTTGCAAGTTCGATACCTAACGCGGAGTGGGACAGGCCTGACCAAGGTAAGCAATTGCCGCCGCTCATGGACACTTGCAAGACCAGTGGAGTTACAAGTGCACTGCCAACCTTTTATCCCCTTTTCCCCCGGGTGGGCCTCCGGTACCATCACTCACTCGGCGAAACACAGCACAGGGGCTGCTTCGTTTATAGATATCGTCACTGGAAAGGCAACTTTTCTGCTGTGCGAAAGGGTCGTTTCGAGAAAAAGCCGTTTAAAGTTTTTTTTTTTAGAAAAAAATTCGTACCTTTTTGTCCTGTTATCCGATTTTAACAAAATAAATTGACAATTGCTACGGCATTTTTTGTTTATTTTTACACGTATATTGCATACTGTTGTGATAGCCAGAAATAGCTGTGGGTTGGGTAAGAGACACGCAAAAGAAAAAGTGACCTCAACTTTCTTCAAAACTTGGTAAGGCAAAGTTTCTTACCAAGCAGTTAATAATTTTATTGCAGTTTAAAATACTGACGTATTCATCAATAATCCATTGAAGTAAGTTAAAATTTCTTTTCACGTGGGTTTGAATCAGTGAAGTAAAATTACTTTTAGCACTGTCAGTATATTTATGTAGTGCTATAAAACTTATGTGAAGTGAATTGCCTATGTAAGCGCACAAAAATTTCTTTAAGATATATACTTTGTTGCAGTTTAGTGCACGGTAAAATTACTTCGTACACGAATGCAACCTTAATGTGATTATTTTTTTATTACTTCTGGCTTTTATTATTTCATGGAATAGTTTAATAGGTGTTACCTTAGTAAATACTTTCCTAAGATGATGAAAGATCTTTATTACAATTACTACCTACATAAATTGGATTATTATTTTGTCATTAACATGAACTTATTTGTAGTGAACTATATCTATATGAACCAACAGAAAAATATGCTAACGTAGCTATATCTTTGGACAACAGTCTGAGTATCATTGTTATTACTATCCTACTATTAAAGGAAAAAATAAATCAAGTACCATTTTGAAAATTACGCTGTTTAGATCACAAAACAAGCTATGTATAACCTCATTTGAAGGAAGTTTTAATATGTAGGTAGGTACTCTTTAATCATTATCAGGATTCTTGTTAGGTATAAAACTCCCAGATACGAATAGTCTCTTCTGTAATCTGTAGCTTAGTCAACAAAATGACATTTTGTTGAGGTACGTTGAACAAAACGCGTAAAGTACTATGAAAATCACGGCGCTTACGCCTTTTCGTTCGCGAACAAATTTTATCCTAGAAGCGATATAGCGCTGCGTGAATTTCGCATGCTTAGACGATTGAATTATTTTTCAGCGGTACTTTCAAAATGGAACATGTCTTTTGCATACGATAGCTCCTCTAGTTCTACATTTACCTCAATGCTTTGAGATTAGCAAATTTACTTACATATTATTAGTAATCAGACTACCAGTAGCCAATTTTACTCAAAGTGCAACTTGTATTTATTAACGGTAGGTAAAAATTACTTATATAACATTTGTTTAACAAAATCCAGAAATTGTTTTATACAAGAAATTGTGCCAAACTGGAAATACGAAAATCTCCTTTTTTTCGGTTTTCTTAACGCCAAAAACTTGCTCTGATCGTAATGGGACCCAGACAGAACGACGCAGAAAAAATCGCTGATTCCGAATATATAAATAACTCAAAATCGACATTTTGTTTGCAGCAGAAAAGTTGCCTTTCCAGTGACGATATTAATCATTTTATCCAATAAGGAATAAGATAGGACCCAATATTGAGCCTTGAAGTACTCCTTAATTAATTACGAAGAAATGCCCAACATGCCATGATTCATCTTTTTAGTGAATCATATCTGTATCTAACGAATATAGTGTATTAATATTTTCTAATGGTTAACCATGTTTATGAATAAACTAGTGGCCCGCCCTCACTTCGCTCCGGGACCGTAATTCAGAAATGAACCAATAGATGGCGCTGTGTCTAATTACATCGCGCAAGCGTTTCGTGTTTTCGGTTTACGTGTAAGCCTTGTCGTTGTCTATAGAAGTTATCTCTTTATAAATAGTATAGAAGATAAATAATTATGATACAAAATAGCGTTCTTTTGTAAATGCAGCTTTCATTGATCGCGACACTTTTAGCGCATTCACGCCGTATCCAGGTTTGTATGTTTAAAATATTCACAGATCAGCTGGTATCTCGTATTGCCTTTAAATACAACATAAAGATGAAAATTTTGGAGTGTCCAAGCAATAAAATTCTGCCAGCAACCAATTTCTATAACTCATAAAACGCGATTTCGCGATTAGAGCTAACAAGAGACTTAATTATATCGTTAGCCCCAAGAATAGTTTAATCTAGATTCCGCCTTAATGCCGTCCAGAAGGGTTAAAGGTGATTTGTAGGTTCCATTTGGGGAAAGGTTTAGAATTTTCGATTATGCCCTCGACAAAGGCGGTGCGAGCGCACATTACGGTGCTATTCATCCACGCCGAGTAGAGTCGCCATCAGTTTACTACCGCTAAACTCTATCGATAGTCTATAAAACAGTGTCTGTGATGCCTAGTTCTTAAGGCCTGGTTTACAATACAGTGTATTTATCGGTGTTATATCAGTAACATCTGTAGGCCTATTTTCATAGTAAAATTTTTTCGTATTATCTTATCAAAAAAGGTGTCGACGGTGTCGTTCTATTATATAAAGATAACTTTCAAAATTTAAGTTACTAAGCCTAAAGTATCAATTAATGTAATCAATTAATTGATACTTTAGGCTTAGTAACTTAAATTTTTTAGTTTACGTTTCTATAAATATTGATGGTAGGTCTTACCGTATTGTTAATAAGCTTAAAACATCTAATGAACATAAATACCTAATAAAAAGTTTTTATTGAGAGTAGGTACGAGTATATCCGAATACTAATAATCTTGAAATATATCCGAATACAAGCAAGCAATTTTATTTATACCTAGTATGTAACGTTTTGCCTTGAATAATTGTGAATAAATATTTAATTATTAAAATTTTATTTTTGTTCAGAGGCCTTCACCATAGAAATCAAGTCTTCACTGCTATGATGGGCTAAGGCTTAAATCAGCACGCTTACCTAATGCGAAAAATTCAAAACATACTCTATGCTCGATCCAAGAATCAGGCTTGGTTCTTGAATCACTGGACTAGACCAACAGGGCGAGATATTCTTACTAGCTTCCAAGGTAAACTATCGATAATGAAGTTATCGATACTGAGACCACTCTAACATCAAGGCATTCGATTAGTTTGACTTGTTTGTGAAACGGACTCACTTGAACCTCAAGTATGTTCAGTGTGACGAGGAAATTTAATAAATTTTTCTTGCTTATTTTTTGCAGTGAGTGTATTTTATAGTGAATGTATTGCAAAGCTTTGAGCTCTGAAATTAAAGTATTTGTGTTAGTTATAGCCCAGGCATGTGAGTACAGTTAGGTCAAACATTATTTGAAGCTGACTTCCTTCTAAAGCAGTTTTTCTACTATTTTATTTCTTCAACCTTACATAAACATCGTTAATTTATTATGATTTATTATTGTTAGTTAGCGCAGTGGTTTGAGTAACGGTCGAGATGGAAGCGTTACGGGTTTGATTCTCACCCCAACACAAAATTAAGGTTACACCTTAATTAAAGATTAGACTAATATCTGTATCTTCCAGTCAGATGGGTGCTTGTTGTAGGCCTTAATTTTTCTGGTTTCCATAGTTGAAGGGAAAACCTTAGCTTGGGACCAAGGCAATGTATAGCTGGAGGCACGAAAGTATAGCGATGACCGTTATTTTGCGCACTTGTAAAAAAAAGAAGACTTTCTATCAAAATTGGTTTCTGCGCACTCAAGGACATAACTACACTTTCTTGCCTCGGACTATACCTATGTAATGTTGTCTCAGTTTATTTATTTATCTTCTGCCCCGTCGAGCGGGAGGCCGTACGGAAGGAGGCCCGACAGGTCCTCCTGAGGCGATGGTCGGAGCACCTCGTCCTCACCCGTTACGGCCGGAGAACGCTCGACGCGCTCGCCCCGGTCTTGGACCGGTGGCTTGAGCGGAGCCACGGCGTCGGTCTCCTTCCGGATGGTGCAGGTAATGACCGGGCATGGTTGCTTCGGTATTACCTGCACAAGATCCGCCGGGAGGAGGACGCCTTCCTGCCACGCGTGCGGCGCTGTGGAGGACACGGCGCAACACACCCTAGCGGTGTGTGCGTCGTGGGCTCCGCAGCGTTACGCATTGGTGGCGAGGGTCGGCCAGGACCTCTCACTGGCTAGTATAGCGAGAGCTATGCTAGCGAGTGAAGAGGCCTGGAAGGCCTTCGCTGCTTTCTGCGAGCACGTGATGGCAGCGAAGGAGGCGGCGGAGCGCGAGCGAGAGGCAGATCCACTCGCCCCCGCGCTTCGAAGGGCAAGGAGGGGGAGGAGACGACGCCAATATGTGCGTCTCCTACCTCTCCATGGAGGGGGTCCGCTGGCGGGTGGTACGGGGGTACCACCGCCGGCATTGGCACGGACACCCTCCGCAGCCCGGTGGGGACGGCTCGACTCTCTCGGCTGTCCCCCTCCCACCCCCCCGACCCCGGGGGGAGTTCCGCCGTGCCCGCCGTGTAGGCGGGCCCAGTCCGGAAGATGTCGTGGTGCTAGGCTCCGTGTCGCGGACCCATGACATCTTCCAAGATGGACGATGAGGGAGAGTCCCAGGGGTTTTAGTCGGTAAACCCCCGCCTTCAGCGGGGGGAGACCGACATAACCCGACATAACCCGTCCACCCCCGGGTGGACGGGTATGCGTAACGCATTTCCCCTGGGTCAACAAAAAAAAAAAAAAGTTTATTTATTTATTGTTGGATAATAAGTTGAGTTAAGTTTCGTTTACATTTTCGTGACTTAATGAATCGATAGTTACGCTTTGTTAATTAAAAGCTAAATAAGCTTAAGAAACAAAGAAAAGACAAATATGGTTCCATGATTTTGTTTCCGTTTCCGTGATTCCACAAGCCAAGCCCTTGCCCTAGAAACATAAACTTCCAGGAGTGACCGCCGTTACACCCCGTATAGCCAGTCTGAAAATAGACGGGTGTAGAGAAGGTTGGTTATTTTTGGTAAAAGCCCTTTATGGTATTTTTAGCAAGATGTCAAAGGTGATTTAATTCTACCAAGATATTATTATGACTATTTTTATCGCAAGGAAATACTAATCCCATAAAAATCGGGTTACAAGGCAATTCGTTCCAGAATTTCATGAATTCGGCATGAATGGGCCGGCTCGACAGGAGTGATACCACGGCGTCCCATAAGTGAGTACCGGTGGACCAATTGGAAGGAAAGGGGGTTGTGAGCCACTTGTGACTCTATTGGTGTTGCAGGTGTCTATGGGCAGCGGCAATCGCTTACCATCAAGTAATCCATCTGCTCCTTTTTCCACATTATGATATGAAAGAAAAAGCAGAACAGACCTGGAGGCCAATTCTCGGTTTTCGCCTGCTATGTCGAGTCGACTTCATGAAACGCTATGCGTTCCAATAGGAGAACCAGATAAGGAATGTCGACTGTAATCTGTGTTCTCCTATTGGTTGTGCGTTCCATGAATTCGACTCAACATAGAAGGCGAAAACCGAGAATTGGCCTCCTGGTCTGTATTGTACAACCTACATGTGTGTGTTCACAGCAAGCTCGAACGCACCCGATGTAATGCACTGGACCGTCCCGCCACGGTTGCCTTTGTACAATTCAATTGCGAATGTCCAATCCAATTCCAGGGACTACCGTGCCCTATATGGTACTGCTTAGAAGTTAAAAGTAAATTTATTTTATGATTCAAGGTCATCTTGACAGATTAATTAACTTGAAAACGGTTAGAGTAAAAGCTATTATTTATATTTATTGACTGTGGAAAAAAAATACTCCATGAATAAACTCAAAAACGAAAAATCCTCATACCAGACCCCATACAAAAACATTATAATTGGGCCCAAATATAGTATCCGACAAAAGACTACAGTACCGACATAGGTCCCTCCACCAGCCCATGGTCCTTCCTACCGTCTCGGCATACGGACCGAATCTTGGGAGACGCTCACCAGGTACTTGCTAAGGGCTCTTTCCCCGGTGCGTTTCTTCACTCCCTACAAAGTCTGTGTCTTTAGCCCATCTCAATGTCACTTCTCCCCAAATGGGGCGTGAAACACCACAGCACAAGCGACTCGCGCTCGGGCAGTTCCACATCAATCGAACTCCTTCCTAATGTCAAGCCTTTTGTGTGCAAACGCACGCAACCGTCGAAAACCTTCTGCAGAGTTGACCATCTCTTGATGGTATACTGGTCCTATCTCGTTCCTGTTCCAGTCATTCAGCATCTGTTGCCGTTCCTCTTCATACAGCTGACATTCCCACAGCGCATGGTCCCGAGTTTCATCAGCTTCTCCACAGGGACATACAGGTGACTCACTGAGAGTCATCGCGTGCAGTCTGCTGTTAAAACTCCCATGTCCCGTCAGTATTTGTGACACGGCGTAGTCTGGTTCCACCCAACCGGCCGATAATCTCATTTCTACGTCTGGGAAGAATTGCGACAACTCTCTTCCTTTGTCGCTGGTCGACCAGCGCTCCTGCCATTGGGCAACAACATCTCCAAATATTCTACGTTTAAGTGCCATTTGCTCCTTGTCTGTGGCTTCCTTTGGGCACTCCTGGGCGAATCGTCCCACACGAACAACTTCTAAGTCGGCCGGTAACACCGCAGCTAGCACGGGCAGCGCTGATGTACTAACAGACCTATAAGCCTTCGTGAGCAGAATCATTGCAGGCCGTTGGGT